>BGPR01000147.1:1237125-1248617 GCA_013235015.1 Araneus ventricosus | reverse complement strand
GCCATACAGCAAAAAAAATGGGTGAAAAGTGAGCTAGAATGGATTCCTTGTTTTTGCTGTATGAATTTTCTGTTTACTAAATACTATAGGATTGTTACTTTCTTTTTTTAATTTAGGCTTTATTACATATCTGTCTGTTTTAAATATACCTACATATATATTCTTTTTAAATAATAGAAATTATGCACTCTAATAGAAAATTCTTTGATACAATGAAAATATTGCCCAAACGAACCAAGAATGAATACATTTTGAAAAAATAATATTTCGGGAAACAAATAATAGTACAAAATGATTGAGAAATTCTTACAAGACCTTATATTCAGAAATTCAAAAATTTTTTTTATAAAAAATATGATACTACATGACGTTTGTTCAGAACACTTCAACAATAATCACTATTAGTTCCTGGGAGAACAAAAAAAATATGATTGAATGGGAATTTAAGGAGACACATATTAAATACTGGCATAATAGTTTCTCACATGCTATTTAAATATCATTTAAACAATAATATAATAATTTAAATAGTAATGAAAAGCAGCTCATATTTCAGTGTTTTTTGATCACATCCCGATTTCATTTCCTTATAATATTATTATAAATGATTCTGAAAAGCACAGAAACAAAGCTGTTTAAAAAATTAAGGGATATAATATGGCGTGATTTATTTTGTGGTATTATATAGTACCCCACATACCTAGATAAAATTAAAAAGTCTATACCAACTATAAAAGCAAACAATTAAAATTCGTAATCAATAACTTATGTCCATGTTTAAAAGTAGAAAATTTTTAATAAGATTTCCAACATAATGGAAATCCTCAAAACTCATATTAAATTAGTCTACAATAATAGTTGTTTTAACAACTTGTGTCATCCTGGTTCAAAAAGGGAGAATAAATTTCTGTAAAGTTTTCTAATTCAATATTAATATCATTTGTATGTTTAATTTCAATTAAGTGAATGGTATTAACTTAATCTGAGAAATTTTGGATTTCGTTTCATTATGTAATTATATTTAATCTCAGTTAATTCTAAATAAATATTTGTTTCATTTCGAGTTAATATTTATGGAAATGTTTAGAAATCCCAGATGATCATAAGAGATAGAGGGAATTAGGATTATGAAAGCTTATGCTGTTAAAAAATATCAAACTCACTTTCAGACAAATATTTATTTCTTTTCAGTTCAGAAATGTATGTTTTTAATTTCGCTACTAAGATGCATTATCATTTTTATATTTACTTTCGTAAAATTGTATATTATCATCATAATTGATGTTTCCTTTTGGGAAAACACTTGTTACGTTTTTATGTAGTAAAAATATTTTAAATGCCTAAATATCTTTTTCACAATTTGAAAATTATTCTGACAGAACTGCTACTTGAAATTTAAAAGAAATAGCTTAATTTAATTTATTAAATTTTTATTACCCATTTTATTTTTTGTTAAAGTTTAAAGGTAAATTCTCATAAAATCATCAAAACATTATAAATCTTATTTCTGAAATGGAAAAACTGAAGGAAAAATGTATCATTCAAAAAAGAAATGAGAGGTATTCACTGGTTTTTTCCCACTCTCATTTCATCGTATTTTATAAAAGAAGCTTCTTTTCTTTTAGTTTTCTTAAACATTCTTTTTTTACTACACAGCAGAGATGGACAAGAAAAATAGTTTTCATTAAGGGCATTTTACGTTTCTTTTCGGGCATTTTACATTTCTTTTTCTGTGACCCATTTCTGTGCCCTTCTCTTCACTTTCCTCTTTTATTTAGAATAAAAAAGAACGAATTTGTGATGGTATGACAAGAAAATAATTATTAATTATAACATTAAAGAGCCATGATCAATATCGAATGATCATGGAAGGATTAATTTCTGCAATCGAATATCTGATAGCACATGCTTAAAATTAAATAATTAAGAAATCGTTATACATGAAAATAATTTAAATTAATTTCATATACTAAATAAGAAGAGGATTAGTTTCTTCAATCGAATATCTGATAACGTATTTTTAAAAATTGAATAGTTAAGAACCATCATACATGATAATATCTTTACTTAACTTCATATCCTAAATTTCTTAATAGCAATGTCTTGGCTTCGATATAAGAGAACCGTGGGTTCGTGATCGTATTACAGCAAATATTTATCATCTATAGGGATGCAATACTATTTAAACTTGCGGCTGAAGATCAAACTTCCTAATGCCGATGTAGCGTAGATGTGGACTTTCAATACAGACGTCCTCCTAATGAGCTGGTCATAGCTTAAACTTGCGACATTCATCCCAAAATAGCACCACGTCGTAACTTTACACTACCATAAAACAAAGATAAAACTCTCCGGTTTGCAATTTGGATGAGTGTGCGTAGAAACTTTATTGAACAAAAAAAAGGGTTACATACAGTGCTTTAACAACGACGCAAAACATGTGAAAATTATGAAAACGATGAAAAATGTGTGTTTACATATTAAAAGAAAGACTCGCGAAGCAAAAATAATTTTAAGACAGGTCCAAAAGCTCACTGCATTTATATACTTGTAGGAGGACTAACTTGAGAGGCAGTGAAATATTTTAATCAGCTATTTTTTTAATATTAATAAACCTAAAATGGGAATGTGGGTTATAAATTGTTTTGAATGAAAAATTCCCTACTTACATACATTTAAATTCAAAATATTCAGCAGAGTCGTATGAAAAGTTTAATGCATTATGAAATCGATTTGGTAAATTAAAGTACTTAAATACATAATTAAATCAACTCTGAGTTTGAAATGATTTCAGTAAGTACTTCTGAAATAATCAAAGAAAAATAGGAATTAAAAACTATAATATACTCTTTCATAGAATCGATAATTGTTTCTTAATCAAATTTGTTTGAATGTTATGGTTCTTAATTTTGAATTGAATTCAGTTTATTTATCTGAATCTGCTTTCACTATAGCTTTGCTATCATAAACTGCAGAAAATGAGTATTTCCTTTATTAAACGAAATATCTGGGTTCTTAATATTACGGTTAAATCATTTAGTACAGTTAAATACAGCTAAATTAAAACTGAAGATAAACTTTTTAAGATTGTTTATGTTTTTTTTATTTTTAAAAATAATTTTTGAGCAGATTTTAAGATTATATCTAAATAGTCTCTTAGTTTGGAGAAAATATTTTTGCATTGTCAAAATTTATGATCATTTAAAATTGAAAATCAGTATTTCTTTAAAAAAAAAACTAGATACAGAAATTTGTAAGATGTAAGATTTCATAAAAACTTTTAACATTTGCGGATAAAAGAAAGGCTTTAGAACATAATTGCATAAGTTATTAAAGAGAGCAACATCAATATAAAAAGGAGCATCTTAGAAAAATCTTCTTTTTTTACTTCGTTTAATATTATTTTGTTTAAGACGAAAGCAGAAATAAAACTAATAATGATGTATTGCTTTGCACATTTGCAAGAAATTATTTGTATCTTGATCACATTTTAATGTTTGTCATTTTTTGTTTGTAAAAATAAGAAGCATTTATCCTAAAAGCAATGATCATATCTTTATTTACCTCAACTAGCTTTCGGGAACTAATATTAGCTCTTTATAAACTAAAAAAATGCAGAGTGATTATCTTTAAGTGCAGAGTTTTATGGTACGCTTCAAGATCTTAAAATCGATACTTAAACTTTTTAGCTACATATCGATCTACGTACATACTGCTTTTTATTGCATATATAGTAGAGAAAATTGTCGACGTAAAAAGTTTACTTTGAAAGCAATGAATAGACATTTTTACTTTATTAATATGTATAAGTGAACACAATTATGTTACTTTTTAAAATAAACAGAAAAATTCTACCAGATTTTTATAAGATACAAGCATTGAGTAAGATAAATTAACTTGGCACTAAGATTGAGATATGTATACTAGTCATCATAAACGTACAACATCATTAATGTAATAGCATAATTACTCCATTTGAAGAATCTGATTTTGAATGTTGTAAACATGGAGGTTAGATAGTTCGAAAACGTTTTTGTGCTCTTCTTTAACTAGACAACTTTCAATAATTAGAAGACCTCTCTAACGCCATTTTATTCACACACGCTGATGCTGCTTATATAAGTACCTCCGTTTTCTGATATTTTATTGCAGGTAAATCATTCATTCTTTTACTAATCGCTCAGGTCCACCTCGAATCAGAAATAATGAGAATCGTGGAAACACACACTTTTCAAGATAATGCAATTCTTTCTAAAAATGAGCCGTTGCTTATTGCACCCACGTCTCATTATAATAGAAGTTACTCAATACAACAAAAGGGTAATAATTACATGCATAATTCTTGTTTGTGTATAGTAACACTGACCAGGCGTTTGTTGTGATTAATCCAAAAATATTATAGTTTTCTGACCTATTACTTTCCTCCTTTGTCTTTTAGAAACGCGAATTATGACAAATTATAGGTAGAACATATTCTCAGTTATTCATTTGCGCACTGCATGTTATTTCTTCTAACAAAGACCTGAATTATCTACTTTTAATTATTCGATTCATCTGAAGCTATAAAACTACTTCTCAATTATTTTTGCCAATTCCATCCGTTTACTGTTCTTTATAAAACTTCAATGCACTACTAATTTAAAAATACACGTTCCAAGCAATGCATCAAGTATAATGTGACTAAAAAACGTTTATAAATATCAAGAATGAGCCCGTATTTTATTTTTGTCATATTTGTTTGGGTGTTGTCATGGTAATGCAGCTATGACTCAAATTTAGGTAGTATTTTCTGGCTTTAATAATCTTATTGTTACTGTAAAACGGGAAGTTAATATAACTTAACCCTCTGATTGTGTAAATTTTTAAATCACTATTTAGATGCAAAGTTTGTAAATGTGTTCAAATATCGTTGAGCTATGTGTTATTATTTATATGCAAAAATTTATTATTATAATATGATCAGATGCTATAAAAATACTAAGTAAACATATTATATTGTGAAAATCGCAGGATTCAGCAGAAATTACTCTTGCAACCCGCGGAAATCGCGGGACACACAGTCAGAGGGTTAACTAAGTTTCACTATATTAACTTACACTTAATCATATTGAAAGTGTGCATCGTTTACTAGAAAAACATAAAGCATATAAATTTGCAAATCCGATATTCATCAGTTTCATTATTGCGATTAAGTGGTAGTGTACTCAGAAATGATTGTGAAAACATCGTATTTCGAAATCCATACAAAATTTGTATTTCTGATATATTCTTCCTACCACTAACTCTAAAAATTATGAAGCAATTTTTTTAGATTTCCAAAAGCTTTAAATCTGATAATCTGAAAACTTAAAAATCTAAAATTGTTTTAAGTAAAGAAATGAAGGCATAGTGCGATAAATAAATGAAAAAAAACTTTAGCGTTTCAGCCTCATCATGAAACTTATTATAATATCCATAAACCCTTATATATATAATATATATATTTATATATACACCCATAAACCATTATTTGTTTTTATTTGTCCTCAAATATTTTTACTAAATATAACAATAATCAAAAATGGATACATATATTTCTGATAACTACATAAAATATGTAAAAATGATAATCAGAAAAGGTATTGAAAAAAATGTAAAATGACAAAATCTTTAAGCATTGGAAATCCATCGAAAGTGCAATGCTGCTGCAATTTCTTATAATTTATGAAATTAGCATTGGAAATGCGGATGGAGATTTATTCAACGCAGTTAATTTTTGAGTTACAAATAAAGCTGATAATTCAAACTAACTTCCTGTTGTATCAAATCAAAGGAATTAATGTATAATGCGCTAATTAAAATTGTAGCTTGAGTAAGGGTAAAACATCTGATGCAGAAAAGATTAAATTGAAACTTGCAAGTAAGAAACTTGCCAACTTGTTACAAAATGAGAATGAAATTGCAAAGAAAACAGCGAGAAATGAGAGAAGGTAAGACGAAAGAAAAAAATTATTAAGCTAAGAACTGTTTATAATGCAAATAAGCGAGAAGAAAATCTAAAAACAAATCGATGCTTTCTGCATGAAGCTGAATCCTCAGGCTTTTGGGGAGGATAGACGCATTAAGAACTTTCTCTTTTTTTTCCTCACAACGCGAAATAAATGAATTACAAATTTCCACCGACTTTCTTCTAGAACAAAACTGCGTCACGCAACTTTGAGAAAAGGTACATCGAGAAAACTTACGAGCAAACTAATTTGAAGTTGCACTTTAAAAGTACGAACATTAAGACGATAGCTTTCCTGCAAAACTGCATTTTTAATGATATGTTTGGAGTATCTCGTGCATTAACTCTTTCTACTAGAAATATCAGTTTTTAAAAGGCTGAAAAGGAGTAAAGAAGCGTCTGGTAGTGGAGCTTTTTTTATTAATTCGCAACTTTTGGGATTCATTTAAAATTCTTTAAATGAAATTATTTTAACACAAATGATTTTTTTCAAAGAACTTGGAATTACATTTGTAAAATTTTGTCATTCCTTTATTTACTTCTTGATTTCATTACCCTGAATCGAAACTATATTGAAACATTTTGGATGCTTTTAGAACTTGAATAAATTTTTTGCAGTGGAGGCAAACAGTGAATTAAAATTGCAGCATCAAATTTAATTTTCATTAAAAAATATCTAAAGGCATATACTTAAAGATTGTAAAAAACTATTATTTCTTATCCCATTCCAAACTATCTTACAATATCTAGTATACAGATGCATATAACTTTATAATATAATTTATTTTATTTATATTGCATTTATTTTCAAAGGATGTAAGTTGTTTTATAAAAAAATATTTTGTAGAAAGCATGCATTATTTATAATATTTACATACTGAATGTATAGTTATTTTTCAATGAATAAGAAACAAAAAGGCGTGAACGAGAAATAATGTGATAAACAAATAAATATTGAATTTTGAAAAATTGAATGAATATTTAAATTACTTGCATTATATTGAACACATCTAATTTTTTTCTCAGAATATATAAAACATATTTTATCGTACGTTACTTATGATATATAAAATTACATTTTATTATTTTAAGAAATAACAATTTTTTTATTATTCATATCGGAAAAAATTTGCAAAGACAAAAGATTTTACTAAAAATCTTAATGCCATCAGCAGTCTCAACTTCTCCATTTATAAAATTTTAATAGGAAAAAATTGGCTAGTACTTTACAGATATGTTTTACAACAATATACATATATTTTATTTAGATCAGTAACAATGAATATATATGAATAGAATATACAGGAAAGAAAGAGTAAAATTAATTTTTCTACGTTATACGTTTTCTTTAAAATCTAAGTATTCTTATTTTAAATATTTTCAGCCTAAAAATTCTCTAAATTCTTCTCTTCTCTTTGTGAATTTTCAAACATTACATTTTATATTAAGCAGAGTGAACAATAAATATCTATTGAGAAAAAAGGACAACTGAGTGTTTCTGGATGAAAATAAGCTGAAGATATAATTTCATACATATCCAGTTAAGTTTTTTTAAGTCATTGAGATTATATATTGCATTTCTAAAATTGAAAAAAAAACATTTAGTTCTGTACAAATAAATGTCAAATGATTAAGCCATACTATTTATCTAATTTGAGAACTACACTTCCAAATGTAATTGAAAAAACAATTTTGAAATTATTTTAATACATTTATGTCTGGAAAATATTCTAAATTTATTTATAAAATTAAATTTGATATTTTTATTAGTACAATACTCTCTGAGACATTTATTTTGTTATGTTATAATTTTATACATATCTAACTTTCAAAATTTAGAAAAAATTTATTTCTTCCAAATGCTTATGACTTAGATATTTATGCATAATGTGTAAATTATGCGCAAACTAATAAAGGAAAACGAAAGTTTATAAGTGATTCAAAATGGCAATGAGGTAGAAAATCAGAAATGTCTCCTTAAGCGATTCAACTTCAAATGTATCTATTTCATGTTTCTGTGTTAAGAAAAGAAAGCATTAACCGAGCAATACTTTTCTTTCTTTTGATTATGAAAACAGAACTTACGTCTCATATTTTATTTTCTTACGCTAAAGCTGAATTATTCTGAACTAAAAGTATTGATCTAATGCTGTTGATTTAATAGAAACACAATCAATCATTTTTAGAAAGAACATTTTCTTCTGTATAAATTTCCTAGCATACCCACGCAAGCGTAAAGAACAAAATACAGAAGTTTGGTATTGACTTGCAAATCGTTGGTTTAAATCCGTTTGTAATAGATAGTATCTTATTGATCTGAGAGTAAAAGGTTGAAAAGACTTAGAATTGAGAGATCTTTACTTTTTTCTTTATATTTGCTTACTTTTTTAAAAATATATACATAAGAAAGAAGAGATAAAGCATTTCAGTTGCTTAAATATCAAGAAAGGCGGTTTAAAAAAAACAATAAGTCAGATATCTAAAGACAATCGTTTTCTGCTCTGAATTTTAGTTTCTTTCAAACTAAACAACAACTAGAAGTATTCTTCAAATTAAATTCAGAAAAATCCTTGAAGATCAAACATATGAAGGTTCGAAAAATAAACGATACCATGTTCGTAATGAATAAAAGAATATAGAATATGAATACAAATATAGATTCTTAGAAAACACGGAGTTAAGTAGATAAATTCATATTATTTAACTGGGCTAGAATTTGAATGAATTTTGAGTTGATGAAGTAATTAATATTTTACTAAAGACACTAAATACCTGATTTGTGCAAACTTTGTCATTTGGATGCTGAAAATTTATCTAGGCATAAATTTTGAAATATAATTATATGTGTCCTCTAAAATAATTTAAATAAGGTAAACTTTCTTTGGTTTTTACACATTTTAAATCTCTTAATGTAACTGTGATGTAATCTCTATTTTGACTTATGCACACAAACAATAGGAAACGCTTGCATGTGAGATAGAACATCATGCAATATTTATAACAAACTTTATATATTATTAAACTTATAATAACTTTGTATGATTAGAATACCTCAGTGTCTTGAAACGATGTACAGCGAGGGTAAGTTATTGTGTTAGTTTCTGCTGCAAAGACTTGCTGGAAAGTTATTTATATTTCGTGATACTATCTACTTTTATATTTTATCTACGAAATGAATAGTGTGCTGTCAGGAGAAAATAAAATCAGAATATTTTTAGTTATGCGTAAAAATGTAAGTATTTTTTTGTAATCTTGTCAGCCCAATGTAGCATAGTTTTCATTATTGCATCTAAGTCTAGATGTATCAGACCCAATCAAGCTCTAAAGTTTCTTCGATATGGCAGAGTCCTGTTCGCCACAGATTACTTGCATTCAAGTTTGTGAAAAAAAGAAATAATTTGAATAGATAGTCGTACCTCCGTCGTAACTTAGCGACTTGAATTCAAATTGACTCAAAAACTAAATGTGGAACGTGATTTATACTCTTGAGGTTTTTATCATCAATAGAGTTATCTTTTATTAATAAAATTTCGATAAACATTATATTCAAAACATTAAAATCTTAAATAAAATCAGTTGAATTTCGAAAATCTGAGTACTTAAATATGTCTTCAAATTTAAACATTTATGTAAATGAATAATCTTGTTTAACACATGATCATTTGAAATTATCTTGAGTTATTACACGGTTTCAAATGATGCAAATTTATGTTTAAAGCTGAGAAAGTAGCAATCTGAAACCATAAAACATTGATAATTAAACCTATAAAAATTAATCGAAATAATTAGAAAATATATTTATTCTTCGTCGCAGGAAATATTTCAAAATATGATAGTTTAATGTGCACTTACTTATGGTGCTATTCTTTTTTGTTTAATAAATATAATAATTAATATCATACAATATAAATTGTAAGATTTGTTTCAACAATATTTTTCTTTAAAATTACTTAATATATTAGAAGATTTCTTTAATCGACTATTAAAACAAAAATAAGGCTAACTTTTTCATAAAAGATTTTAATTTTCAAGGTAAATTTAAGATAATTTTTATCTAGTATGGTTAAAAACTTTTTCATCGATATTCAGTTTCAGAACATACTTATATTTTTAGTTATGATTTTTACTAACATGCTTAGCCTTCGTTTCTACGTTGTATGACTTTCAGACTCTGGAAATATGGTAATATTTATTTTATGTTTTTGAAACTCTTTACATTTCAATTTCAGATATATGTTATATTTTCTTTTTTTACAGGGACGTCAAGTAAATACCAAGGACCTTCTTTTGTCCATGAGCCACCAAACAGAGTGTTATTTTATAACAATACTGGTGCAATAATACCATGTGTAACTAATGGTACACCAAGACCAGAAGTGTCATGGACCACTTCAGACAATATTACAGCGATTCCCATTCCGGGTCTACGTGAGACTAGACCTGATGGATCTCTGGTTTTCTCACCTTTCAGAGCAGAGGATTACCGACAAGATGTGCATTCTGCAACTTACAGGTGTTCTGTTGCAAATATTGTGGGTAGCATCGTAAGCAGAGAAGTTCATGTCAGAGGAGGTAAGAATGCATTTCCAAGCATCGCTTTGAAGTTGAAATTTCAGATAATATTGCAAGTTCGAAATAAAATAATTCCGTTCAAAAAATGAAGAAAACAGTCTTCAGACTATTAAAAACAAAAAATAATAATAGCTCATAACTTCTTAAATTTCAATGCTTTAAAATAAATTTCGTCAAAATATTTTTATTTCCAAGAATTTTAAATATTTAATACGTATACTTGATTTAATTTATATTCCTCTCAAAATATAAGCACGAATGACTAACAGTTTTAAATCATTTTATTAATTGAATGGAAATTTTGATTAAATCTTCAAAATTTACGCTCAATAACAGACATAGATATTTTAAACTATTTAGATATTATACTATAAAAAAATTAGAAAGGCGCAGTTCGGGTCCGAGCCGTGGATATTTCGTGAAAACGTCAGGATAAAATCATAAAACAAGTGTTTCGTGTTAATATGTAATTTAATGATAAACTTGTGATTTATCTAATCTATAAACTTTATACTACTCTGTGTAAATATTGTATTAAAGACATTGATAATTAAATTACATATTAATAAGAAATATTTGTTTTATGATTTTATTCCGACGTTTTCACGAAAACTCTACGGCGCTGACCCGAACTTCGCCTTTCTTATGTTTTATTTAGAGTAGCTTTTCATGGCGCTATCTGTTGACAGTACATATAACTACATTTCGAGTATGCTCAGTAAAGCATAATTTACCACAAATGCTCATAATAATTAAATAATAATGTAATATTCAAATGTATAAATAATATTAATTCCTGTAATATTCAAATTTTGAATTCAAAATTTTAATAATAACAAAAAATAATAATTAATAATCAAATTTTGAATTCAAAATTTTAATAATAACAAAAAATAATAATTAATAATCAAATTTTGAATTCAAAATTTTAATA
>BGPR01000147.1:1192619-1233637 GCA_013235015.1 Araneus ventricosus | reverse complement strand
GTTTCACTTGGATGTCTCCTCTCAGACACTCTTCTAGAGGGTTAATCTTTTAATATTTCTTGATTTTGGAAGTTGAAAAAAACCTTACAGATTTGTTAGATTTTCAGATAAAGTTTTCCTGAAAAATCTTATCGAATTAAATTTCCGACTTATCCAAGCAATAAAGTTGGACCTGCATTTTCATTGAATAATTTTGTATTTAATCACTCTAAGAGGAAAAAGGTTAAAATAAGAAATGTATCTGCAATTATTACATTTTTGTAATTATGAAATTGAGAAACGAATATGCTTTTAATCAATAATCTTTCATGTTATTAATCTTTACTTTTTTCCATTTAATTAGTAAGATTTATGTACTCAATTTATCCACGTCTTGATAATTTCTTTATTTTGAGGAGTGTTTCGATCATTAATTTTTGAGCAAATTGAAATTTTCCTATGCACAAACTGAAATTTATTAAATTTGAACCTTGGAATAGTTATTATAGAAATGCAATTTAGATTATATAATTAATTTATTTGCATACATGATTGTTCAGGATATTCAACTTTCATAAAATTCAATATTACTGTTCGATGATTCAAGTTTAAAAAATATCAATTTGTGTAAGAACCCTTATCATTTAACTTTTCTTAGAGTGTTCCGAAATTCACCTCCCTGCAATGCCGATATCCTTCTGAATATAAATGGTATTGAACTTGAATTTTTAAATAAGTTGCACTATGTATCTAGGTCTGATCTTATGAAAGAAAAATTACGCTACGAGTCGCACATACACACTAAAAAATATTTACTACAAATACCCATATTTCCTGTAATATTCATATTATTTAATTAAAACTTTAATACAATGCTTCTGTTGCATATTGTCAATTATTCTGTAAGTTTCGTAAAATTGCATGGAAAAATCTGCATGTTATAAGAAAAGAAAACCTTCTGAAAAATTAGGGATTTTTTAAAGAAAAATTTGTATCTTAATGAATATTCATGCTACTTTTACGAAAAGGCATGTAAATATGACATGAAACAAAAACGTTGATGAAAGTTTCAACTGATAATCAGTTTTCGCCAAACGGGGTTGGCTAAAACACCTTTTCTACATCATCACTTTTTCGTCACCCCCTAAATGCCTTCGTGACCGAATCTTCGCAGTAAAATGTGAGTTCGGACGACTGTATGTCCACGATTCTCCGCAACTGATTGCGAGCCATTGTATCCATATTTATTCCAAATTTTTGGCATCTTAAAAGTTGTCCTTAACATTTGGCCACCAGTGTGTGTTGCAAACGTAATTCGAAAAAATATGCATATATAAACGAAAAATTGAATACAGTAAGAGAAATTTACGGCATACAAAACTTATTGCATGAAACTCTGAAGAATGCAGGACTTTTTTCCTGCAGACTAAGTCTTAAGCTTTACTTAGATACTTGTGACATTTATTCTTAATATTTATCGAAAAATGAAAACAACTGGTTAATAATTGTTTTCACTGTATTCATAGCAAGAAGCCAAAGATATGTAGATTTATATAACTGTTATTTAAAGCTCATACTTTTCATACGATATGTTCTGCTTACATGGAAATTAAGAAAATTACCTAAATTTAAACTTTGTTTACAATGTTGAAGGTGAAAATATAGTTGAAGCATTGGTGTAAATTGTTGCTTCTTCTTTAACGTTTCTTGTAAACCAGTTTTCTTGCAAATAATTTTGTTTTATCTACTCATAAAAAGTTATTCAATAACTCAAAAGACAAATAGAAATGTGATTAAATTTAAAGAAGTTTCTTGTACATAAAAATTCCATTCTTGATATCATAAATCATATTCATAATTTCGGCAGCAAGATTATTGATTTAAAAGCATCTTATACGTTTTTATAAAGAAATAGTAGTTTTTCATTTTAAATATCTAAGAGGTGTTTGGATACAATTGTGTTTATTTTAAAATACGTACTATCTTTTTAATTTAAAGGAACACGCTTTAGAAAGCAATTATTTCTTTAGATCTGCAACTTTTCAAAAGAGAAAATAAGTTTTAGCTATATTTTTAAATCAAAACTCATTTACTTATGACGTATTTATTAAGAAATTCAGTAAATAAAAAGAATGTTATGCATCTCTCTCTCTCTTTTATATGTCTTATTGCATCAAACCTCTCATAAAAAATGAAAATTTCTGAAGTAACTTATTTCTTTCCTATGAACACTTTCATGCCAATTTTATGCGTCATTTAACACTTGACTTTCACGGTGAAGAAGTGTTTTACAACTTTTTCCATGGGTTATTAGACATAGCTGATTAATTTTGCTAGTAAATTTAACAAATTATTTTTTACTTTCTATTTAAAAAGAGAAAAATCTTCAGCAATTTGATAGATAAGTAGTCCGTTTCTTTCCTCTTGCATGCCATAAAAATATTTAAAATTAAATAATTTTTACCTAATTTAAATTTAAAATGTATCCATATATGCGCAGTAAGACAATGCTTAGGTTGCGGTATCACCAGGCTCCATTATTTTTTACAAAGGCAAGTCAAAATGTTTTGTTTGGTGTATCAACATTATTTTCTGGCATCAAAAGGCGTTATAAACAATTGGAAACATGGAACAAAAATATAATCGGATATTACAAATATAATAGCCCAGATCTGTCTCTCGGTAACGCTCTGATGTCACCAACAATAAAACTCGTGCCATAGCAATGCGACACGTTAAACAGCCTCATTTTATTGTTAGGAAACCTAAATTTTAGTAATTTTAAAATTAAAATAGTAATTGTCGTTCTAATTTCAAATTTAATAGCTTTAAAATAGTGAAATAAAATTTTTTATCGATTGATATAAAATTTATCTCGCTATGATCAATTGTTCCCGAAAAATTTAATTTATATTAATCATATATTTCAAATTAATTTCCGTTTTTAAATAGAAAGTAGTAAATTATGTCAGTGGCATACCATGCGCGTGATATAGTTTGGACACCTCTTTGCACGATTTATTGCAATCGTGATGATATAATTTGTTAATATTTTTTGTCAACGTTTGTCAAGCAGAGAAGTGTTTTGATTAGACGTCTGAAAAACAAGGAAAATTGTTAAAAAACGAAAAATACTTCACACGGAATGTTGTTTAGCAAGAGGATTATTGAATAAAGAAATATGTAAATAATATGTAAATAAAAAACATATTTCCTGTCATCAAACATATGTTTATTTTATTTGTTTTCAATCAATATTAAACATTTCTCTCGCATATATATCTATTTAAACACGTCAAATTTGACAGGAAATCTCTAGAATGACGAGGCAATTTGCACCTGTCATACTATGAGGGATGAGTTTCTAGTTTTTAAGGAATAGGAAAAATTTAAATCGTACCTTGTCAATATTTGTCGTTTGACAAATATAGTGTTGTTAGCATTACTTCCTTATTTATAAATAACAATTAATTAGGGAGCTAGATAATTTATTGAATTATTATATATTTCAGAATTTAAAAAATAAAAATAAGCAGTTGTATCTGGTATCCACTTTACTGTGCTTTAAATAAAACAACAGGAAATAACATTCAAACTGAATGCTAATGCGGAAGTAATAATAGAAACTAATTATATTTCACTTTTTGCCAAAACCACAGATCCGCGAGCTGAAAATGTTTCAAGGAAAAAGTATTAGGGTTCAAACTAAACCTTTCTTTGAAAATTATTCAATGCACGAGAAATCATCAAAATGTCATTTAGTAATTGTATACAGTTTTCCTGCCACTTAGAGAAATTAATAAATTGTGATAATTGCAAGAAAATTGCTTTTTTGTGATTCAATCATGTTTCAATCACAATTCATTAATTAGTACAATTCTGTTTTTTTCGATTCTAAACAATTAAGTTGATTAAAAATTCATATTCTCTTCGATTCATCGATTTTCAGCTGATTATTGTGAGTAGCTCAATTGCAAAATAAATTTCTGTTCGAAAATATTTCCTTTTTTGAAACAGTATTTATTGAATTTCTGATATTTTAAATTACCTCACTTGTCATTGATCGTATATATATATATCTTCACTCGTAGAAAATTATATCTTTTTATCAGCTGAAAACGAAAAATTTTAACTATAATAATTTATTAATCCTGAAATACTTTTGAATGGATATTTTTCAAATACAGTAACTGAGATGTTTTCGGAAAAATTAACTAAAACATTTTTAATAAAGAGACATACTTGAGACACAGTTAGTTAAGAGTGTTAAATTATATCATAGAAAAAAAATAACGATTAAATTTTTGAAATAATGCAAAAACACGAATGAACCAAAAATTAAATTTGCTTTAGAAAGTGGAGTAAAATGTGCAAATTTTAAACATGATGTAACTTTTTCCTAGCATCAACTGAAGAAGGCTGATTTTTCGACTGTAGAGACTGTGGAATGTTTCCAGTGATTAATGCAGGCATGTTTTCCTTGAGAATTTACCCCATATATAGGCAGGCAGGTGCTTCAAGATTTCTTTGACCAACAGAATATTTCACACTTGCCATTTACATAAGTATGGATTTGGATTAGATATGCCAGACTAAGTGGATTAAGACAACCACCACCAGCATCATTGAATCGCATGTAATTGTATGTAAACTGCATTATTTTCCTACGATCTAAAAACAATTTCCAGTGCTATACACCTTCTCTGAAATCTTATACTAATACCTTTGAAATGCTAATATGATGGATAATAGGATTACTAATAATCTTTTCATGAGAGGTTGTGAACGTTACGATGTGTCGAATGCTGAAAATAAATGCCTCATCAATTCCAATTTCACAAAATAATATTTACGAAAGGAATGCAAGTCGCCGTTTACTATTTATTTATGTTTAGTAGAACTGTCGTACCAAAAGTTTTATTATCTTTGCATTCAGGCCGATACATATGCTATGGTACAAAGATCATTATCAATCCGTTGCCTTCGTGGCTCTGCATTACAGAAGTTCTAACTATGCTGTAGACAATATTTTTTCCTGTTATTTTGCATTTTGATATTCTTGGTGAATTCGTTATTTGCTAACGCTGGTAGTCAAGTACAGGTAAGCTTTTGAATCGCAGTTTAATAATAGATCTTAAATTTCCGTTGAGCCTCGTTTACAAAAAAGTAGAATAAAATAAAAGTTAACTTTTGTTCTATGCAGAAATTTTCTAACTTGATTCTCCAAGTAGGGTATTTGCGCACGAGATATCCTCTTTTGAAATACATGTGACACACTTTTTGCAATCATTTAGTTATTTCTCAACTGCCTGAAAAGTAGTTTCTTTTGTCCTCTACTATATATGTTTCCTTCGGACCATTTGTTCTGTCACTGTAGGTCCTTGCTTTACCTGATTGATACATTAAAGAATTAGTAAAGCCAAGATTTACAATGAAATTGGCCACTAGTAAAAGGATTTGGTTAATGTGTAATTGAATATTAATTCCTCATTGCAAAATCAGGGATGATATAACCGTTTAATAAAATATTCTTCCATATTTTTTTAATTGCGGCTATTCGGCTTGCGGCTATTTAAAAAATATTTATTTTCTTTGCGTTGTATTGTAGCAGCTATCTGCTTAAATTTGATATACGGTCAGATTATATTTACTCTTTGCAGAAGAAAATAATTATGCTTGACTTCAGAATATATATTTTAGATTCATGAGTGCACTGATTTGCAGGTTTCCTAAGAAAATGCCTTTTCCTATTCGTGTTCTCAACCAATACTACGTAAGCTGTGAGGAGGAAAAGGATGTGTCAAATATCAAATATAGATGCATTAGGAGAAGGATCAGTTTATGCGGTGTGCGTGAGAAATACAGCAAATGGCTGTATTGGCCTACCCTTCTTTCAGAGATTATGTTACTGAATTGGACATTCAGGACGGATACCATGGCACCCTTTGTAATACATTGTTATTCCGATAATTTTCTAGGCGAGATTTTATTTTTTCCTGAAATTTGATGTCTCAAATCATGGATTTTAAAAACGATTATCTTCAAGAATTGACTCATATGACATAGATGTTTCATGCAAAAATATTGTGTTTAAAAATATCTTTTCATGACAACCAAGAAATTTCTTCGAATATTAACATTCATTGATTAAATTGACTTCCTGTAATTTTTAGATAGTTAATAACCTTAATAAATTTCCTTTTCCTTTTTAAAGACGAATGAAATAAGAAACAATATCAAGAAATTTTATAAGGCATATACTTATAACGCTCTCTCCTTTGAATTTGTTAAAACTAACTTGCTTCAGATCATGAATAAATTTAATAAAAACTTTTTTAAAAATTTTACTTCTGTATAATAAACTAGATATATTTTATTGTAATTACTTTCCATCTTTAGTTTAAATTATAATTAAATTTTATAATTATGATAGGTTATTGAAATCAGTATTTTTTTCCTTCGAATTCACTATTAAACAGAATCTAGAATTTCCTACCACTGGTTGTTATGGAATCAAAGTTTAGTTCTAGTAATAAATTAATTTATAATTAAATTAGTAAATAATAAAACAGTGCATTGTTATCATGAATGAACAAAGGTACAAAATTTCAAAGTTCTAGATAATCCGAAATTCACTGAAAAATATATTAAAATTTCAATTTTTACAACCGTGAAATAAATCAAGTTAAATAAAAGAATATGAAAAAGAAGATACGGATAACGTAACAGCCTGGAAAACTAAGATATAGAAGCGAAAATCAAGATTTATAAGCCAAACATTGGTAATTTTTCAGCTGAGTTAATAAAGAAATAAGACCATTGCATCTGTTTTGGTCAATCAAGCATTGTAAGGGAAAAAAAGCAAGACTTCTATATGGTATATCAATTCAAGCCAATTGTAAAATATCAATTTTATTCAAGATCTAGGCGGATTAAAACAATGAATTATCATATGTTAGGCTGGACCAATTGAAGATTTTCTTCACCTGTGATGTTTTTCTGATTATGAAAGTTTTTAAGCTCAGGATAATCATTTGACTAAGAGCAATAGTGATGATTAAGTTAAAATTTTTCGACGTACGTTATAGAGTATATCAATACTTAGTTATCAGGTGATTTACATTTACACCTTCTCAAATTTTGGATTCAAAAATATTTTATTTTCGAAATAAATTATTTTTGTAAGATATAAACTTATTTGTAGATCTTAATTTAAATTTTTTTTCTAGTTTAGATATGATTAGATACTAATTATAGATATGGTTTAACTTTAATACTTATTTTTTATTTTATATATTTTTTTAAATGCTGCTGATATTTTCAGTAATTCAACTGAATAGATTAAAATATTTTATCGATCTATAAGCTTGAAATTTTTCTTTCTTTTCATAGTGTACGAAATTTTTTATTGAATCAGTGAGCAAATAGTCTTTAAGTTATGACAATTCATAATTAATTATGAAGCATATCACGTTCTACACAAAAATCTCCGAAACTGAATGATTTCACTTATTATCCTTATATATTTTATGAAAAGGTTCCTATTCAACAAGCAGTTATTGGGCTACTTGAAATTGTTTCATGATTGGCGTTGAGTCATTTACCGTCTGAAGTTAAAGCTCAAATTTTAGGTGAGGAGACCGATGCACAGTGATCTATTTAATAAATCTAGCTGGACAAAAATTTAAAAAAAACATTTTTATTTATTGGTACCAATTACTTTATTGGCAACTGAAATACCATTAAAGTAATTAACCATCTCTAATTTAAACGGTTAGTACCTGGAAGTTTGCCTGTAATGAATAAAAGTACAGTTTGTGATCTTCTGGAAGGGAGATAAGAGATTTGTATTATTTGTTGTCTGTCTTATTTTAAAATAATATTTGTGTTTATATAGACTTTGTGTTATCCAAGGTTCGTATTATATCTATGTTTCATATATTAAATGCGAGTGTTAACTATATTTTTTACTATATGAAAAATATATGGATTTGATACCATTTTTACTAAATGTTATTAGGATAGCAAAATATTTCTCCGAAAGTCTCCGCCTTTTAAGTTATATTTTTATATACTAGATGTAGTGAAAAATAAAAGTACAGAAGAACATACTGGGATCTTCCTGGGAAGCCAGGATTTTTTAGGCACTGTGGTGGCACATATATCTTGCTTTTAATAACAATTTTATATATATGTCACTTTTAATTAATTTATTTTTCTTCTTTTACTTTTTTCTGGCTGACGAAATTATTAAGCTATTTCTACAATTATCATACTCTTTGTTTTAATTAAATTTAAATTATCATAAATTGCAGATAATTTTATTTCATTCTTTTTGTCTTTCCCTAAATTAACCTTTCAGAGTATGCCAATTAAAAAATAGTTGTTTAATATAAAAATTATTACTAGAGAATAAATTTTGGTAGAACAATCATTGGAAATGATTATGGAAATTTGTAGTGTTCTGACTGAAAAATCTAGTCAAATATTTTACGTTTGTGGAGCTTTCCCAAGAGAAATGAATATACTTGAGAAACATGATGAAAAAGCTATAGATCCTTTGAACTTCAGATTTCAATTTTCAGGTCCACATTCTAGTATAAGATGTTTAGAGCATCTCCTTCATTTGTCATATAAACTTGAAGTGAAAAAAATGGCAAGCAAGAAAACAAGACAAGGAAAAAGTAGAAAAGCGCAAAAAAGTTATTCAAGACAAATTTAGAAAAGAAATGGATCTTTTGGTAGACATACCAAAACAAATTTCCGAAATAGTCAATGATGGAAATACCTCCCACAGACTTTTTGCTAATTCAGCTTTATAATCTGACATTACTGGATTAGACATTAAACATATTATGCGTTTTCCAGTAAATTTAAATGTTATTTCAAGTGAGCAAGAAATTGATGAAGACTCATTTGCAAAATATACCTTTGACACTGCAAAAATGTATGTTCAATTATGCAACTTTTATTATATGCCGGCCAGTGTCTATAAATTATTTATTCATGGACGACAAATAGTTGAACACGTCATTCTACCGATTGACCAGCTTTCCGAAGAAGCACAAGAGGCTCGAAATAAAGATTTTAAAAAATTCAAGAAAAATTCTCAAGAAAATTTTCTAGGCAAAAAACTTTGGAAGACATAATACAAATATTATTAATCACGTCCGACCCTGCAATCACGAAGCTCAGAAATTAACCTAAGAAATGCGAAACTAGATTTTCAGAAGAAGCTGCGTTGCTATTGAAAATCAATCGAACTATAGAACACAGTTCTGCAGAAAAAGATAGCTATGAGGAAGATCTTAGTAACTGACGGATTTTTTTTTAGATAGGTCAATAAAATGACCATATTAAATCTTATAGGTGTGTTTCACAAACCAAAATTTTTCTGCCCTGCTATATTTAATAAATCGATCACTGTGCGATGCAGAGAATTGGGCAGATACATGCCACATTGAATAGAACAGGTGTGGGCTTCTAAAATAGTACAAGTTACATGTGTCATAAATTTTAAATTTAGGACTCCTTTTCGGGGGTTTCCAATCAGACCAAACCACGCACAAGCTTTTTATTGAAATGTTCTCACGTAATAATCCCAGTAAACCAGCTGATAGTTAAATGCGGCTAGTTACCAAATTTTTAACTAAAACATCATGAGTTGCCTTCTGCAAAATGGGACGAATTAATTAAAATATCTTCTTTAGGCATTGGTATAATCTACAGTTACTATAGGTATTCGAAGAATTAGCGTGCAACTTTAGTACATATCGGGAAATAAATAAAATTGTTTTATCATAAACATTTTTCTCGTTAATAAAGCCTTTTCATAAAATATGTATGAAAAATTGTAACTGGAGTGTAAAAGTTCAGGGGGAAATGATAAAAGAAAGTAAAAGAGTAAATTTTGCATGATGTACAAATATACAAATAATTACCACTGCGATAATATATTTCAGTAATGAAATTGACGATATTGGGTAAAAGCTAATTCCAAACGAAGAGCGCATCTGTTTGTTTTTTTTTTTTAATTTAATTTTGTGGTTTTCTATATTTAACTCTAACAAAATGCTCTAAAATGTTAGGAGGTTCTAGATAATGATATACTGTAACAAACTTTCTCAACACAACAAACACAAACAGTCCACATGTGGGAATGGAAGTTTATAGTTTGCAAGCATTAAATGGGATTTATTTATTTCATTTTAATAACACTTAGTTTCATTTTAGATAATTACGTGATGTATAATATTTATTTTTATATTATGTTTAATGAGCTCTTCAGAATTCGTGCATCAAAATTAAAATTTGTTCAGACTTTACGAAGAAATGTGTGGAATAAAATATCCATCTAATTAATCTTTTCGTACAATAGGTATAAAAAAGTGACTGAAATTATCATTTCAATGGGCTTTTTAATGAATGAAAATTCCAAAATAACAAAGAATCTCAAAAAAGGTAACTTTTTGTTTTCCAGAAGACTTTTTGGAATTTATGCACTATTCAAATAATATGAAATGATTTTTTTTTCTTAACAATCTCATTACCGAGAGCAAATTTTTATGCAATGTGCTGATTAAAAAAGAATCTAAGATTTGCATTAGAGTTGAGAGTTAAATTCTTATTTTATAGGCTGAAATCTGCTTATCTAGATAGAGTTTTTTTCTGCGCCTTGATTTTGAGGATACTTTAAAAATCAGAGTAAAATTGGTTTACATCTTGTCATCTGAATGAGAGAACAAATGAGTAACGAAAAAATAAAAAAAAATATCTTCGAAATAAAAGATTCGCGACGAAGTTTTAAAAAATTAGATTCTGTAAGAAATGAAGACAGGCAGAGCTCTTTGAATTAGCATCAATTTGCTCTTGAAAAAGACGTGATGTCAATTGACGAAAGAATTAAGTGAGAAATTACTTTTTTATCGTTTGATTAAAAAAAGAGAATGCAAATCAGAGACTTTTTTAATTTGTAGATTTCTTTTCATAATAAGCTGAAAAAGGTAAAGAACTCTTTGAACGTAATGCATAAGTAAGCAATCTAGCGTAACAAAGCAAAATGCTTTATAAACTAAATTAAAATTCAAACGAAAATTAACAAGGGATATAAAAGCTGCAAATGAATTCTTTAGTTTTCTGAAGTCATATTGCAGAATTAATTAACAATTTTTATTTTCTCTGACTAAACATTCTAATTGGCAATTTTAATATTTATTTTTATTTCTTATGCGGCAAGTTAAGTGAGTTTAAAAAAGAAAATAAATAAATGAAATGCCCTTAATGCATTATAATGAATTTTTGTGGTTGAAATCTTATAGGTGATATCCGATTTTGTGATTTGAAGAAATATTTTAAATTATTATGGGGTAAATTTATTTATCCTGGGTAAATAACTGTTGTTATTTTAATGAATGAAAGAATAGTTTACGAAATAAATTGCGTATAAATTTCTTTTGCCTGCTGTATCCACATACCGTATACGTATTTATTTTAAAAGATTTCATATAATATCAATCATTTTTAATATTTTTCCAAACAAGAAATCAGACAGAAAAAGTCCGATTCAAAAGCCTATGTAATTTTCATGATGACTGATACAAAGCTGATTAGATCGATTATTACTTAGTATTAATTTGTTTATCATAATTGTAATGTTTAAGATGAAAATTTAATAGTTTTTAATATTTTTATTCATTGACAACATAATGGTTCTCCAATAACTGTCATTTTTTGTGTCATTTGCTGTAAGTTATGATTTTTAAAAGCAATCACGAGATCTTTCAACAATTGGTTCTTGATCAGAGAAAAATAAAAAAGTTTTTCCCTTCGTAATAAACGGAATTTATTTCAAAACAAATTAGTTATCTAATTAATTTTTAATGAAATATGTTGTAAATTGGTTATACAATTTTCATTTTATTTGTTTTCAAACGTATTGAAATTATATTTCACATATATGCAGTGAAAATAAAAACACATTTTCAGGAATAAAATTTATTCAAACATATGTTTATCTTCGTAGTACTTGCAATACTTTGACCGAGTATGTCAAGTTTTTCACAACTAAATTATTTATACGGAAAAAATAAAACAAATAAACGAATTATTTATAGAATTTTAATTATAGTAGCCTTGTTCATATAATAACACTAATCTATCTTAATTATTCATTCAAAATTTAATTATAACCTATGATTTCATAATCTGAACATATGAAAAAATTGGTAGTTTATATATCACAAATTTCCGTTCCCTATTTTTATTTCAATTTGCATTCTGAAAAAGTGGAACTGAGAAGCAGATCTCCTGAGGCTGCATTTACTTTGATATCAACATTCTGATGGAGTGATAACTTAATATATTAGTAGGGCTGGTTGACTCAACATTCAACTAGGAACACAACATTTTATTAAAATATTTAAATTAATTCATGACATTCCATTCAACAATAAAGATATGCATCTTTAATTTCAAACAGGGAAGTATTCCTTTGCATTCCTATTCCTTGACCGTTTTATCAATTTGGAAGAATACATGACAATTCGTAATTCTCTCAGAATGAATGTCAAATATTTAAATAGGAGAAAGGTGAAACCTCTTTGAACAGAATGTCAGGAAAATGAAATCTTCACTACAGATACAACAATTGGATAAATATCAGGTCTTCAGTATTCACCTTTACAAAAGATATTCAAATTTTCATGAAATGTTTAACCAAAAATACATAATCAAAATAGTTAATTTATATTAAACAGTACTGTGTTCAGACCAATTATTTCAGGACAAAAGCTGTTTTCAACATTATTTATAAAAACATTTTTTTTTATTTGAACTAATTTTTAAAATGTATTCACAAGCACTGAAATTGGTTTGATAATTATTTTAGCTGTTATTATATTTTTCCCTTAAAGGAACGAATAAAATACCATAATATTACTTTATTTGGGAAATGATCATGAACTAAGATGAGTTATCATTTGTTCATTGTGTTCCGTTAGTAATAACAGCCCGAATATGTTGTTCAATTCACAACAAAATATACCAAACAATAGTCACTTTCCGAACTTGCTTCACTCTTTTTGTACTGAATTTAGCATTGAGTTTATACTTTATAGAACTTTATGGATGATTTGCTGGTATGAAAAAGTATTTGATTTCTTCATATAAATATTAGAGTCAGGAAAATTAATACGTTCATTAATGGATTGTCACTTAAAACACTTCATCAGCATCGCCTTCTGATTGTAAAATTTGTGGAAAAAATGAAGAGTTAGGATTTCAATTTTTTTTCCTAATATTAGTCACAAAAATAAATAAAATTACTCAAGCATTTATTTAAGTGCAAATAACATGCCATTTCGATATTCCAGTTATATAATTGTATGTAAAATGCTGAGAGATAAAAAAATTAGTCTCTCTGAACCAAAAAATAATAGTTTATTTAACAAAACAAATACTTGGAAACTGCAATGATACGAAATGCAGGTTTGGAAATTCAACTCTATTGAGTCCTCTGACCATACAAAATTATTTTATTTATATTTCATATCAAATGAAATTAAAATCTTACTTTGAGTTCCATTAAATTTATAATGATTCTTTCAAAATATCGATAAAGGAATCAGATTTAGTTCATTTCATTATTGTTTCTTATAGCATCTACACTGATATATTTTTATATTAATGCATCATTTTATTTAATTTATTTCAATTCTTTATAAATGTAGATTTTATAATAAATTAAATGACATCAAAGAGAAAAAATAATTATCTTAACATGATACTCATTAAAATTCAATATGGCGTTCATAAACTCAAGGTAGATAACTTTTGAAACCTGATGTACTTTTGAAGACAGCACAGATTTATTAAAATGCAATACTACATTTTTCTAGAATACTTTAACAACATTTTTCAGAAATACTGCAATCAGTGTACCACCGTAAAATATTATTAAATGAAATTTAAATTTAGAATATGTTATAGCTTTTTGTTGACAGCCATCTATACAAGAGGCTGAAACAACGTTTTCGATTTTCTACTTCAATTCCCAGGAAGCAAAATTATATTTTTGAGGTTTTTTTTAAATCATTTCCGAAGAAAATTTCTGCACTATCTAAAGTTTCAAACAGAATAAAGTAAAACATTTACAGGTACATTTTGTAGGTTCATTGTTCAGGGATCAGATTTAAGAAGTGAAAGCAAATGCTAACAAGCAAATGTTAAGAAAAAACAGTATGTTATTTTTCCCAGGTTTCTTCTTAAAGATAACAGAGAAAGAACCCTGAAAAGAGGATACGACTCTTTCTTTTTTAAAATGAAGAACATCAAGAAATGGATATTTTAATCTGAAAGATAAGATATAAAATATTTATCTATGAGACATTCACGAAGAATAAACAATTAAACAAAAAATTCGCAATTGATAGAAGGACTCCAGTCTGTCACTTCTTGCACATGGTTTTGTCCGTATTGTTTTTAATAACACTTAATAAAAAGAAAATGCTGAAAAAGGATTCGCCTTTTTTGTCTCCTTATTTTCCATGATACAGAAATTGATCATTAGGAAATAGTACAAATTCATTTCATAAAGGTTGTGTTTTTCACAAATAAAACTTTTATTTTTCCTGCTATAGATCTACTTCAGTTACTTGAGTCTGGGAAATTGTTTTAAGAGAAAATAACTAAACCCATGCAATAGAAGGCTAAAGAAATTAGATACAAAGAGAGAAATATATATAGAGAGAGATGATTCTTCTCATTTTGGATCGTCCTTATTATTGTTTATCAATATACATAACACCACTTGAAGAATAAATAACGCTCTGACGTGAATTTTCTCGATGTTACTGAGTTGTTATCTGTAATTAACAGCATCTAAAGAATGGTTTGAATCACAAAACAAGATTCCAGTTTATTTTTTCAATTACTTGCGTTTCCTTCTGCTAAATTCTTTACAATGAGAGCCGATTCCATTTCGGCCTTTCAAAATTTTAATGAACCTTTTCGCCCTTTCCTGAAAGTGATTTACTGCAAAGTGAATCAAAGATTAAGTCAATCATCGGCGAACAATCGGCATTCATCTTATCTTTAACGACCGTAACTCATGAACTCGACGTGTTTCTCATTTAAAATCGGAAATCACCGATTCAGAGGCGTAATTGAATCGAGATGGGACATTAATGATGTCAGATTTCAATTCATCTTCCGATGCAGAAAAATCTTGTTTAGCTGATGATTAGCGTATTCCTTTTCCCGGGAATTCTTACTTCACGTTTCTTGAAAGAGATGTAAATTATTCTAGACATGTGAAATTCATTTCATATATTTTAATGATTACTCATTCGTTAATGTCGGTAGAATTTCTTTTCGAAATTCTTGAAGTATACTGAAAGATCTTGGCTGAATTTTCATTCAGTTTACTTCGTAATCCAGACTAATTTAAAGTCATTAGTGACTGAAATTAGGATTTTGTCATTTCTCTCGATTTTGAACTATCCGCGAAATATTCGTTAAAAATATGTTTATAAAAATTCATAATACGGGAATGAAATTAATTACGCAAATATGAATTTTGATGTAAGATTAATCATATTTATTCTTTTAATAAATGCAATATACTTAAATGATGAGATGATACAGAAGAATTGCATTGCACGTATCTGAGACCGAAAGATTAATAAGAATAAATTTATTATTTTGCATTAATACAGTCTTTTCTTCAGACTTGGAGAAAATGAATAGGAAAGAATTGTGATTTTATTTAGTTGGAAATTATAATTGGTTATTAAAAACCATAAATTGAATTAAATAATTGAAAAATAAAATATAATAAAATATTGCATTAATGTTAATCTTGTACTTTTTTCTGAAAAAATACCTTGCATTATAAATTCTTTTCTCCGTTGATTCCAACTGGCCAGAATATCTTCAAATTCTCTGATTTCTAAATTTTAGTTCTTAAAGTGGCAAAGTACTTAATGGTTTTGCCATCACATTATATATAATATTAAGTCTAAGCCAATAGTTTTATCTGTATTTCCTGAATGCGAGAAATTTTCCTTGATTTAACATTACTTCATTCGTATTTTACGTAATACAGAAATAAATGAACCAATTTATTGTCTTTGAAATTACAGGTATATTACAAAGGACGTTATAGATACTTATTCCCTGCCAATAAAAACATAAATCAATTTACTACGATTAATGATGTATGACACTCTATAACATATTTTGAAATAGTTATTAATCATTTATTTTCTCACTAGCTCAACATTTAAAATTATTTAGTGATTAAGTTTCATTTCATTTAAACGATTTACTGTTTTGTGTCATTTCCATCAAAATGAATATGGTCTATGTAAGGAAAACGCGGCATTTTGCTTGAATTCAATATTTGCTTTGTCTTCATTACAATATATCATATTCATCCTCAATTAAAATTGGAATTTCATGATATATTTCCAATTAAGCGAACATTATGATTTCTATTGTTTTCCATCTCTAACTCATTAAACAATGATTTGGGGTATCGGTATACTAAACCCGAAAGAATAACAAACCATATGACATATTTACTTTTATTCATTACGTGATCTCGGAGTCTAGTAGTCACAAAATCCGCTGAAACTAGAAGATAATGATATTTCTACAATTGGGGAAAAACCTGCGCATAAAAAATTTGTTGGCAAGTTTTGGTCATGAAAGAAAATGACATTGTATTAAAACGGATCTGTCTTTTCACGACGTTTTTAAGATGAATAAGAGTTTTTAAATACAATTTGGAAAGTGGTGCTCCTTTAAATTAAGGATTCGATCCTATAGTCATTGGGCCGTTTACTACACTTAAATGTTATTTGCTGAAATTGCAATTAAAACTCTTTAACAGTGTTCACGTTTAGTTTTTTTATTTATTTCATTTTTCATGCAGCTTTAGGTCATTTATTATAATATTTTCGCCTCATTATAGAAATAGAATTAGTTATGTTAAGCGATAAAATTCTGATTAAGAATTAAATATCTTAAGAGGAAAATGTCTTATAATTTAGTTCATTGAATTTCAAGGCGAAAAATGACGATATACTTTTTACATCATCCATTTGAAATGATGTTGAAACATATTTTACTTGAAGAACTATGGAAAAATTTCTTCAAAGACAGTTTATCTCCTTATCCCTATAATGACGGTTTAGGCGTTTTCAGGCAATTCTTATCATTTCACGGCAAAGAAAGTCATTTTGTTGTTACAGAGTTAAGATACGAAGAGATATTTCTATTGCAAACAATTGGTAGATACGATTTACTTCAAAACACAGTGGCCATTCTTTTTTTACGCAACGTAACTTAGAATTAGTGGTTATAATGTGAAAACTAAATTGTTGTTCTTATATGCCACCAGTATATTTTAAGTATTTTCAAAATTTTATGATCTAAAATGCAAAAATTTAATACATCGAAAATAAAAATTTAAGGGAAAAAATTATGTTATATCGTTTAAATATTCCATCTAAAATGAAGCTGAACCAAGTTTGACTTGAAAAACTATGAAACAATATCTTCTAAAAACATTTTATTTCCTTAAGATACGAAAATACAACCGACATTTCTAATGCAAAGCAATGGCGGATACCATTTACATTAAAACACAGTGGCCATCTTTTTCATGCCTCTAAGGCTCATTTTCGGATGAGTGGTTACAATGTGGAAACAGAATTGTTGCTCTGAAATTCCACCAGTATATTACAACTATTTTTCAGCTTAATGATCTAAGCTGCAAGTGTTATCAACAACCGGCAAACAGTGTTTAGGAGAAACAAGTGTGAATGTGCCAAATTACAGACGGTGTCATTTCAAATGAGTTTCCATTTTTCTCCGAAATTTTGGCACCATTCCTAACTTTCCTCTTTACGAACCTTCTAAGGTGTTTTAATGGTTTAATGTGCGCTTCGTTGCTCTCCGATTTTGGGTCTCACTGGATTAATGAAGCTCTGTTTTTGCGTGACCGTTTGCTTTTCCGTGACTCGATTTTCGCCTAGTTACTCCTAGTATTTTCAGGGAAGGTGAGTTCTTAGATAAAGAACATTTAGTTTCCTGATGTGATACTGGAAATCTGTTGATAAAGAAGAACAGTCACGAAGGATAAATTTAATTGCATTTAACCAGAATCTTACGGAGTTGCTGGAAATTTAAAATACTTTTCTTAGGAAAAGTTAATGTTTGCGAATCTTTTGAAAATGATTTAAGGTAAGGAAATACTTTATTCCCTTGTACCTCATAATTGAATTTATTTTATTTCTTTTTATTTCCAGTTCATTTCATAATTAATGTTCTTCAATTGGAAATGGAATTTGAAATGAACATTTTAGTAAATTATAAATTAGATACCTTATCATATTTCTGTAAATGAACTTTTCTGGAATTATTAATGAAATCAATTAACGTAGTTAAAGTGAATATGGAATATATTTATCTAGGATTATTAAATTAAAAATGAAGTTGACACAATGCTGAAATGATATTATTGTAGGCCTTTTTTCAGCAAATTTTGGTGTTATACAAAAACTGCAGCATTTCCGAAATATATTTGTATTAACCTAAGTAATTTGTAGACGAATATTCATTTACCGCCCCACCACCCCTCATTCCCAGTATAGACACCACTAGTGCATGGATGAAAAGCCGCCGGATAGTAAACTGGTTCTCGTTCAACTGGGCTCATATTATGAGCGTACCGTTTTGTTGGCCACATTTTTGATAGCCGTGCGTACCTCCTAGAGAACGAATCTGTCCCGTTCCTTGTGATGGTCATTAGGTAACAGACTACAATTCCCGCCAATATTATCGAGGATGCCTGATCATTTCGAGACTTAATGTTTAAAGAAATGGGCGCAAATTTCTGGAACTCCCAGAAAGCTCTCTACTTCCCATCAACTCAATTTAGTGTGTGAACATGCTTTCTACGATAGATAAAATTCTTTAATGTTCTCTTTTTCTAGGCTATTTTTTATCAACGTCTAGATACCTGAGTGTTACATGAGAACGAGGATATTGCCTTAGATTTTCCCATGCCATTCACATGAAATTAAATTTTGTGAAATATTTAATACAGTTCATTATTATCTTAAAGTGTGCATCTATTTATATTTACTGTATCAAGTTGGAAATTTCGCGGAATTCTGAAGATTTAATTGAAAGATATGTTAATTTTTATAAAGTCAGAATTGTTTATACTTAATTACTTATTAAGTGATTTCTCTCTAAGTAAGATAATCAGATCTGAACAGAAACAAAGCAGTTTTATACCAATTACCAGCCTGTTTTTAAAACTATACAATGTTAAATGGTTTGTGATATGTCACGGTTCCTTTAAATTATAAAATTATAAACAAAAGGCAAAATTTTCGACATTTGAATCTCCAAAATTCAGAAGTCATGTTAGATATATTTTTTTTATACTTGTTTATTACATTTTAACGTAGGACTATGTTCCTCCCATTGGCTTATCAGGAAGGAAGTTGATTCACACGTCAAAGCGCCACAAAACTTGGTATGCGAGATCCTCTATATCTCGGTAACTACACATGTTAAAAACATAAATAATGTCTTATTTTAGAGATAAAGGCTAAGAACAGAAGTTGCAAAAAAACAATTGAAAATTGGAATTGTAGTTCAGCGACTACTGAGTCGCAAACATCGGCAAAAATAAGCATGAATTGGTGGCGCGATCCTCTATATCTCGGTAACAACATATGTTGGAAACATAACTAATGTGTTATTTTAGAGCTAAAGGGTAAAAACAGAAGTTACAAAAAACCTTACTTAAACTTAAAAATTTACGAGAAAGTTTGAGTAACAAAAGAGTCACGCGAGTAAATTAGTCTTACGCCTTTAACATCAGCGGCTGTTTGGAAAGAGAGCCTCCCGTCATTTTTTCATCTTACATATTTTAAGTTCCTCATATCAAAAGCAAATCTTAAGAGTTTTTTCAGGTTTTTATTAATTATTAAGTTAATATCACAAAGAAGCTTCGAAATAGTAATTTTTATGCTTTTCCAATATGATTTATTTTGACTATGTAATAAGTAACTAATTGAAACTTTGATAAATATAACTTTCCTCTCGTATAGTAGCAAAACTTCTTAAAAGATAATATGATAAACAATTGAATTATCGTATTTCAAAAAATAATTCATAGGATCTGTTATAAATTAAAAATATAGGGAAAAAATTATCAGCGAATAATATCATGAGTCATGATATTAATAGCTATTAATATCATAACTAATATATTAATCACTAATTATTTCATGCTATAATATTACTTTTCTAGTTTCAATCCAACAAATGATAAATAATCTTGAATCTTTAAAAATTATCGAAGGAAATTGTAAAGAACAAATTACACAGAAATGAAAGAAATTTTGCAATGTGCGAGTTATTAGTATTGTTCCATTTTTGAAATTTTAATTAGAATTTTAAATAATTAAAAAGTATGCGAAATTTTGGCGTCTTTCCTTAATAACTTCCGAAACTCTTGCAGCACAAAAATCATTTTTACACTCTCTGAAAGTGTAAAACATTATCTTTCCAATAATAACAATTAAGTTGCCGCACAATGTTTTCTTCAATTTTCATAATTTTTTAAAAATATTTTTGGTATAATTTGCAACAATACTTTTCAATGTTGCAACGGAAATCAAATCATTTTCATTATTTAAAAAATTATTTAATTGCATATTTCTCTTTCATTGTTGTAATCTGAGATAATTTATTAATACATTTTGTTTTTATATTTTATTTCATATTATTTTTGTGAAATATTTAAATCAATCTCTCCAAGATGTTACTTTACTTACATTAAGAAATACATCCATTAAGCAGAATGGTTATGGTTGCTATGGCTATGGTAGCTCATTCTTTTCTCAGCATATTTTAATCCAGCTAACATGCCGCTGGCCATAAAATGTGCGAAGTCATTTTAAATGTTGAAATCAAATGCATATTTTAGAAGAGGAATAAGAAAGTGAAGATAGTGCCGACAATATTAAATTAGAGGTAATATGGCTTGGTCATTTATTTGACTCCATTAGGAATATTTATATAAACAATAAACAGAATGGGCCGGTCATTTCGAAACATTTAGAGAAACAATGAAAGATGAGAAGTCGAAGGTCACAAACAGAGCATGTGTTAAATCTGCCACAATCTGAAGTTTAAAATTACGTTTTCAAGAGAACCATGAATATAAAATGATACAAGATTGAATTGAAATCATATTCCCGGCGAACAAGCTGGTCGCCGAAGGCGGCTAGTATATATTTTATAACAATAGATATTGAACAATTAATGTTATATTAGTTATCGTGATCAGTAAGGAATTTATGTGCAAAAAGAAGCATCCAAGTGCTCTTGAAATGATATCTGCTGCGCATAAACATTTTTTAACATAAACGTAGAACATGAACTGAGTGCGCATTCATAAATGCATATATTTAAACTTATCATAACGGTAGATTTTGCATAACTCATTCAGGTATACGTGTATAACACAAATAAACCCAATAATTTTAGAAAAAGAAATTTTTGACTTAAACTACACTGTGATAAATTTAAATGGCATTCTTTTCTTATAGAGATAACTGAGCATGAAATAAAGTTTCAAATTTTGGACACTTTAAATTTTAAATATTTATCAGTTTCTGGATCAATAGAATCCACTTGAAGGATCCTACTATTTACTTTTTCCAAGAACGCATCAAATACTCTAATGTTCCGAGAATCTAACATTCAAAAGCGCTAAATCAAATTGACTTTCCCTAAGTACTCCGCTCAAAGTATTCAATTAAATCTTTAAGCTGAGTTTTGAGAACATCCATTTTAAGAACATCAGTTGGGCTCATGTTTATGCAAATTAAGATTTTCATTAATGTCCTTACTGTTCCTTTATTAACTTGTATTTAATAAGCAGTCAAAGGTTTTATGATAAAACGCATTAAGTGTAATCTTCTTTGGCGAATATAATATTCGATTGAAGTATGTTTGAACAGTAAAGCATTGTGAGTTCTTGATGGATATTAATGCGTTTCATTATGCGCTGGATCTTGCCCTCAGTGGAATGTTATTTTTGTGTTTTTTTTATTAAGGAAACGCATTAAGGGAGAAATACTTCTTAAGACTAAGCGACTTCGAAAAGCTTTGCTGCGTAGCGATTTTTCTTTTCGTTAAAATAATTTGGTTCTCTCTAAAGAGGAGATTTAATAAGTTAAAACCCATTAGAGTGAAAAAGCAAATTTCTTTTATAGGTTCTGGAAATGACTGAAAAAATAACATCGGAATCATCGTTCATTTTAAAAATCTTGCATCACACCATATTGGAGAACATGAGTTCCTCTGAACGAAAATTCATTTAGAAGTACTTTTAAAGCAAAGCTGTTTTGAGAAATTCGAGAATTGCATTGCATTTGTGCATATTACCTTGTCGTTTGCGAACAAATTAAACTTCTCAGAAGAGGTTTCATGGAATAAAATTTATAATTTTATAATTCTTGCGAAAATAATTACTTTGAAATATAAGTTGAATTTCGAATACTGACTTAAAACTTATAAGCACTGACATTAATAAATTTTGATTAGTTTTCATTCAAATTGCAAAATGAAATTGTTAAAAACTTAGTTTGCATTCGTGATTCAACTTAAACTCTTTTTCTTAAAAAAAATGGAGCACTAAGTAATATATTTTAATAAATTCTAGACATATCCTAAACGTTTAGGATTTATTTGTTCAGCAGTTACATGTTAGAAGTCTCAATTATGTAAACCTTTCAACTATTTAATCCATTCTAAAAATAAGATCTCACCTTATTTTTCAGAACGCGAAATAACTTTTTACGCCTTAGCTATGTATTTAAAGTCGATATAAATGCTTTTACTTTCGATGATGCTGTAAGGTTTCACCTGTCTGACAGCTATTATTGCAGTTGTGGTGGAATTGGCATGGCACTTCACTATGCCACGGAGTGTATTTATACAGTGTCTTGGCATATGAGGAAGCCAGCGCCAAACTTCGAACAAAAATGGCTGAAAGGGGATGCCAATAACCTCGTCTCCAGGCATAAAATTCGTCGGATTATCAAATTCATTAGCGAAAACAGAGATCTTTTCCGGCCTCCCTAGCCTTCAACTTTCCAGCGAGCTGAACTTAGTAGCTCAGCAACCGGACATTCCCCCCTTCAAATAAAAGAAAGGTACAGCAACATCTGAAGAAAAGAAGACTTTAAGAACTATTAGTGTAAAAGCGAAAATATCTGCGCTGTACATAGTGTATATATTTCCTTCTTATTGTTTATTTTGTTTTTATTAAATAAAATTCCCGTGTCTTGGCCATCAAACCGTTCAGTGACCGGTCTGATCACGGGTACGGGGGTAAGAGACGGCGTTCTGTTTTGTACAATTCCGTATATTTTAAACATTTGAAAGAACCAAATACGCGCTAGCGTTGTGATACTTTGAGAATTTTATCACAAGAATTAAATGCATTATCTAACGAAAAATACAAATAGTCGCGGCAAGGAGCATCTTTAACCCTTTCATACCGAGCGAGGCACTCTCAGGCGGTCTAAAACTTTCCCCTTAACAGCGACGAAGGCCGGTGTCAGGCAGTTGGCTACTTTTGAGGGGAGTTGAGGTTTTGAGAACGATTAGGAGATAAGCTATGTAGACAGATGCATTTATCCCTCCCAACCACAGCCCGTTTCCGTGCGCCTTCAGAGAAGCCTATAGCAGGGGGTGGGGGAAAATGACCCTCCAAGTTGGGAGAGTCCAATTCACGTCGTATCCTCCCAAAATGTCCCGCTTTTAAAAGAGCCAGAAGAAAAAAGTCCCCTCTGGATTAAAGATTTAAATTACATAAAAAATACAGCTAGACGGCGAAGAAAATATTTTGATAAGCCCTTAATACAAATCTTACATCGATATCAAATGACTAATATTATCAAATAATGTGGTAAATAGTCTCAAAACAATTTGAAATCTTTAAAATATATTAAATTGTTTAATATTACCTATAGTCAATCCATCGATAATTAATATCGATAATAATTCTTTTAATTGTCGGTTCGTAATGACATTCTGCTGATGTATCAATTTGAATATTTATATTCGCATTTCAGCTAACGTGTGTGTATCTATGACGCATATTCTCCAAAAAACACGTTTCAAATGGAAAAAAGGCACAGATCATTGATAAAATGCTTTAACAAACTGAGACTGCTATTTATATCAGAAAAGAAATTGCATAAATGTTTATCTATAGGGAAGTTAGAAATCTTTAATCTTTACTGAAAGATCTTTATATGACGGCTTTGAGAACGAAACCCTAACAATGCCAATATAAAAAATTTCAACTGAACAATACTATGAAAGATATTTTTTTGTATAATTCAAAATATCTTTCACTTATTGTTAGCAAATAAACGATTCCATTCTTTTTAACTTATGACGTGCAGACGAAATTCAGAGCTTTATTCGTGCTGAGGAAGTCTACACAAGTTCTTTGGAATTACTTACTCCCAGAATTCAAAAAGGTGACAGAATTTTGATTTAATGCCATATCGAATTTTGATATAACTCCCCAACATCGCAAGAATGCTAAATCTTCCGTAACAGAAATGTTAATGATCTGTATTATCTTTGCTTGAAACTTTCATGCTCCCTTATATATGCAAAGAGTTACCTGGAAAATAACTATATGTACAGGTATTTACACGTAACTTTTTTTTGTTTTCAAATAAATTATCTTTATATTGTTGCAAAGATATAATGTCGCTTTCCTGCCTCGCTAGTTTTATAGTTGGGGAGGGAGTTTTACAGGGGTAAGTATGGATGACGGGCATAGTCCTTTCCGGAACCCCAGATCTTGGCGACGAACTTGGTGACAAATTTGGCAATCTTGGCGACAAATAGATGATTCCAGAAAATGCGACTCTTTTCTCGATATCCTATTAGGAAAGGGCATACGTTTGAATATACGAGAAAACTCCATGTGATGTCACGGCCTGTCGGAGAGAGTATATAAGGACCTCGTTTGGATCAGAGGTAGTAGTGTTTACCCATTGGAACGACTTTAGAGTTTCGTCCGCAGTGCGAGCTAGGAAGCTGGTCAGCTGAGCGTTATGGAAAGTGCAATTATTGTCGTTATAGTTATTTGCTGACTGTTTGTGTTATCAAATATCAAAGTGCTGAACTGTTATTACCTGTGAGTTGTTGTCTGTTCAGGTCGCTAATCTGTGAAATAACTATTGTTTCCTGTACCTGTGCTACGTGTTTCCTGCATATTTGTGAATAAACCTTCATTCTCCATTATCCCGCGTGTTGTATTGTTTACACCATACACTCACAGAAAGATTTTCGTAACAATATTGCTGTTACTTTGATAATAATATTCCCATATATTGAATATAAAATTAATCACTTTACGCCCTCCCTTCAAATTTATTGACTTTAATTTGCTTAGATGTGGAGTTTGTATTTTTATCTATATATTTTGTGAGCTGCATATTTTAAGAGATTTAATTGAATTTAAAAATAACTGTAGGCTGAATTACGGTAGTGCTATATAAGATGGAAATACGTTGGTATAAATTAATATACTAGATAATAATATTTTAAACAGCATTCACTTCTGAATGTAAGCTCACACAAGCACAACAAACTTTTCGTATCATGCATTCTGAATAATTTTAACTTAATAAACTCCATAAAAGCATCTATTCTCGCAATTATGATAACACAATGAAATTTATACGCAAACTACAGTTTTCGGCACAATTCGCAGAAATATATGCACATTTATTCGCAAAAAATTTCGATGTGACATTCATTTATTTAAGATTATAGTGACGTTTCTTATTTTCTTTGTTTTCTTAATTAATATAGTTGAATTATTCACATCTTTCGTTTTCTGCATCAATCTTAATCTAAAATATTTATAAAATGAAATTTATCTGTCGACAAAATGCGCTCAATCTAACAGAATTAAGATACTATTATTTCCTTAAGAATTTATTACAATTATAATAATATCCTTTATTATAATTACATTTCAGAATAATTATAATATAAAAGTTGTGCCTAAGATATTTTAGCAGCATTCTCCTCTCCTGATAGCTCGTTAATAATGCAACGCTTGAATTATAACTATAAATATTTCACCTCATGTCAAGATAAAATGAATATTATATTTATTTCGTTGTAAGAGAAGCTTCCTATCAATATAACACTTAATTGCATATTCTTATTATTATGCACTTATTTGGCATTTAATATATTAAATTCGCATGCATGATTACTTTCTATATGGTGTCTCGTTCTTCACAACATATTTCCATTTCTTTTTTCACGTCTTTGTGAAGACCATTTCTCAAGATTTATTACAGAATTTTACTGCACATATGTGATATCATAAAAAAAATAATTAAAATTATCAATTATAAGTGACGATATAGTAAGGCAAATAATCTTCCGAGATTTAACGACTAATCAAATAAAATTTATCATTCCAAATTCTATGCCATAAAAGCTGTATTTTACGCACGCTTATAAAATACAAATTACAAAATTGTTTCTTACTATTTTTTCGAATATGATTTCTTGATGGTAAGAAATAAGATTTAGAGGTTTTCTCTCTGGGAATGTGAAATAAATTTCATAGTGAAAGAGCATTTGTAGAAACAGATGACTTAATAAAAATATGCTATTTTACCTGAGATTTAATTTTCTCTACGAGGTAGAAACGAAAAATCACCCTCTATGCAAATGCTTCTTTTTACTATTTTAATTAAACTTTTAATAAGAACTTGTAAAAAACCGTTTTTAATAAACAACTTGAATTAAGTAAAAAGGAAGACTAAATAATCTTGCCCGGAGTCAGCAGACTTTTTCCCCGTTTCTTTATTTGACACATTGTCCTCCTAATAACTAAATTCAACATACCTTAGGGGTTCTTTTAGTGTTATTAGCTTTCTAAATATTAATTCAGGGAAAGATTTCGAAGAATTTAGGAGGAATTTAATTCTAAAAGTTTGATAAATATTTTGCTTAAAAAATAAATAACGCAATTAAAAAATAATAATTACAATCAAAATTAATGCAAGGAGCAACTAAATATTTAATTACTTCTTATGTTACTTAAGTAGTAATATCTAATATGAAAAGTATATTTGTGGGCCCTGATCAAAAGAAAAAAAGGTTCTAATATAATGTACTTAATTTCGTCAATTATATTTTTAAATTGATCATTATTTCTGGAAATATTAAAACAATTTTAAATTACAATGCTCGTTAAGTCAGCTATATATAAGAAAGTAAAATTCTGTTTATAATATATAAACTATTTTACGGAAAATGCTGTTTTAAATAATAAATCATGTTTACTTTGACAGCAAAACTATTTCAATAGCAGTAGATATTTGAATTAAAAATCAAATTGAATAAGAAGTTAAATTCATAATAGCATGTGATCATTAAAGTTAGAGGGATGCTGCTTGTATTAATTGAATTTATTATATCGAGAATAACTATTACTTCATATGATGTGTGATTAAAATTGAAGCTATATAACTGGACTGGCTAAAGTTGCTAATGCGTTTATAATAGAATATCTCCACTGACAGAGCATACAAAAAAATTGCAGGGCTCTTATCTTCCATGAAAAATCTCGCAAAAATTATTTAAACAGAAATTGCCAGTGATCAGATCAGCTGTGCAGAGCTATGAACGTTCAGCAGAGGGAAATTAACTTAAAAAAATGCGTTTTGCTATTAGTTCGAGTTCCGCGGACACTTTTTAAAAACAATTTGCAGCATTTTATGGACGTTGTTTGCAACTTAGTTATTGATTGCCACATGTGAGATAACATTTTTCCACTTCTAAGTATTCTCGCAATCTCAGTCTTTAGCTCCTTAGAGTTATCAGCTATCTGTACTAAGAATAAAAGAGAATGTGTGTGTGTGTGTCTGGTGTGTATCTGTGTGTCTGGCGTGCGTGTTGGCTCTCTACTGGGCAGACCGCTGGTATAAGAACTATAAAAATTAGCATAAACATTTTGTAGAGTTTCCGAGCGTGCACCTTGGAGCCTTTCTTTGAAATTCTGATCAGAATTCCAATCAATTATACATTAAAATACATTTTGGCTTTTTTCCTGGATAACTTCCGAAAATATTATTGCACAAAAAAGATTTTTACATGATCTAAAAATTATCTTCTCAATGATTTTAATTAAGTTGGAGTTTACTTTTGGAGGATACTATTTAAAAATATTTTCAGGCATAATTTACAACAATAAATTTAATTGTTTCAATGAGATTCAAAACCGCTTTAATTGCTAAAACAAATATTTATTTGCATGTTTATCTTCCAATGGTAGAAGAAAAGGTAATATCCTAATGGAATTGTTTTTTCTTTTTTTTTATTTCAGCAGTTTTTTTCTGGAAATCTGTAAACAATGTCATCTAAGATAGTAAATATATTAGGAATGCATCCACTAAGCTGAAGGATTAGGGTTGCTACGTTTTAATTCCTTTTATCAGCATATGTTCGTTGCCATTGTAATGCTGAAATCAAATACCAATTTCCGTGTGGAATAAGAAAGTGAAATTAGGCGGTGACAACTTAAAATTAGATGTCACATGGCACGAACAGTTTCTTGACTCCTTTAGGGAAGTTAATGTTGAAAATAAACAGAATATGTGCAAATATACATAAAAACATGGGTTAAAAATCTATTAATTTGTTAAAGGAACCATGAATATCAAATCATGCATAAAGGATTCAACTGAAATTATATTCCCGGCGAACAAGATGGCCGGCGAAAGCGGCTAGTTTGAAAATAAAGACAACAATTACTTATATTTTGTTTAATAGTTTTGGCAAAATAAGCAGCTAAAGAAATTTTAATTAAACTTTTGAATGATTTTTTTTAAATTTTAAAAGAAAATATCTGTATTTTAGTCTGCAATTAAAATATTCTTTACAGTAGCTAAAAAAGTTGTTTACGATATCATTGTTTTTACAGAAGGAATTAAATTAGCTTCGAAAAAAAATTAAATCTAGTTTTTAAGGTCCATATCTCTTCTCTTCCTTTTTATTCGGTGGAAAATGTTTTGTATTGATTAAGAAATCAAGATTTTCGATGCAGGAATTCATACTGTAAGGGACAGTTTTCGAATTTTAACCGTCGGATATAATGGACCCAATTGTAACTTCAAAGCTATAAATATTTGAGTCTTTAAACAGGCAACTTATGTTGTATAGATATAAAAGAGGTGTATTAAATGATTTTTAAGAGAAAGCACTACATGGTTACAGTTTGATAACGAATATTTTTATTTAGATAGCTCCTATTAAATATTTCATCAAAAGACTTATAGTCCTTACGCTGTATTAATTCAAAAAATATTTATTTTCATCCTTACAAAGGAAATCAGTTTGGTTACAGTATTCTATATTGTTTCTATTAAAATAGTTTAAAGTTCAAGTTAGGAGAATTTTTCTTGTTGTTGTTCTAAAGATACTAAGTTTGAACCACAAACAATTGTCCAAATTGGACAGTTTGAATTCATTGAAACTATTATCTTGATCTAGAGGAATAGACAAGAAAGCCGTTATAATTGTCAATAGTCCTCATAAATTGGAAGTGGAACAATTCAAAACTAAAATAAATAAGTAAATAAAAGACACTAAAGGCATTCAATGTTCTTTCAAAAAAACTAATGCACCATAGTTTTGTATCATAAGTGAAGAAGTGTAGGAAGAAGAAATCTCAAAATTGGTTTGCGTACATGAGTACTTATAGTACTTCTGCTCTCATTAACGAAGAAATAATACGACACATAAAATGTCATACTTGGGTTCAGACATTATGTGCTGGTGTGAATACGCACATCAAAAATATATTTGTTTTAATCGTGGTTAAAGAATTTGGTAATCCAATTTGAGAAAACAGTTTCCTCAATTGAACAGATGGCATAATTGTTTTTCTCTATGTATTTTATTTTACTATAAAGTATATTTCTCAGAAAGTTCGAAGATAAATAAACTACAAAAATATTCTACTTTTATTTTATATTAAAATAAATTCTCTATCACTATGCATTAAAAATGTTCAAGAATTCTAAATTCGGTAAATTTCCCCTAAGTTAAATTGAAGATTTGTAAAATTTAGCTATTTTAACGTCCCATTTTTGAAACAACACGAGGGTTATTTTGGTTGAGACCACTTAATTTCAAACTAGGTTCAGATGGGAGGACGATATCTAATCTGCAACCCTTCTCAAAATTAACGCATCATATCAACGGTAAGATGATTAATCCTAGACGTCCGATTTAACTCTTAATATTCCCAATTTCATGGCGGATCTTTGGCTCAATCGGCTTTCGAGCCTGGAGTCTCCTGGTTCTGAAGCCGAGGTAGCAGGAACGGCTACCAGAAGCAGCGGCTCCTGCTAAATGGAGGCCATTATTAATAGCTCTTATTTATCAGGTCATAAAAATTAATTATTAATTAATAAATTCTTCGAATTCTTTCATTTAAATGCTATGCTATAACGAAGACGCTGGATGACACACGCGATTATTTCAATATGTATAGTTTTCTAATAATATTCCGATAAACTTGTCTCATTGATAAAAATTAAAAAACAAACATTTGTAATTTCATTGTTTCGACGAAACATCTTTTGACTGTGAAAATTGTGCTTCTGCTTTTTTCTACTTAAACAGAAAAAATATTAATAATAAAAATAATTCAGAAAATTTCAGATAATCCTAATTCAATTGTTAAATGTTTTCACTCACATTCAATGCAACTAATGAACAAAAGGCTATTATTTTCATAAAAAAGCAAATGACCGACTGATTGCAAAGCAATTTTTTTAGCAAGATTTAATGAAAACCATTGCAGTTTTGTAAGATTAACGTAAATTCCTTGATGACATAGTTCAATATGTTATATTATCTGCATTAATTTCATTATAATTCTTGGTTGAATCTTATATCCCATTGAGTTAAAAGTATATTGAAAAATTTTGAGAAGTTTTAAAAAACCATATATATTTTAGTCATTGCTATTTTTTTCATTTTCTTTTGTTATAATTTTTTTATATTTTTTTCATTTCCTTTTTTATATTTTAACTTCTATGATGCGCACAAAATATGAATCGAAGTTTTAATCCACGTTATAGGCATCATTTAAAATAATATTAATAATTCTTTATTTCGAATAACATAATAAATCATTAAATATTTGCAACAGCATATTTTCAGATTATCACTAATAAATATATATTATATTCTTATCTCAACTGTTTTGACAGATATGCATTCAAAAATCATTATTAATGTATTCCTTCCCAATCCCGTTAGTACACGAACGGGGTCTTTTTCACCCCACCCTTTATCTTTTGTTAAGAATTCTATGAATTTCTAAAAGTTTGACCCTGTTACTTTTCGTGCCTTTATGGGGGAGCTAGAGGAAGGTAATAGCAGCAGAAACCGGCGAAACGGGGTTTTTCATTTTTTTACTGGGGGTGGGGGAGGCAAACTGACCAGTGCGTGTGTTAGTGTTTCACATTCTTTTAACGTTAGGCTATGACAGCCTATTAACGTGCACAGCAGAGAAGAAAAGAATACAGAAAAGGTATGGAAAAAAGGAGATTTGCTCAACTTTCCTATTTCTTATGAAAAATCGCATTTATGTCTAACATGCAAGTTATTTGTACGAAAAAATATTCTTATATTTTGACCATATTTTAACTTTGTACAAATCTTTACGATGAAACATAAAATGCATGTGTCTGTCTGTCTGTCTGTCTACGGTCACAACAACAACTCCTAGACGGTGAACCACATGGAATTTGTACATGATATTGTGGGGTACATTTCTAGGTCAACTGTGCTATTTTCATCTTTCTAAATTAATTAGTTCTTAAGATATTTATTTAAATAACGAAAATTAAGTTATTTTAAGCGTATTTATTAGACGTTTTCCACCAATAACTTACGCAATATTCATTCGCACGAAAATTATTTTTGCAGCATCTTAAAGAGCAACAATTTAACTTCTTAATTATACTAATTCCAATTGCGGTAATGTTGTCTATAATTTAAATTAACATCTCAAGATTCATTTCAAACGCACTTTGTATCTTTTTTTTATTTTTATCTAATTTGATTCAAGCCAATTTATTATTTCATGAAATTCTGTATTCAAGTGATTTTGCCACTGTTATAATTATAAGAAAATATTGCTTTCTTTGGACATTTAACTACAAGGTAGACTTTTATCCTCCGGTTTTGTGTCTAGCATATAGAGCTTTTACTATGCACTTGCAGTAATGTAATGACGTTAGTTTGATTACTATGCGATGCTCCGCGTTTAATTTTCATAAATTTTTAAATGAGGCTAAAATAAGTAGAAATTTCTGCGTTATTTGCCAATAATTTCTGAAATATTTACTGCAAGAAAAATGTTTTACACTTTCTTTAAGAGTATAAAATTATCTTTTAATTAATAGAAATTCCATTGCGGTTTTTCTCTAATTGTAATTAACATAGCAAAATTCCTTTTTAAGGTAATTTGTAGCATTTCGCTTACTGTCTATTCTTTTAATATTAAATTTAAGCTAATTTATTCTTCTTCCAATATACTCTTTATAACGTTATGATAAGAAAATATTGCTTGCTTTCTTTGGACATAAACTCCAATGGTGACTTTTTACTTCCGGTTTTATGTCGTAGCATATACCCTTTTTAATATTGTTGCACAGTAGTGATATTAGTAAATGATCTGTGATGAGAGTTTATGAGATGTTTTGTTTGATTTTGACAATTTTTTAAATTATCCGAATAAATGCGTTGAGTCTTTTAAAGTTATTTAGTACGATTCCTATCGAAGGGAGAGAGTCTAGTGAGGAAAAAAAGATGTTTTACCGGTCCATCTCTCACAAAAACTGCTTATAAATGGTGGGTGGTAGAGACCTGAAAATTGCACATGAAATTATGAGGTGCATTTGAAGGTCATTGCACATTTTACAACTTTTAAAAATACTTATTTCTTAAGATATTTAATTAAAAAAATGAAAATTAAGCCCAATTTTTGGGCTTTTTTTCCTCAATTTTTCACCAATAACTTATCAATTATATATTGTACGAAGGTGATTTATATACCATCTTAACCTCTTACACAGCTATGTTCCCAATTGGGAACATCGAATTGAAGATTCATTTAAAAATGAAATAGCCTTCACATTAATTTGAAAAATTTGTTAATTATAACTGAAAGTAAGCTTGATTTTTGAAATAGAATTTATGTTTGATATATAAAATGGATAGTCTACAGAAATTTTTAAATATGGGCTTATTTCACATTTTAATTTGTGCTTAGCATAAAAATTCCTAAAAAAAAAATCCAAAATTTCTAGAATTTCATACACATAGTTAAAAATGTTCAGGCAACTAAAAACATACAAAATATAATTATATAAATAAGAAACGCATTTGTTATAATTTATTAAAGATCCATGTTCCCAATTGGGAACATTGACCAGTCGTCACTATTCTGTGAAAGAAGGAATTTGTCTATTTTGAGCAAAATGGAAAGGACAATTCTCTTATAATTCAGGAAAGGAAATCCCAGTTGGTTATTAAAAGGTTAATGCAAAGTTAATGCTTTATTTTTGCCGAAAAAAAATCATTTTAATCTGTAATCTGGAGTGGGGAAGAATTAAAAATGTGTCAAATAATTATTTATGTATAGCTGGATTGATAATTTTGTAGTGATTGTTTCTTCTAATTAAGATTTTCATTTTCCAATCCAGATAATCATAACATATTCTTATGTACAGAAGAAAATGATACGCAAAAGGACAACACTTCGCAAAAAAAATGGTGGTATATTTTATTTGCAAAATGTACTAAATACATTTGTTGTTTCTCTATGGCTATTGTATACAGCTACTCACAGGAAATGTAACCAACTCAATCATCTGGAGTTTCGTCGAGAAGTGACAGTTACCTTTTCACGAACTGGGGCACGAAAAGTATGGACCTCAAACTCGATCAAAAGTAACCGATTGTGTATCGCAGCTGAAGAGTGATGGTCACTGTCTTATTGCAACACCTCTCTTAAATATGCATAATGTGGAGGAAATACAAGATTACAGTTCCATGCGTGCAAAGAAAGGGGAAAGTATCCGAAATACTTCCCAGAATGCCATAGTATATAGTTATAAAGTTTCGTTTTCTTCACTTTTTTGTGCAAAGTATATTCTTAATTCATTTAAATTCATAAATTTTCAATTGAGTTCCTATCTGTGCTTACATATAAAATAATTTTTACAATATTTTGCTTATTATTCAGTCTGGTCAACACTGCTATCCATCTGTATGTCTAGTGTAATGAGCTTAATCAGAAGTGACCAATGTTCCTAATTGGGAACGTTGAAGAAAACATATGTAAAATTCATTACTTAAACATATGCGCGATGAGTACTTAACAAGCAATTGAATCTTGCCCATGAAGAAACACCACTTTACTAAAAATAGTGAGTGCTATAGAATATTACAGTATTGTAAGCTGTTGGCTTACGACGAAGGTACAATGTCGCACTAAAGGTCAATTGAAGCGTTAAATCGAACTTTGAAATATATTCGTAGCAATTAAAGTATCATGGGAGGGATGGGGCTATTGATGGCAGGTGATTTTAGACAGATTCTACATGTAATAACTAAGAATATACTGGCAGATGAAATAAATGCATGTTTAAAGGTATATCCTATATGGGAGCATGTCAAAACACTTAATCTCACTACGAGTATGAGAGTTGAACAGTTCAACGACACTGAATCGGCTACTCTCCTGTTTGTATCTGCATGCGGCTACTCTTTTAAAAATTAGTGAAGGTCGGTTTAAAACAGATTCAAACGGTATTATTACATTGAACGCTGGATTTTGCAAAATTGTTCAGAGCAGAGAGGAACTGATAGTCAAGGTTCATCCTGAACTGCAAGCTAATTAGTCCATTGCAATTAGGCAAAATAGGAGAAAAAATTTATAAAGTTTTGAAACTTTGATCAAATACCCTTTTGATCAAAAGGATATGAAAAACGCAAATTTTCCTCCCTTTACGGGGGGGGGGGGGGGCGGGTACTATGGGGGGAAACGGAAGTGGAGGGGGGTGTTTTGTTAGTTTTTTCTGAGATTACTCCAAAACTTCACATTCAATGATAAAACTGGTTTAGATGAAAGTTGTAGATCATAAAATTCTGCGTCGAATGATTACCAATACTATATATTTTGTTGCAGTAGTAGGGATACAAACTCTTATCAAAGAACGATTTTCCAATTTTGAAAACAAATTCGTCATTCTTTCAAAAGACGGCGCATACAATCAAAGAAGTTGTCTAAATAAAGTCTGTTTGCAAAAGTATTCACTTTTCTAAACATATGCATATGTCGGTGCACCAATAGCAGAGCGCTAGTGTGGTGTGGAAGTTAGGAAAGAGCGTACCAGCTAAGGTGATATCTTCTATTACAGACCATGACCATAGTTCAAAAGCAGTGCGTATATTCAACAGGCCGAGGCTACCACTAACGATGCCTCCTGATGTGGAAGATTCTGCTGAATAGAATCCTATCGAAATATGTCAAAATCTTACTTTCTGAAAATGATTTTAAGTTCTTAAATGCATCTATCGATATACTTGAATACCATATCAGCCCATTTACACGACTGATCTGAATATTTCTCAACGTGGAATCTTCTATACTCTGATTCCGAAACCGAAATACAGCTGACAGGCCAAATCGGCAACAAAATGTAGAGGTGAATTGAGGAGAATAAGATGACATCTTAAATATACTCAGGATCTAACACCTTTCCAAAGTGAAGTGATATCTCCCAAATTGTTTTGTGTAGCATCAAAATGGAGCTTTTAGACAATTTATAAAATTAATTGAATCTAATAGTAGAGAAGTATTTGAAATATGCTTATATTTTAAATAAATTATTAAATTTTATAACTTGGAGCTGATACATTAATGCTAAATTGGTTCATATATTTCATTTTCAAATGTAGCGCAAGTATATATTTAGAAAGTTCTATTAAATGTGTCATTGCCTTGGTAATATCTATTTCTGAGTATCCTTCATATAAACTGTCATATTTCCTATCTCCTGACATCCATCTGTTACCCATTTCAGCACATATCATCTCCCAGTGTCTTAAATATATCTTTTTGATGCATGGTTGCCTGTTTCAGGAGAGCCCTAATGAATTAGCAGCCACATTATTTACAGCGCGTTCAGTCAACCGTCCGACGTTTGGTAGAATCGCGGGACGTTCCTCGTTGGTTAAATGTACTTAACTTGATTGGTATTCGCGATTACACTTACAGAAGCAACTGATCAATACATCATCGTTATTGTAGCTTATTTTGGAACTTCCTGCAGATTCGATCCCAGAAAATCCAGCGTAATTTATTGAACCCGATTTGAAAGGAGGTGGGACGAAGGCTCCAGGTCAAACGCTTAATCAATTTGATCAAATGGATTCATTATTCTAAAAGACTCCTAAAAGAAAGGGAAATTTTTTTCCTGTAGTTTTTGTCTTTCTTTCCTGGGGGGAGGGAACAGAAGGTTATTTATCTTTCTAAACGAGAAAGCAATCTCTTAATTTCATTTCAAGAAAATGATCTGAGATAAGATATGAAGAAAAGGAAATAAATATTTTTTTTTAGTCTGAAGAAAAAACTTACTTGATTTATTTGATTTTTCATTTATATGATTTGAAAGGCTGTATTAATTATATTATAGCAGTTATGTTTTTAAATTACTACCGTATGCATTATTTTAGATTGAAAAATTACTTTTGATGTTTTCTAAAAATTATTAGAGACCTTTGATTCGAAAATTATACGTGCGTTAGTTATTAAATTAATTAAAATATTGAACAATTTTTAATTATGAGCACAAAAACTATTGAGCAAATAGCACGTAAAGGAATATTCTTGTTTCTGATATTTCGATTGACTTATTTAATTTTGAAATTGAAATTTGAGAATTAATTTTCATTAAATTCAAATATTTTTTTGATAAATATTTATCTCGCTATTGTATGCAGTGAAACATAATGCATATATATATGGCTAAAGCTTGTCCACAGCCAAGCTGCTATATTAATTGTTGAAAGCTCCATATACTTGGATTGCCTTTTTCAATACTTTTAATAACAAGAGAGTTTTTTTACATGTTGACATATAAATGTTTAAACCTAATTTTTGTTCATGGTATCTATAGTATTTTCAATGCTTTAGTTTTTGTTTTAGATTTGGTTGTATTGTTTAAATAATGACCTTTTAGTATAGGATTTGCTTCTTGATATGTCTTGTTTACTTTGTTTCTGTAAATGATTTTTTAAACAGTCCATTGAACTGAAAACTAAGCTGATAATCTTCACGATATTTTATGATTGGTTATGCATAACGGTCTCATAGACATCATTAAAAGAACGTATACTTAGCAATATTTGTAAGATAAAGACTATTCAAGTTTATTCATATCATTTTTCACGCATTCCACGTTATCGAAACAAAATCATGCAAAACTTGGTGTTTTATTTTTTATGAAATAAGCCAATGCAAAATATAGGAAGGCAAAATAATATTCAAATTTGTTGGAACACTTTGAAAATACAGTATCGGCTACGAGAGACTTTCACAAGCCAGCTAAAAATACAGTATTATTCAATGAATTTCTGTTGTTAATGGTTTTATTAAATTTATAAAGTAAATCCTGGTGAATTTATAATTTACATACAGAATTAATTAAATAGCATTGAAATATTTCTACAACAAAAGATCCTATAATCGTTTTAATTTTCTAAATTTCTTTCCTTCCATCATAAAGCCATATGCTTTAATATTCCATTCCAGAACACATCATTAAAACACTAGATTAAAATTATATTGATTTTGCATGCAAACTTATTAGAACAAAGAACGTTTATATCTGAATTTTTGTCATGAGGCACCACATGTTCAAGCAAGTAAGCTGTGAAGTGGAAAATTATATTTTCATTATTTTTAAAGGACATCAAATAAGAAACTTTTTTAATATATTCATTTAATAATTCACTATTTATGCCTAGCAAAACCTAGGGATAAAGCTGAAAAATTAGGCATAACGATCGTTGTATTTGGGTGCTAAAAATTTCTATTCAAAATTCTGTGATTGATCTATTTGCAAATGCTTTTATTTTCCTTCTTAACGTCCTTAGTAATCGTCTTAATTTTCTAAATTTTCGCCTTTCAACATAAAACCATATGCATTAATCTTCCATTCCAGAGCATTATTAAAGCAATATATTTAAATAATATTAATTTTGCGTACAAACTTATTAAAACAAGGAACATTTATATCTGAATTTTTGTTATGAGGCAGCACTTGTTTGAGCTGGTAATCTGTGAGGTTGAAAACTATAATCTCTTTATTTTTAAAATACTTCAAATAAAAAACTTATTTAATATATTCCTGAATATTTCAATCTTTTATTGATGATTACATTACCTTTTTAACTACAGAACTGTTTATACCAAGCGTTGTGAATATATTATACAATAAATATTGTATGATAACCTCGATTATTACTTTTTGCCTTAATTGCATTAAACTGATTCCGATATTTTTCCGTCCAACGTTACACACTTTGAATATTATATACAATAAACTCTAAAACTCTCGTACCCGATATCCTTGGAATCTTTCATTGATTTTGACTTGTTTCATGTTTGTGAAGATGGAATCTTATAATCGGTGTGTCCCTTAATTCCCGATGTGCTAGATGTTATCAGTAGATGCTAGATTAGATTATTATTTAATCATTAATTCAATTAAATATTGTTAACTTACTAGTGGATTCACCTGGTAGTAAGTTTGAGAAACAACCGATCCCAAGAATAAAAGATAGAGCACAATTAAAATGAAGAAATCTGCATCTCAGTATGCTAATAAAAGTGAGTTTTATTGAATGAGTGACAGTTTAAAAAACTGTTTTAATTAAATTTAATGACTAGCATAATTGAAATTTCTTACTACTTGGAACAGAAAAAATTAACCATTAATAGCTTGGCTTATTCAAGAAATTTAATCTATTACGTGTTTGCATCTTTCGGATCTTACTTTCTCTTTAAGTACTGATATTTAAAGAGGCATTTTCACATCCATTCTCTAATAATGTTATTAAAGAATCCATAAAGTTATTAAGTTATACATTCTTTAATAAATAAATAATCTCAATAAACTGTGAACACATAAATACCTCAAATAATAATGCATGCATTATGATCGCAATTTAACTTTCTCGCCGAAAGGCACAGAAGAACAAATATTGATATTTTGCATCTTGTTGTCATACCATTCATTTAACAATCCCGTTCAAATTTATCAAAACTGAAGCAATCAAATTTAAGTATAGCTTGGAAACGATTTGGAAACTAATTATTTTTCGAAGAATATCATCAAAAAAATTCATTGCCACACTCGTAATTTTGACTTATATTTCAACACAAATTTATATATACTGCATTATCCAGCCAGCATATTCGACTTTTAATGCATATTAATGAACTCATGCAAACCATGAAAATTAATTTTAGCATAGAAAATTTCAGGAACAGAAATGAGTGAGCTCATTATAAATTGCAATGGAAAAGTTTAGCAAGTATTTTAATGACAGCTAATGATTTTAAAAGTACCACTTTTATCGTTTCTATTTCTTTTCAAATATTACGTTTTTTCTTAAGAATTTTCTCTTTAATTTGAAAAAAAGTTTACTTTGAGAAAAAAATCTTTATTGGAAGTTAAATGTATCGAAACCACCATCTTAAATATTTTTACTCAGCAATTTTTAAAGTAATGTTTATTGAACTCTGCTAAAATTTAAAAGTGTATAGAAGCCGCGGCAATTAAAAGTATAAATTAATCCTTTGGAGTTGAAAAAATCCATTTCATCCAATAATTACCGCAATTCCAAAGTACAAGTCTCAATTTAACCTTAAATAACTCTTCCTTTGCATTAGTTGATAATTACATTCCTTATTCTTAAGCTACACATATACACACACAGCAGCAGCAAGTACTTTTTCCACCGCTTAGTCACTTTTCTTTCGAAGCAATTATGTGGCCACGTATTCCATTCCCTTACTATCCCTTAGCTCAGGAACATAAAATAGTTTTACAACATCATTTAAAAGCCTAAATTCCACTTTCAATTCCTTCCCAGCAAAAATAAAAATGTCAAAGTTAATACCCAGATTTTTATCTCGAATTTACCCTTTTTTTAGTTTTTATCTTTTTTTATCGGTTCCTTTTCCTTGTTGGAGGATGATAGGAAAGACCCGAAATAAAATGAGGAGGAATCTTTCCTAGAGAGAAGAGGAGGTAAAAAAGTTCCAAAAAGAGAGACTTTCTCCATCCGGGGATGTGAGATAATTGTTTCCGTCCACACTAGGCTATTCTAGGAGCGCCTTTCAGGCCTGAAGGAGGGTTAGTGGAATAGGCGAACAGCTGGTAATGTTCTTTCCCCCTTAAGGCTACGATTCTATCTGATTGGACTAGGCCGCTGTTTTAATGGAAGACAAGTTCATTTTTGCTCTTTTTATGAGGGGCGATAACTATTCCACATTCAGAGAAAAAATGGAATGATGTGGAATGCTATAGCCATGCACATGGGAACATTCTACGTACAAAAGTTTTCAGAAAATTTCAAAGCCATTTTCTTTTAAATTGCTTTGGAAATGGAGACAATTTTTAAAAATTTCAGTTATTTCTACATTGCATTGAATGCTTATAGGAATGCCTATCATACTACTGATTTTTAAAATTTTCAGTAGAGTATACATTTTATACAGTGTTCTGAAACTTTTTATTATTTTCAATTACGAAAAAAGGCAAATGAGTCTTTAAAATTTCAACTTCTCTTCTTTT
>BGPR01000147.1:1016860-1187579 GCA_013235015.1 Araneus ventricosus | reverse complement strand
CAAATCTTTTGGAACAGTTCAAATTATTTGACTCACATTTGTCTCATCATAATTGAAAAAATCTTTGCCAAGGTATATGTTAGCTGTAGGCACTAACTTAAGGCTGTGTCGGAGGGAAGTCGTTGGGCTTCGTACTCTATCATAAGGGGTTAATTTCCGACTCTCTGTCAGTTTCAGTGTAATGGTACTAATATAATCAATCCAGGCATAATTTTTTCTAGAAGGCTATTGTGATCAAACCTGATCATAGCATTTTCAGACAAGATAAAGAAATATTTTTAAGAAGCTTCTTCAATATGAATTGTTAAATATACTTTCACTCTTGATTAATAAATACTTATGAGAATTTTTAATTCTTTGTATTCAAATTCAATATTTTTAAACACTTCGTATTTAGCTTCAAAATGCTTCTAGAAATAATTTTATACCTCATTAAGGACATATATATATATCCAAATTATCTCGTCTTAATTAGCTCGGTATGTACTACATACAGGTCTAATGAACAGAGTTGCTAATTAGATCTATTGAAAGCTCAGCAATTAATTATATAAAGAAGTATAAAGTTAAATAGTATTTCGAAATTTGAAGTGATGCACCACGATGTGTGTCACCCAAATAACCTTCAACATGCTATTACCTGAAAAAAGGAAAAAATACTTGTAAGTATGCATTTCACGGAACTGTGTCCTATATATTAGAGGGAAATATTTGTAAAATGTATGATTTGTAAATTTGAATCATTGCATTAGATTAGTTTAGTTCGGTTATATAAATTTCCATTTTGAAAGGACACTAGGGATACTTTTTTACTGACCTCGTGGTTTTGAACTTAATCAGTTGATGACGGCTACATCTGAACAGACCACTTTATCTAAACTTCCACGTCAGAAAAATTGAATGTTTGACCATCGACGTTAGATTAACTTCAGCCGATCTCTCATACACTGCGAATCTTTTGTAGAATCGTGTTTCGAATCCGCATCCTTCTGCTCCCGAAGCTGAGGTCTTACCATCAGACCATTGCGTCCTTATATATAATTAGTATATAGTTTATTTTAAATCTTTACTTATCTTATCTTTGACGCTGGGCATTTTACGAGAGATTATCAGCTGGGAGAATCCTCGTAATATTCTAGCGAAAGGTATGGTGCTTGTATATTAGACTAGTGTTGCCGGGCAAAAAATAATTGATATTGATGAAGGTTGAATATATATCTGTCAACTACTTCAACCGTTGTCACGTCAGCACTTTTAAACGGTAGTTCGTGCAGCGTGGTTCTGGATTGTCTCTTCAATTGTGGATTTTTGGGTGAGTTTTGACACCTTTTTCTTCGTTTTTGTTTTGTTTTGTTGGTTTTGGGGTTGGGTTTAATATGTTTTATTTCTAATGGACTTGGGCTTTTATTATATTTTTATTTTTTTCTCAATTAGACTTGGGCTTTTTGCTTTGTTTCAAACTGTGGTTTTTGTTTCGGTGAAACGAACTCTTATTGGCATTATTGCTAGAGTTTTGTGTTCAGAAAACACCGAATTTTATGCTTGCGCCTGTTCGGGATTTCCCTTGCTGATGACGCGTCCCGGACGTTGGCGTTTTTGTTCCATTTTATTATTATTTTGGTTTTTCTTTTACAACGTGTTTTTAATGTTTCCTTTCTATGTTTTCTTTTATTAATATTTCTCACTTTTCTGTTTTTCTGCTGAATTGGCGCATTCACCGCATTTGTGAAGTTTTTCCCTCATATTTAAATCATTTATAGAATCTATTTTTTCTCACATTTAAATCTTTTTTTCAGATTCTATGTTTTTCATATTTTGTCCTTTTCCTAAAGTTTACTACTTTTGAAATTGCACTTCTTCATTTTGAGTATTTTCTTAACTGTTATTGCATTTGTTTCTGGTTTTGTTTATGTTTGTATATATATATATATATATATATAACGTATCCGTGCTTGTAGTCGTTGAAAATAAACACAGGCCGAGTAATTAACTAATTTCTTTTTATTATCGATAGGAGAGTGGTGGATATACGGCCATCTCTGTTTAGGTTACAAGCGAAAGTGCACAGAAAAATCCCTGTATTCTCTCGGATAAGGGAATAACATATGGACACGTGATCAAAGTGAAGGGAATATTGGGGTTTTTAATAAGTTACGTAGGCGTTTCAGGGAAAAAGTCTGGTTCCAAAGAGACGCCGTCATGATTTTCTGTCGGCACGTGAAAGCGATTAAATATTCTTTTAGTAATACACATGCCAAAATGAGAGATTTAATATACCTCCAGCACGGGAATTGGACGAAACTGGAGTTTTAGAAAAGTGATTTTTGGAATACATTAAGATTTTAAAATATATAATATTAGAATTTGGAATGAAATTAAGTGAGATTATTACATATATGTATTGTTAAAATATTATGTTCTTAACTTTTCAATGAAAATTTGTTAATACTAAAATAAATTCTATAAAATGGTCCAACAGATGTCATGATCTTTATCTCAAAAATTTACACGAAGCTAAAATGATACTCTTTGTACAAAATAATTGTCCGAATTAAAAACGTTGAGAAGAATAAAAAGATTAAAATAACAATTATTCTAATAATAAAAATTGACCTTCAGACCTTAAAGAAAAAAATAAGTGTTGTTTATTTCATCAATACGAATTCTAAAACGAATGTTTTTAATCGTTATGTCCTAGAAATACATTTTAAATTTTAAAGCAATTTTATATCAAAAGAATTATGTAATTTTTTTGAAAATATTTAAAAGTTATTCGTGTAAAAAATAGAACGAGCATCTAAAATAAAAGCTCTTTAAAAAGGCGAAAATGGCCACTTCCGGGAAATGAACAAAGTTATTTTAATTCCTTAGAAAAAAATGCAGTTTCTATTTATTTCCTATACGTCTTTGCTTTGCTTTGATATATCACCACCATTAATTTCGTTCTCTGCAATGTTTCATTGAATACGCCTCCTTTGTTGAACCACAATTTTATGCTCTTTTTTTATCTTTTTCTGCACAATGCGACTTTGTAAATCGTGGGGAAAAGGCACAAAGATATAAATTAGCGATGTGGAAGAAGTTCTTTTTAGTCATTTCTGTCTCACTTTGTGTTCTGATAAACTGAAAATCAATGTGGAGCCAACGGTTCTTTCAACAAAACATTTGGTTATCAGCTCTGTGACATAAGGGACCAATAAAGTTTGGCCTTATGTTATGCCATCATTTTAGGAATTTAGCGAGGGATTATATGGTACATTTTGCATCTTTTTATAATTCCACACACGTTAAAGAAACTTCTTTTCCTAAACTGTGCTTCTAAAGAAAATGGCGCACAGTTATTTGCAACTCTGAACGTTCGTCGAATTTAAGTTTAAGCATGAGAGTGAGATCGGTAATGGTCTTGGCTCACTTTTATAGCACTTTTGGGATACATTTTTGCTGGTTAGAATTCTTAGTGATACTATGTTGGTCAAAAAATTCGTCTTAGTAATAAAAATGTTTAAGATAAGTTTTAGTCTTTCTTTCGGCTAAATTGCTTTTCCTCTATGTTCATTCATATTTATGCAAAAAAGTGTAAACATTTTTACATAGACATTTTTAGTGTTTCACTATGGAAACGATTAAAAACACATTTCGAAATCCTCAAAATTATCATGTTAAATACTGTTAGGGTTACATAAATATAGTGAAATAATTAAAACATTCTCTCATCACAGAATATATATTTCAAGTAACTTTTTTCCTGCTAAACAGGATAATTCTTTTTTTTCCGGAGAAATCGGTGGAAATTTACTCGTTGCATTTATATAAAAATATATATATATAAAAAAATCTCTTTGTAGTCCACAAGAAATGGTCAATTTAATTTAAAGATGAAATCTCATTATTTTTCTGTAATTTATAAATTTTATAAGTTTGAATTGTTTCATATTTAGCTATTTGAAATAAAAATATATTAATGCTAATATTTGAAATTTTATTTTTGTGGGAATGATTATTCTTAGCAAACACAAATATTTGAAGCATATAAAATTCGTGAATTTAAGCATTTTTTTGAAAAATATTTCTTACTCATTTCTTTATCATGCAAAAATCATATAAAAATAAAAGTAATTCGCAATTTCTTTTAGAAATTCTTTAAAACAATCAACTTATAATAAGTATTTTAATTTAGCTGAAAGGACAAGTCCAATTTCTTATTATATGGACAGAAAGATTATATTTGAAAACTGAATTAAAGAGAAATACGTGTTTTAAGCATTAGTTATTTTTAACTCTTGAAGACTGACATAGTAATGGCTAGTATTTGAAAAAATCATTATTATTCATTGAAAAATTGAAACGATGGATCTAATTTGGAATGAAAATATCACGCGATTATGATAAAGTATATTGATATAAAATTTAGATTGGAGTATAAATGATTTTAAATGAATTTTATTTCATTCTTCGAAGATATAGATACAATATAAGAGAAATTTATTTTGATACAACGTTCCTAATTGAAGAATCCATAACCATATTGCGCAAAATCCTAAAAGATCTTCTTTAGATGAATATCACCTTAATATTTGAGTACTCCCCAATGCTAATAATATATTTGGTTTTCTTTGAACTTATACCTCTCATTAATCGGATTAATTCGCTTGCTGCTGCTTTTTTAATTCTAGTGTGAAATATCTGTCTTTGGTGTTTCAGGGAATTTAGTAGAATTGCTTGTGCTTTCATCTGGTATGACTTGGCCAAATTTTGTTTCGGTTTGTTTGTATAGAGAAATGATGCTTCTGTGAAATATAAATATAGTAAACAAAATGACTTCCTTGAAGTCAGAACTCGCTATAATTAAATATATCCCTATCCAAGGATGGCATAATATCATTTTAATAAAATATTTGAGGCCAATATCTTTCAATTTACACTACCCTCTTTGTCTCTTGAAGAATTGAAGAGTCTCCATTTGAAGAGTTTCAAGACAATATTTAATATAAAAAAATATTTATTTATGAAATTAATCGAAAAATAATTCTCCCTCTGTTGTCTACGAGTAGTCTAGAGTGAAAATTCGTGCTGTAGATGAATAATATATTTCATAGTTTAAAAGATTTTTCAAATGTTTTGGAAAAAAATCCTTTAAGCACATATTTATCATCAACACATTATTTCACAATAGAAGATAGGCGAATAACTATTTTAATGAAAACTGTTTTGAGTTTCCTTTCCGACCTTCAGTTTTTTAAAGCAGAGGTTCCCAACCTGTGCTATGGAAACCCTTGTGGAGACGCGAAAGACATAAAGGGGCATGGGAACGTAACGGTTGTAAGGGTGCAAACATAATTTTTTTATCCGATATGGGCCCTACCCAATTCATCAAAGGAAATGCTCAATAGTTGTCACAGTTATGATTTCATTAAGTCAAATTGAACGAACTCCAGATTGTTCAAATCTTTGTGTGAAAACTTGGACAGCCTATATACCGCATTACTTTTTACACATTACATTCACCACCTGCACTCCTGTGTTTAGACCCATTCGGCTCCTTTCCTCTTTGGATGGATGGATGTGAATTTTATTTTTTTAGAGAGGACAAAAACATATAACATGGACAGAAACAAGTAATAATGAAAAAAGAAACATACACTGGACAAGAAACAAACATAATAACAACATGGAAAACAAAACAATATAGGAAAAAATAAAGATACGTAGAGGAGTCATAAGTTGCCGGAAGTGTGTGTCAGTCTGGGTGGATGCGTGCTCAATGATTGTCCTCTACTGTCGTGTAATTATCTTTAATTAATTTAAATTCAATTAAGCACAGAATAGCTATAAGTTCATTATCAGAATCTAATACATAAAACAGAAATCAAGCACAAATCTGACAAGTCAGAAGATGTCAAAAGTAAATAATTCCAAATCCAGATAAAACAATTTGCCTAGCTTAGTAGTAAGAGCACTAAATTAAAATTGCAACAGATTAAATTTCGATCATTATGAAATTGCACTAATCTTTATACACTTGTTTGCAGATTCCTGACGAGGATCTTGCAACTAGGATGTAGTCAATTTGGATCGTATAATTAAGAGTATAACTAAGAGATTAAGTAAACCGCGTTGTGTTCAAAAATAGTTAACTAATAACCCCAGGTAAACATTACACTGACATAGATAAATAAATAGCTCCAGGCCTGGAAAACCTGTTAGGACACAATGTGATAGAAAACATATCCATGAATAAAAGACAGAAACTGTAACGTTAAATTAAATGCAGTTTATTTATGAATTGAAAAATAAACAAATTTGTGGAGATAATCATGTGATGAATGTGAAAAATTGTTGATGCTCTTGAATAAAATACACACATTTGCAGGATCACAAACACTTAACACATAACTCAGGTTAAACAAAGTTGGGGCTCCCTAACAAGTGTAATTCACTGACACAAGTAATGTATTGTAAAAATCAAACAATATTTTTATCACATGAGAATAAAATAGTAAACAGAAGTATATATATATATAAAAATCATGACGTTCACAACCTGAAATTTGCTAATGCTATGTTACAAAATTATTCCTTTAGAAATTTTACTACCATCACGAATTTTACATCTTGATGTAGTGATACCAATGCTATGACTTCAATTAAGCTAAATAAAACCCCTGATGTCTCTAGTTAAAGATTGTGCTGGTAGACTAAAATATTTTATCTTTCAAAGATGCTGCAATCAAGGAACCTGTATGCAGATATTTAGAGATGATATCTATTAAAGTTAAACACATAATTTATAAAATTTACCCTGCATACAAAATTCATTCCAGCATAACTTAAATTTGTTTTTACTCATAAAAAAATAAATAAAATTCCAGTTCTTAGAAACATTGACAATCCAATATGATTTTCACGAATCCACAATTTAATCTATTTCCTATCTATTTATCAAAATCTCTCTTAAATGATCCATTTGCACATCATATAAAAAATGATCAAATCTGAGAGTTCAACCTTTGCTGCTTTGAGTTTTCAAATTTAAAAATTCACAAATTAAAATATTCAATTCGAAATTGCAAACTTATCTGACAACATTGATGAGAGCATCTGGGCTGGGGTCCTGGGTCCGTGGCACACATAGAAGCTGTATGGGTTTGGCAAGAGTCTTCTGTGTTTTCAGAAGGCATCTCCATGGTTAATTTACGTGGCACTAGATCTTGTTGCAGTTTGCACCCTTCAGCAGGTGGTTCAGCAGGATGTTCATGGCATCGTCTTCTGGTCCTTCAGTTGTTGGGGTCCAGGTCAATCACTCTGTGACGCATACATTCAGGCAAGGACGGATGACCGGAAAATCTACAGCCTCGATCTTGCTGGGCTATACAGTGCGCCGCATGCACCGTTTGACGAGATAGTCGCACCACTCCCAGGTAAAGGGCCTAAACCATAGCCGCTCTTGAAAAGTTTTGGTTTTCAACTATCGCATCGTTGTGAACAAACAGTTTACGCTGCCTACATCTCTCAGGATATTAACAAAAGATTGTTCTCAGGGCCTCTCAATCACCCTCTTTTGACAAGTCCACTAATGGTTGCCCTCACGGACGCTGACGATCAGAGATCCCACTTTTCGAAAAGGTTCATTGCCAGATCTCTGCGCCCAAAAATATCAAAACGTCATCTTCTTCACTTATTATTGTTTGTCACTCAATCTCGAGCTGTCTCTATCTCTCCGAGTCTCTCTGTCTCCGAATCTCTGTCTCCCCGAGACTCTCTCTCCGGGTCTCAATTTTCCCGCTTTCTTATAAAAAAATATGCAGTGCCAAGATGTTCCTTTATTGCTCTACTCCTGTGCCAAAGTACCAAGCTTTTTCAATGAGAAAGGCAGATACTGAAATTAATTTATTGCGCCAAAACTGATTAGTCACTGCTCAGACTCTCGCCAAGCAATCCAACAACCCATTGTGCACGCCCATAAGATCTGTCGTTAGCCAATTGGGAAACTTTGACACTTCTGACTGGACAGTAGAGATTATCAAAGCTTTGTGATTAGAAACAGGGATCTGAACTGCTTCAGGGATGTAATACATCAAAATAGACATGCCTGACTTACAGTCATTGCGAATATGAGACAATTTGTCTACGCCTGGGTTGTAAAATTTGGAAAGTGAGTAGCACGCTTATTGTCAAAAGGCAATAAACGGCGGAAATTGAAATTGACCGGCAGAGCAAAGGGAGTTCGGCTCTTTTCCTACAAAAGAGCGAAAGACTTAAGGAACTATTTTCAATTTCAGGTTCAGCAGGGTTCGAAAAAATTAGAGTTAGTCTATTACAGTTGATCTCAAGTTATTCTATCTTGCACGTGTTTTTCTCTTGAAAGGGGAAAATATATAAAAGTAAAAGTGGAAAGAAAAAGGTTGGGTTCTACTAGGGGGTCGTTAGAGTAAAAGAAAAGCTTGCGGTCCAGAATTCAGAAAGTGCAAAGGGCAAAAAACATTTTGTGCATTTAATCAATGAATTAAAATTTATGTGTCTCAACGTAATTAAAGGAAATAATTTTCCGAAATAAAATAATAATTAAAATAATCAACACCACACTACAATGAGATTGTTCTCATCATATACGATGCGCATTAGGAGTCTAAGTGGGGTTCCTGACAAGTTATTCATGAGAATGTTTTCCAGCCACTGCAATTTAAGTGCTGTAGGAGTTTGAAAATGCCAGAAGAGGGTAAACCGACATTTTGTGGCATAGTGCATTGGATCTCCTTTTCCTCTGCACGAGCAGTTGTCATGTGTTCGAAGTTTGAAGCGATGAAGGTATGAATAGAAGGGCCCGTGTCCTGTAACGAACTTTAGCTCTTCTCAATTCCATCCTACTGTCTTGTTTGAGACCTAGGCACTAGATCGTGTGTACTGCGTCAGTTTCTCAGTTACCCCAGTTATCTTGCCAGATGCTTAAAGCAGTTGACCTTATCTCAGATTTCAGGTAGGTTATTTCAGGTGGCTTAGGGAGAAATAAAGGGTCGTCTTTTGTGATGGCTTTTTTGGCTAACTGGTCTGAGCATTCATTGCCTAAATAACCGACGTGGACTTTGAGCCATCTCAGGTGAATTTGTTTATTGGAGAACAAAAGGGTTTGAATCTCTCAGACCGTACTATGGTGGGATTTTGGATTAAGTACGGCCATGAAACTTGACAAACACATTTTTACACGAAATGAGGTAGCTTTAGCGAAGAAATGTACTAACAAGGGTGATTGACCTGAGACTTAAAGCTCGAGGGTTTTCTTTTTGCTCAGACCATCCTTTTTAATTGGAAGCTCGTGGTTATAGTATTTTGTGCCCTTATCTGATATTTTTTCAGAAATATGTAAATTTAATTCAGAATTACAAAGAAATTCGATCACATGATTAAGAAACTGAATTTTGGGAAGTTTGCGTGAAAAAGACCATTATAAAGTTTTTGATACACTTCAACAATTTCTTATCTAAGAACGACGTACAAATGCCACATAAATTTAAAAATCGTGCAATGACACTCTTAAATGACTCAATTTTCGCACAGAATATGCATGACAAGAAAGTGAATTTTAAATCATTCAACGAACTGTGTTTTCTTTTGATCTTCAAGAAGCCCCAGAATTACCCGTTTTACAAATAAGAAAAAAAGGATTGAAATATATACTATTTCTTTTTTTTGCAATCTACTTTTAAAAAAAGAAAATTCATTGACTTATGGTTAGTATTAAAATAGGAGCATCATTATATCAGTGTTAAAACAAATAAATATTTAATACAGGAATTGTAAAAAGAGCTGACTATTGTAGGATGCTCATATTTAGAGCAAATATCATAGTAAGCACGGCTTAGCTTCGGACATAAATTTTATATGTCCTCAATTTAACCCAATTTTAAAAAACAGCTCCATGTAAGAAGTTCAGAGATGTCATTGGAATCGTCAATAACTTGATTAGCTAATTATAATGATGTTTAATTTTAAGCTTTCGTCATAAGTTAATGCATAATTATTTCATTGTTGTTTTCAGGTTTTCGGCTTTGAAAAAAATGCATTATAAAAATTGAATAAATGCAAATGTTATTGCGTTGTGAAGTGTCGTTTAACTCTTAAGCTAACTAAATCCCTTCCTTTATAGGAAAAAGTTATTTGCGCATAGAGATGTTTGGGGGATATGACAGAAGGAGTACTAAGAAGTTAAAAGAAAGACTATAAAGGGGTACACAGGAGCAAAAAAAACAGTTTAGGAGTCACTGGTTTACATCTTTGTAATTGTTGTAGAAGTAGCGCTCAGTGCATCTGTTCAAAACGAATTAAACAAAATAAATATGTTACACATTTTTGGAAAGACATGAGAATTGCAAATATTTAGTCTACAAAATACTCTTAGGTATTAAATTCGTATATTTAAAATATATCTCCAACATTTCAAAATGCTACGCATCACAGATAGATATAAAGACGTACTACAACACAAGTACTAAGAGAGAAAAACCACAACTATTTGCGACGAATGGGTTAAAAAAAATAGCCAAACACCAGTACATCCATTACCTAACAGAAATTTTATTTAAGATTTTATCTCCGATATTTCAAAACAGCGCGACCTTCTTTTTTTTTCTCTAAATCTGTCGACTTGAAATTCAAATAAAAGAATGAACGAAAACAATAAGAATGGAGGAGAACAGCTTGGGAGTTTAGTTTTCGTCTTGTCGCCAAAAACAGTAGCAAAAGTAAATACAAATCTGGAATCCCAAGTGGCAGAAAGCCTCGAAAATTCCGCTTTCATGCTTCAAATGCCTTCATTGGTATTCCTGGTACTAGTATAGGGTTATTACGTATTCTGTAGGATTTTCTTTTATATTTTTTTCACTTCACTGTGATTGGTAGGAAACTTGTTGTCCATCTTTTTTGTATGTCACGGTAGTTGAAACCGATTTAAAAATAAATATATCAAAAGATGCAATATGTCTACAAGCTTGCAGAAGAAAATTGGAACTCATAATTCAGTGATAATGAACTCCATTATCTATTAAAAGATATGATATACGAATTTTGTCTTTTTCCATAAAACAAAAAGAGAAGAATTTTCTTGAAATATCTTGATGGCTTTATTCTATGCTCACATATTTTACTACATTGCTGTTTTAACAATTTTATTAGCAAGTATTAAAATTTATCATAACAAAGACGAATTTATTATGACACGTCTAGATTAAAGGTAAAATGCTTTAAAATAATATAATATTCGTTTCAAGATAATTAGATTAAAATATATTTAAAACAATGTAATAAATCTATGTAATTATTCCACAAAAAATGTACTGCATTTTTATGAAATTTAGGCTATGCTCTGTTTGCATGTTTTAATTACATTTCAACTTGAGGTTTCAGAAAAATCTTTGGAGCAATATTTTCTTCCCCGAAAAGATATCATTATTTTTAATTTCTTAATTAACAGATTAGAATAATTGTACGCATTTTATTGAAGTCCAATTATTACATGCCTGGTAGTAAATGTTTTCCCTCTTAGCCGTTTTATGTATAGCATATTTTATATTTATTCTCTTAAATGTTTATCTCTTAAAGATCCACGGTTTTATAATAAAGCTTTGACATCTCTCCGAAAACAATTAAATACAATTAGATTTGGAAAGTCGTACGCGATTTTCCCTAAAATAAAGATAGTAGAAATGCAATAACTTCAAACGAAAAATTTCTGAAAAATTCTTTTTTTTTATATGAGGCCAAGAAATTTTTAAATCAATAAGTCTAACGTTATCACAGAAATCTATTATTAATTAAAAGTACTAAGTGATACTAGAGAATATATTCATTGGTAATTAAATTTCCGTTATATTCTTATTTAATTTACCTTTAAAACTAATTAAAAGATTTTAAGACGAGTGCATTTCCTGATTACTATAAAATTGTAAAGAAGGTTCTAACATCTAATTTTAAGGATAAAATACATATGTCTCTTAATTTTAAAGTTTACTTAGATTTACATGTTAAGAGATTTGTGATAAATTTTGTTAATAAAATTGTGTTCTTATTGTTAAAATTGTACTTAAAATTTATTTTAAATTTATTATATTATTTATTTTCACATATATATTTTTTATAATTATTTAATTTAACATATATTTCGATGAGCTAAAATCATAATTTTTGCTTGAACTAATGTGGAGGAGAGCAATGACTTTGTAGTTCAATGTATTTTCCTTCACACTCAAATACAAGCATTAGAAATACGGCTATTTTAAACATTTTATTACTTTGTGTGCAAAGTTTCACTTAAATAAAATGAGATATTATCAAATTCCGTAATAAATCGAAGCCACATGAAAAAAACTGAAATTTTGTTGCATGTTTTTAACGACATAAACCTCTGCTTATAATTGTGATTGTTCAAACTATGGTGATTAAAAGGAATAAATTGAAAAAAATATACCAGGTCATGGATGATACTGTTATTTTTTCTTCGAAACTGTATTAAATCTCTTTAAACACAGTTTGATATATCAAGATCCAAAAATATTATCCGGACAATGTATGAAAAATAAATGTAATTCACTTTTCTGTAAATTAACATCTTAAATTGTACAACTTCGTAAAAAGCACCATTTTTTCATTAATTCTTAATTTAAACAATATCTTACAAGTATCCCGTTGCTCTTTTGTAAATTCACACAAAGAATATAAGAAAAAATGATATAAAGGACAAATCCTCGTAATGCTGCATCATTCCTGCCAGGAAGATATTGTCACGAAATGCATGTATGAGAAAGACTTTTTAAAATACAAGAACTTCCGAGAAACAACCCATTTTCTTCACCAACTCTTAATTAAAAACAAAAACTCTCTGACAAGTATATCGCTGATCTTCCTTAAATTCATACAAAGCATATAAGAAGAGAAGAAAAAAGGAAAAATCTTCGTAATGCTGCATCATTGCTGCCAGAAACATATTGTCACGAAATGCATGGCTCAGAAAGACTCCTTCTGCCCTTCCATGCCATATCAATCATCATTATGAGGAAGGTATACACAATTTTATCTAGCTGAAAAGATAGATTGTGCTTGGGGTAACTGGATATCTTGAAATAGACCAGCAATCCGCTGGCAGATAAAAGAATGATAAAAGCAGATATGATTGGTGTCCATGAACTGAAAGCACTTATTATTGGTCTACAAGCGTGATCAGCTATGTTGCAAAAATAACTTCCAGGAGAATGGGAAGAAACACTCGATAGAAATAAAAGGAAATCATAGGCAGTAGTGGGCTTAGAAAGTAAAGTTAAAGAGCATTTTAAAATGGGTTTTTATGAAATGACTACTAATCAATTTACAATTATAATTTTGAAACATATACTAGAAATTGATATCCTTACGTATGAAAAATGTATTTAAACTGAGTGTTGAACAGTAAAAAGTGAGATGGAACTTTTGGTGCAAAATTGGAATAGTTAAATGATAATTGTAATTTTATAATACTAAATTAAAATTGTAGTATATATGCACGTTTATGCTTATGTAAAAATAAAATTAATAGTTGACACTTTAATTTTCTGGCCAGGCGAAACGAAGCCCTTTCGCACCTTGACCCTTTGCCAGTTCGTCTATTTTTCTGTAAGTTTGCTATTACACAGTGAAGACTAAACACATTGGCCGATTTTCTTCGAATTTCGCATGCATACTCTTTGAAGTCAGTAAAATCGGCGCATATATTATGCATGGACATTTATTTTTCTAAATTCGTTTCAAAATGGTGGCCATATTAATTGTTTCAGTATTTGGCGAACTTGGCTCCATTACAGCATTTGAGTCATTTTGGAAGTAGCGAGGCATTTGATTGTAATTTGGTTAATACTCATAAAATCTGACATTTAATTGTAACTCCATGAATATTGTTAGATTTGTGACTGGATTAGTGATTATATTCTAGATTATTTGTGACCTGAAAATGGCTAAAACTTTAAAGACTGCTATGAAGAACAGATCTTAGACATTTTTTTGTTTTGTTTTTAACGCGAGGTCTATTGTTTACAGAGCTACTAGATTTTACTAAGCACCCGGTCATAACACAGTTCGACATACAAATAGTTCTATTTAAAGATACAATCATTTGACATAGCATTGACCATGATTAAATATACCGAAACATCAAATTAAATCCTTAACATATCATATAGACACATTAATCATTTACAGTAAAACCTGTACTAAACGGAATCTAAAGGGAATAGACAAACTTTCCGTTTTAGACAGGATTTCGTTTCATACAGGGTTTTATTATTATATGAGGATTTCGACGGTACCAAATATTTTTTCCGCTTGAAGCAGGATTCCGTTTCCTACAGTGTCCATTTTAAACAGGTTTTACTGTACAATCTTTTATAAAATATGAGATAAACAATTTTTTTAATGTTCAAACTATGTGGAAACTTCTTAAGACAAAGTATTTTTTGATTGTTTCTAAATACGTCATAATTAAAGATTATGGTAAAGTTAATGGTTTATAACCCTTAAAAGAATTTATTCCTTAATTTTTATCTCACAATGTGTTTTCAGGATTTCAAAACTTTCAGAAAAAATTCTTTCAATTCGGTATTCTCAATGCATATTATATAATTCAGTAAAAAAATGTATAGCTGCATTTTAACACGTTATAATTTTTAACTATATCCTGCGCAAGCATTTTAAAGATTTTAATATTTTTAAAATGGTCTCATAAAAACAAAATATTTATCTAACATCATGAAGAAATTGTTTCCTGTCAAGGTTCATTAAATAAAAGCTATCTCGCACCGAACTAGCATATAACGAATATTTTCGTAGTGCAGGAAATTTGCTTAAGTCAACTAAGTGATGATTTTTTAATTACGTATTTGAGGAATTTAATAACTTTTCAATCATCATGTATCTCCAAAAGTAACAGACATATACATTTCCTTTGCTTTGAAAAGGTTTTGTTAACGATTATTGCAATCAAAATTAAAATAATAAGTGTATGATATATTTATAAAAATTATATTACTTCTCAGGATTTTGAAAATACTATAATGCTCAAAGGTTGCTTAATTACTAATATATGGCGCAGATCTCTCGGTAGCGCTCTGACGTCACCAGCAATAAAACTCGCGCCATAAAACTGCGGGACGTTAAACAGCATTATTTCATTGTTAGAGAACCTAAATTTCAGTAATTTTAAATTTAAAAGAGTAATTTTCGTTCTAATTTCAAATTTAATACCTCTAAATTAGTGAAATAAAATTTGCTATCGATTGATATAAGATGTATCTCGATATGATCAATAGTTCCCGAGAAATTTTAAATTATATTAATCATATATTTCAAATTAATTTCCGTTTTTTAATAGAAAGTAGTAAATTACGTCTAGTATATCATGCGTGTGATACATCTTGGACACAACGATGCATCTTATTATATAGTGCAATCGTGATGATATAATTTAATAATATTATTTGGAAACGTTTGGCAATCAGAGAAGTGCTTTGTGTTGAATAGAATTTCGAAAAAGAATTGCTTTGAAATTTTAATTTTTGACATGCTGAGAGTTTCATGTTTATTGAATTATAATAAAATTGTTAACAAACGAAAAATACTTCTCATGGAATGTTGTTTACCAAGAGGTTTTTTGAATAAAGAAATATTCAAATAATATGTAAATAAAAAAAATATTTCCTGATATAAAACATATGTTTATTTTATTTGTTTTCAATCAATGTCAAACATTTCTCTCGCATATATATGTATTTAAAAATGTCAAATTTGACTGGAAATCTCTCGAATGAAGAGGCAATTTCACCCGTCACGGTATGACGGGTGATTTTCTATTGTTTAAAGAATAGCTAAATATCACCTTATAAATTATTATATAATGCATTTGCAATGACTAAATTTCTCTACATTACGTAAAATATTTCAAATATCGACCGCAGATCCTTCCTTATTTCTGTAGCCAAATTTTACATTTTCCTGTAAACATCTCTACATACTAATAGAAAAATACATTTCTCACAAAAAATTAGGGCTGGTGAATTTAGAAATTTTAGTTTACTTTCTTCGAGTGCATAGATAAGTAGAATAAGAGAAATAACAAGAAGTGTTTAATTTTCGTCCATTTTTTGCATTCATTCCAGGAAAAAGATCATTAAGATTCCTACAATGATTTATCACAAAGGTAAATTTACTTGTCACAATCTCATCATGAGCAATTTATTTAGAGAATTTATGCATCAAATTTAAAATAATAATCTAATTTGTTGTAATAAATTTATCAATTTGAAAATAATTATTTTCATGAAATCAGAATATTCGTTTCATTCTTTTCTTTCATTAGCCCTGCAAAAATGCATTTAATTTTAATCTGTCATATATTTTCCTTGCTATAAATATTATTTAAAAAATTTTCAATTTCCAAAATAGATATGACATCTATGGGAATTCAGGGGGACTTGAAGATAAGTTTTGTAATTCAATTCAAATGAGAACCCGTAACACATCTTTCCCTAAATTACTTATTAATTCTTACTTGACTTTTATTACGAAATCACAATTGAGATTTACGCCATGCACCATCTTACTTATGCACCATATTACTTAAATTCCGTGTGAAAATCGATACTCAAAAAATTTAGCAAATAACTTAAACTATGTGCTAAATTTACTGCACATAGATTAAATTTTCTTCTTTCTTTTTGCACACAAAGATTCAAATACGCATGCGAAATCAAGGTTCGGGAACAAAGTAAATATTTTTTTTCTATTTGTTCAAATCTCAATCAAAAATTATTCCAGTTTTTTATCTAGTATAAAATTTTAATTTCATTTGATTTTTAACAGCTTTGCTATCACTTTACCGTTTCTAAGAAAGAAAATGCACGATTAAAAGCAAAATATTATGGTCTTCCACTTTTCATATAGTAAATTAATTCATTAGTTTATTAAATATTATTTAAGTTGGCGAATATGTGTTCAGATTGGTTAGCCTTATCTCAGAAGGATTTTTCCATGAGTTTACGAGTATTTTCTTTTTCTGAATAGCTTGAACTGTATTTTCTGATTTAATACCAAACATTCACTTTAATATAGCTCTGGAAACTCCTGAGTTCAATGCAATCCTACATCGAGAGAAATGATATCCACCCTTCAAAGTGTCAACATTATTTGACTCCAGAAACATATCACCAAGCATTGAATTATAGTATATCAAACCGACTTATCAAAAATAAGTTTGAGCTACAGTTCGAGTATCCATTTCAATGACAAGTTTGCTTTTGAAATGTGAGTAGCGTTTGGAAAGGAAATGTATAGAAATCTTTTTTCTTTCTTTGCTTTTTCGCGAAAATGTAACGATGCACTTCACGATTTTTCTCTACTACACAGATAGCAATAACATTAGAAGAATCACTGCCACAATATAGATTTTTCGTTTATATTAACCTATTTTTAATAAAATTTGTTCGTAAATCAGTATGGCTTACTGTCGAAATCTGTCATCAAAACTTATTCTATATATTAAAATATTCCATTTTTAACAAATACATATTGATTTTTTTTTATTTTCAAATGTAATTCAAAACTATTTTAAGATTAAAATTCAAGTCGTGTTAAATAAATGTAATGGCTAACGGTTCTTCGTTAGGGAGAATTTAAAATTCCTTCAAGAATTTACTTCAGACAACGTATAGAACGGAAAAATAAATATATCTCAACCAAATCTCATTCAACATTAAAACGTGTGCTTCAGACACTATTCAACAGATGTCCAAATGCGTTTTCTAACCTAAATGGACAAAATGAATGTGGAAGTATTAGCACTATCCTACAATATCATGCACTTTATTGCTGCCTTATTAGCAAAAAATTCAAAAAGTTAAAGAAAAATTTTTCTAAATACATTACTACTATTATTATTAATTACCATTACACATTATTACCATTATTATTATTTACAATTATACATTATTGCCATTATTATTATTTACAATTATACATTATTACCATTATTATTATTTATCATTATAAATTTTTACCATTATTATTATTTACCATTATACATTACCATTTACAAAAAAAAACTTCGCAAACAGTATTGTGCTTTCTTAAAAAAATTATAACAAGTAAACAAGTAACTGAAATATGAATTGACGAAATTGTATTCATTTGAATACTTTAATTTTACTTTCTCATGAACATTTTCCAAGCTAATGCTTATTAAATATTAAAAAGAACATTTGCGAGTTACTTACAATTGTTTAGCTTAAATACATTATTAAGCGAATGAGTGGAAACAAGATGTTATATCAGAGAAAGAGCACGTCGTGTAAGATATAAATGCTGAAAGGTGCTGAAAATATCCGGTTCTGGCATCCTGAGGTTATTACAAATTACATACGACATAGCACTGATCGATACAGAATCTATACAGCTACAACGTAGGACCCTCCATGAAGATCCAAGTGGCGTGAGTATTTGTCAAATGTAGCTTTCCTGGGTGAAATATGCTCAACTTTCAATACATCAATATCATACATTCTCAATAAGGGAGTAAGTCGAGCGACCAGAGGGACCAAAAATGAATCGATGCTTAATGGTCACTGGATGGACGTCAGATAATACGCGCCACTTCATTTCAGGATGAAATGATAGAATTAAGGATTACTAAACTTCGTTGATCTACAGTTTATTAATTGTTTCATTTCTAGAAATTATAGAGGATCAATGAAGAGCCTTATTATTCGATTACCTCTTCTGCATATATAGAACAGGAGAAATTATCCTTCTTGATATCATCAAAGAGCTTTGAGTTTATTAAGTACAGTGGTAGAAGCTGGGATCTTGAGAAAGATTATTTTCTCCCTTTTAAATGTTCAATGCATTCACCAGGGCTGGATTTAAACTATGTACCGACTCTCAGACAATACTGCCCTCCTTTTCCCCTCTTCAGTTTCCTAAACCAGATATTTTCATTGATTTTTATTTAATATCTATATAACCAGTTTTCAAGTAGCAAATGTTATGATTAACTGAAATAATGAAACCTTAAATTGCGGGAAACCTACCGGACAGTTGGTTTCAGTATCATGCGTATGAAAAACATTTAATTTTAAAATATCAGAACTTAAAGGTAAAAAAAATTACAAAACTTCTTTTACACAGCCCAATATTCTAATACAAAATTTACCCGAGTTGTCGACTTGAGAGTCAGAAAGCCAACTGCGAAACAATAAAATTGGAACACGCTGATTGGTAAACGAATATGAAAGCCCGAAAAAAATCTTAAAACAGTATTCTCAAATTCAATCAATACTTGATTTTAACTTGAAAAAATCGATTACATACCACTTGCACATTTTAGCAGTACCTGACTGATAATCCATCCCTGGTTTTCGCCGTCCTAATTGTTGTACAATAGAACAGAATATCAATTAGAAATCTTCATTCGACCATCTGCATGAAATAGTTATCAGGCATTACCAATATGTATTCCTTTTTCAGTGTTTCACTGATATTGTAAAAGGGATGGTATATTTTACTGAATTTATAACTGACTAGCAGTACGCGTACGGCGTTGCCAGTGGCATTAATGACTTTAACAAAATAAAAAAAGTCCAAAGTTTTGAAAACGAAATCATAACACACACACACACACATATATATATAATGATTTTCGTGGTTGCAGACATTGAAATATACAAGCCGAGCAAATAACTACTTCTTATTTTATTATCAAACTATTTAAGTAAAATGTACGAGAGTGGTGGGTATTCGTGCATCTCCGTTAAGGTTACAAGTAAAGAGAACAGAAAAATCCCTGTATTCCCTCAGATAAGGGAATAACATATTGACACGTGATCAAAGTGAAGGGAATATTGGGTATTTTTAATAAATTACGTTAGCGTCTCAGGGAAAAAGTCTGGTGCCAAGGAGACGCCGTCATGATTTTCTGTAGGCACGAGAAAGCGATTAAATATTCTTTTAGTAATAAATATGCCAAAATGATAGATTTAATATACCTCTAGCGCGGGAAAAGAACGAAACTGGAATTTTAGAAAGTGATTTTAGAATACATTAAGATTTTAAAATATATAATATTAGAATTTGAAATAAAATTAAGTGAGATTATTACATATATATATATATATATATATATATATATATATGTAACATACATACAAAAAACAATAAAATCAATAGTAAAAATTAAACAAAACAAACATAAACAACAAAACGTAAAAAAAGGAATGCAATAAACTGATGAAAATAAAAAACTATAGTTTCAATAGGGATAAAAATTGTATAAGAATAAGAGAGAGAATAAGAGAATAGAGAAAAGGATAAAAATAATTTAAAACACAAACGCAACGAATGCGCAATAAATGTTGCAATTCTAGAAGTGTTGTGGAAATCTTTAAAAAATCAACTAACTATCCATACTAACCATAAAATAATTAGAAATGAATTAAGTAATAATTAGTACGAATTTCACCTTCTCTGAAGATGTATCCTTTCTTTTTTACTGAAATACTTTCCATCCTTTTGTCTCTCCATTGAAATTTGATTTTTGTTATATATGTTACCGGCAATGTATGAGACGATTAACATTTCACCCATTTCCTAGGCATTCTATAGAATGCCAAATGACAAACTGGCAAAGTATGAAATACATCATCGATTCGTTTTTTTAAGAAATAAAATTAAGTGCAATTCAAAATAAAATTATTTTCTTTATTGATGCAATAAGTAGGTTCATATTTCATTTTGTTTTGTCATAAGAAAGGCATAAATTTTGTTTTGTACGACTTTAATTTTTCTTTACGTATTTTGAATAAAATTTTTTTAATGGCACTATTTCATTATTTTTTCAAAATAACAAGTGTATTTTCAAATTATGCACTTTTTTAAATAATGGTCTTATCGTGACATTCTTTTCATACTTTGCCTAAATAGCATTTGCCATTCTACAGAATGCCGGCGTTTCATACATTGCTGGCAACATATATATATATATATATATATATATATATATACCTAGGTATTATATATATTATATATAATACCTAGGAATTTTATAGAGTGACAAATGCTATTTTGGCAAAATATGAAAAAAAGTTCATAATAAGGCTATTATTTAAAAGGCGTGCATTCCTCAAAAATGAAAGTTTTCATATCAAAGTTTATGCCTTTCTTATTAAAGAAAACAAAATAAATTGTGAATCTACTTATTACATCAAGGAAGCAAATAATCTAATTTTGAATTGCACTTAACTTTATTTCTTATATAATCAAATCGGCGATTTATTTCATACTTTGCCGGTTTGTCATTTTGCATTCCAAAGAATGCCTAGGAAATGTGTGAAATATAAATCGTTTAATACATTGCCGGCTAGTTTTAGGCATTATATACAATGACTAGGCATTCTATAGAATGCCGGATTTCAAACTTTGCCGGTAACACACACACACACACACACACACACACACACACACACACATATATATATAATGATTCTTTGATCAGTTATATGAAGTAATTAAGATTAGCTGACGCAATAAAATGATCGAGAGTATGACGTGACTTTCACTTGGTATTGCAGTCAATCGGATAGTAGAAATGTATTCTGGGAACTGAGAGTAACCTTGGGTCGGTCGAAAGCTTCGTTGATTCGGATATCCGAGAGAAAATGTTTTGAACTCATCAATAAAAAAAATTCAGAGAAAGTCGGTGGAAAAAGTTATTTTTGCCATTCTTGCTTTAAAACAGGGATAAATATTCCGGTTTATACCTGAAAAATGGAAAATGGTCGCGTTATAATAACGTAGGATGCAAGAAAATGATAATTGGAAGTTATCAAAATTCAGTAAATTATTTTTTAAATTCAAAACAAACTTCATTAGAACGAAATTTGCTTGTTCTATCTGATGGTGCATTGATTGTTTTTCAACGATCTTTAGAAAAGGTGCTACAGCCATAAAAGTGCCAAAAAATGACCCAAAACAACACAAAACATTAAATAAAAATAATTAATTGATTAGATTTTAAAATTCCGGCTTCAAAGTGCATTGAGTTACCTTTACGACTACCTATGTGCCAAATTTCATGACTGTGATAGATTCGTCTGGACAACGCGCACGCACACTTCGCACACACATTGCCTTTTATAAATATAGATAATTGATTTACTACTGATACTGAGATTTTCTAATATAAATGCATAGAAAGCGTTATTCTGTTCTGCAAAACCACAAAATTATATTGCCATTAATTATTTATCTAATATATGTAGCGAATTAAGAACGCTAAATGAAGTTTTCCTTAATCCATTGATAATTCCTTTTTCAGTATCAGCACTTATCACAATATTACTTCATTTTACTATGATACAATTTTATTTGTTAAAATGCCTATTTCGCTCTTCTTTTAGTAAATTTAATTACAAGGACATACTTTGCATTTTTTGGCTCAGAAACTCTGTGGAGAATATTATATAATTTTAGGGCCACCAATATTTACTATAAATGGATTATAAACCTATATTTTATAGAAATCCTGCTTCCTTCCCATCCTAAATATTCTACGGAATACAAGCAAACAATTAGGTATTTTAAGAAATGTATCTAATGATTGCTTTTACATTGTTGCAGAAAATTCAAAATGTTTCAATTCTTTTCCTTTCACTTATTTTGACTGTAATTCACAGAATAGCATGCATATATTTTAAAAGAAAACCCATATATAAACTAAACATTTTCAATACATTTTCAGTATTCCACACGTAGCTTTAAAAACAAAATATTCTTATGCTGCAGGTTACAACAACTTCCAACGTGCAAAAATCTATTGCTTATTTAATAAGAAAATTAATATCTTTTTCTAAGGTAAGCTTTTTAATATTATTCTTGGATACATGTCTCAAAGAAATTGTAAGAGTATTATGGAATTAGAATAGATAAGCATGGAGATAAAATTATGACACTTCATTTTTATATCTCTCATAAAAAGTCACGGCAAAATCGATAAAAACTCGCACATAATTTTAAACACACATCAATGACATTCTTGAATTTGGAATAAAGGTACTTACTTCCCTTTTTACATTTATCAAGAAAAACAGTTCTGGAATAGTGCAGAAAGGAAAACACTCTAAAACAACGTAAAGGACGCGTAAAAGTAAAAATAGTCACATAATTAAATATGTATGCATCGATACAAAACAAGGAACAGAAGCATTCTTCATTAATAAATTCATAACTAGAAAAATATATTTACATCATAAAAAATAAAGTTTTGGAAATAAAGTTCAATATTCAAAAGCAGTTCTGTATTGATGTCTGCTGTTCCATTTGCCCCGATTTGAACCGTACCAAAAATTCTGAATATGAAGCACATCACTGGAGAGGAGTAAAAAATTCTTATAGGTTTCTATTTATATTTAAACAGCTCTTGGTCATAAACCTCTATTTATGTAAAAATATGCCTTGTGTATTCTATTTCAGTTAGCAAAATAGACGTTGGGCATAAGAATAAAAAGTGAAAGGAAAAAGTAACGGTATTTTTTTCCTCCTTCGAGGAGTAATCATAAAAAGTTCCTTCTAAAGAAATTGAAAAGTTATTTTCCGGAGTCGGAGCAATATCGGCCGTAGCAATATTGCAGTGTATATGCCAAGTTTTAGTAGTCTATATGAAAAGTTGAAAATGTTTAAAATTGCCATGCGAAAGTTTTTTCCTGTATTGAAATGCAGAAGTTTCTTTTTTTGTGGGCATAGCGATGTTATGTAATGTTTCAAGTTCACTAATGTTTTTCTTGATTTAATATCCAGGCATAATTTTCTATGCTATAAACATTATTATTTATTATAACAATTAATAGTAGATATTTTATGGAATAAATATATCTAAAGAAGTATCTGTTAAATTACCAATTAATTATGGTGTAAATTTTTAATTTAAAATTTTTCATGGTTGTAAATATTTATTTTGTGCCGTCAGTTTAATAGTCAGAAATACTTATAAAATAAATGTAACATATAAATATTTTTCACCCATTATGTGAAAAAGCTATTAACAGGCTATTTTTGAGTATAGCTAACATATTTAAGCGACATGAATAATCGATTAGTATAATTCTAGAGTATTTTGGATGGATACATATTGTGGAATATATTCTCTAAAAATATTGATTTATTGATTATTCTTATGACATGTATCAGAGATTCATTAAATGAGCTTGATATTCGATGCATGTTATAATTAAATATCTTTCATCTAGCTGCTCCTAATTAAAACTTGAGACAAAGATTCTTATTTCTATTTTCTCAAGAATGTCTAAAGTTATAACAAAACATTAGAAGATTTATTTGACAAAGAATAATGTCTCTACATATCTGACATCTCTTCAAAATATATTATTATGCGTATCTTTCAAACAAAGGAGTCGCTTATTCTGAATATTAGGTTATGAAACGAAATCATAAAATTAAAGATGATAAGAATTATTTTAAAGAATACTTTTATCGCTGTAGCAGAGTAAGATAAAGGGTGATTAAAATTAAACTGACGGTACTCAGAGGCCGGTAGATTCTGTTCTATTGAAGGGATCCGAATTGGACTTAAAATATGTGTTTGGTAGATTATGCGGCCGAGGAGAACATCTAAAAAAATATTTTGAAATATCGTAAACAAATGGCTCTTTGTGGTTAAAATTCATGCAAATGAGGAAGAAATGTGGTTTTGCTGTAAAAGCAATACTTTCTTCTAGAACAAATCATTCGCCCGCAGTAACATTGTCTCTGGACAAGAAGAAACTCGCATGAATCGTAAATCTGGTTAAGAGAATTATAGCATTTCATCTGCAGCACTTCATGTTTATTGAAAGATGAAATATGCAAAGACGAGACCATGTCCTTAAATGCAGTTAAAAGTTCGAAGATAGCGGTTCTCTAAATGTCTGAACGGGAAGAGGAGACTTGTAACAGAGCCATCCATTGTGTATGGAGGTGTAATTCCTGTAGCATCTGCAAGTTGTCCTGATCCGAATCTTTGTGACTTAAGGCTGTGGGGTATCCTCAAAGATCACGTGTATCAAGGACATGTGACTAATGAAGCAGAGATGAATGCCAGCATCGTCTGTCATATTTTCCCCATACCTATCCATATGCTGCGTGCGACCGATGATAATGCGGTTGTACACTTTCAATATGTTGTTGATTGACAAGACATGCACATAGAGTCCACAGGTGTCTAAATAAATAAAAATTTCTGATATCCTTTATTTTTGTGCTCTTGTATTGCTTCTTAATGCTTTACAGTATCGTATGGTGGCGAAAATTTAAATTATATTTCCAAAGTAAACTTCGGCTGTATGATACATGGCACGTATTTTAAGTTTTATACGAATACGTTCAGTAGAACCGGAACTATCGGCCTCTGAGAACCATCAGTTTAATTATAACCTCTCTGCATTATGTAAGAAAAAAGTGAGAAACACAGTTCTCATTATTTGCTTTGGAAAATGTGAGTATTTTTACTAAAAATAATGAATTTGAAATTAATCTGGACTCGCCATAGAAGACAAAGTTAAGAGGAAGTTTTAATGTGAATACGACAGAAAAACAAAATAAAATCAAGTCAGTAAATAGTTATTACATATTTACGATACTAGCTGATAACACGGCGTTGCTCGGGATCCATATTTTTTCATATGCATTCATTTTTTTCAATAAATATTGTCAAATACTTTCCCAAACAAACGTAAATATCCTTTCAAATGCTGTCCTTTTATCACCTTATAACAGTATGGCTTGAAACACGAGAAGTCTGGAAACACAACATTTATTTTAAACAATAAACCGTATAAGTACAGAATCAACCCAGCGTTGCGAAAGTATAAAAATAATTGTCTCGTCGATCAAACGATATAGAGCGTGTGACGTCACCGATGCGAAATGCATACTGGGAAGGCAACACGCGGCCTTGAAAAAGAAGAATGGAAGAAGGTAGTAAGAATGGATTCATCGAGTGAAAAACTTTTAACCCTTCAGGAAAAAATTAATTTAATTCAACGGAAAAACGGGATAAATGTTCCAGTTATTACCTCAAAAATTTGAAAAGCCAACAAAATTAAAATATTGGATGCAGGAAATTCACATTCAAGACTGAAATTTTCTCGGGAAAATTTATTATTTTTTAAAAATCTGCTAAAAATTAGGAAAATTAAGCAAAAGCTTTAAATTACTTTTATTAGAACGGGAAAATTTTGCCCTTTACAATGTGTTAGATTGCAAAAATTGCATCAACATCATTTTTTCGGTTTTGTCAGTATTTTTAATTAATTTAATTCTTCGCCACTAAAGTTTATTTCATCTCTTGTGGCATCTTTCACAATTTTTGAAATTCAAACGATAATTTTCAGCCGTTTCATTTAATTTCTAAATTTTTCCTAATTATTTACTTTGTATTCGATTTAAATAGTATTTGTCTTAACTTTTGTTGTTGTTTCCATTAAGGTTCCAACTTTAATAATTCTTAAATTCAAATTTTTCAACGGGACTATTTCCTCGCCATCTTGTTGCGGATGAATTTAGATGTTATTAGGTTTTGGCGTTCTTGACTGGAGGTTTTTTTTCCGTTATGAAAGCAGATTCCTTTGTCTTTTGGTTTGAATATTCTGAAGGGATAGCACGCATCCTGGAGGTTCCGAGACCGTTGGGATTATTTCCTTCGGTTCTCGGTCTCTCAGGCATGCAAGCAGTAGAATAAATCTGTTGGTAAAGAAATCTACAAAAGATCTAAAATGTTGAATTTAAATAAGAAATCAACAGGCGGCTTATGTTTGAACTGATCTGCCTTTGTCTTGGATTATTCGAGTTTATGCTGGACTGAAGCATTTTTTTGCGTTTGGAATGGCGATTTTAATATTACATATATCTATCTTCTAAAGAAGTTTGAAAAATAGCAAAATAACTGATAGAAAGTGCTCTTCATTTTGCGAACAGCAGTGATGACTTACAAAAAATTGAAAGTAGTGTGATCGTGATGGAGATTCCTGTTTTGTGCGAGTGTCAGCATCTGCAACGATTCTGTTGTTTGTGAACGAGAGTCGCCACTTGTGAAACAAAAAATGTGAGCAAGAAAGATTTCCCAAGTCGACAACAAATCGGGGAAAACTAAATTTTCCCATGCTAATATTGACCGCAAGTGATGTTGCAAAACCAAGAAATGCCTTGCTTCAACTGATTTAAATCCGTTTTGTGGTACGAAACATAGTGTGCGAAAGTTCAAATCAATGAAAGGTACATTTTTCAGTGCCTATAAAAGTTATTCATTGTGAGACTACTAATCTATCATTGAATATATTCGAATATCAAAATGGCCGTTATGAGGGTGTTCCTTTTTGCATTTACTAATTTGGTAAAGAATAGATATCAGTTTTTCCTATACTTACTGTTTTATTGTTGTGACATTTCATATATTTGATGTTGTGTACATCAACAGTAAAATTTACTAATTTTATATTCTTATCTTAAAAGTGTTGGCAGTTTAACATCCATAAAATTGTTAATAAATAATTATTTTAAATTTTTAAAACTTGTTTTTTCTTTAATTGTTTTAAAGCAATGTACTACCACTGTATGCAAATTGACTTTAATAGTATCTAGGTTTTTCAGGTCTGAAAAGGTAGGTGATTTATAAAAGTATAGCTTGAATTGCTTATTATTGTGGTTTCAGTACCCGGAGTTAATTAATTGTTCTATATATATTTTAATTTAAATTTTATTTTTGGGCATCTACCTTGCTTTAACGTTTTAATATAATCCTAGCTACCCCATCCAATACAATGATATAAAAATTACGTTTCTACAATGAGAATAAACATAGGAAATGTGCGACAACAGACAAAAAAGTCCGAATTTACTTTTGAAAATTAAGCAAATAAAAATATTATTCGAATTTTAAAATAATTTTTACTGTGTTAGCTCCCTCTTATGCTAATCCATTACTGTGACAAATTTGGTCGCCGTAAGTCCAACGTTGTGTCCAACGCAAAAGTAACAATAAAACGAACATATATCCTTTCTTTTTTATATATATATAGATGGTACACTTGATTATTATATATTAGTAGCTAAAAACATCACATTTTGTTGTGATAAATAGAAAAGTAGGAAATAGCTTTTTCTAAATTTTACAAGCAAATATTTTGCACAGTTAAATATATCTTGTATTTTGATAAATGATTTAAATTAAATAAACCAAGGAACAGCAAATTGTTGAACTTTTAAAAACGATAGGAATCAATATAGAGGACTCAATAATAAACTCATAAGTACCTCATCATGTCTTTGCAACGCAAAACTTGTAACTAACTTGCAACTTAATTGGCCTAACTGTAGCTTATGGCGACAAAAGATATTAGCATCTAGCATATCTTCAATGTTCAATTTCGTCTGCTCCAGAAATAATTTTATTCTTATCTTATTTTAAATGCTCCATTTATCTCCAAACATATTCCAGTTTGAAAATGTATTCGGAGATAAAAGTTTCCTTAGAAAAAACGAAATAATATAAAGAATAAGCAGTTAATGGATAGCCAAGAAATTTTAAACCATCCATGTTGAGTAAATGACTCAAAAATCTATTTACTTCTAGGACTTTCAATCGAAATCTTTAATTAAAATGTCATTCTTTAATCCACATTTACTTAATAAAATTCCATTTTTGATGTAAGTTGAGAATCGCGTATGAATTAATGTTTAAGTTTAAGGAAAATTTCGATGCACGCCATAAAAAGAATGAAAAAAGTGAATGGAATCAATTCACGTGATAAACTTTACTGAGAACATCAAGCAACATCCAAATACGGATTACCTTACTCTGTTCTGTAAATTAATGTCCTTTCCCACGAAAGGACAGATGGCGATTCCCACAGTGGAGTCCAAAATTAACTTTTGTAGTGCATTTCATGTGTATAATTTGAGGATGAATTTTTCCATTGATCTTAAATTAGCACTTTTTCATCAACATTATTTATGTTTATCAAATGATATAGGTTATGTTTATTAAATTCTTTCTTAAAAATATTTGAAGAACGTATTTAAAGTAAAATTCAAATCTCCGTTATTTTCCTTACTGTCCTCTTTTTGTTTAAGATATAAAAAGTGAAAAATATCAGTTGAATGGATTTAATTCATATCATGTTACAGTTGCATGATAAACATTTTAAACATGCCGTCTACAATCCATCTCCATGTTGTCTTAAGCTGTACTCTAATGCAACATCCTTTCTTCTCCGACAACAAGAACATAGGGCAGCGGTGGCCTAGTAGTAAGGTCTCGGCTTCGGGCCTCAGGTTCAATCATATGTAGCGGCCGAACGTCCTCCCTATACTATAGTATAGTATACCCCAACACAACCCACCCTGACCCAGCCTACCCTACTGGGTTTAAGACATTAAAGAGCCGGAGGGGAAGAGAACCGACCAGCAGCAGATGGAGGATGCAAGCCCCCAATCGTATTTATTAAAAATGTTTCCTCATATATACATACTACACCCCGCAACATGGGTGGAAATTAAATACAGTAAAACCTGTACTAAACGGTATCTAAAGGGACTAGAAAAACTTTCCGTTTCAGACAGGATACCGTTTCATACAGGACTTATTAGTATATGAGGATTTCGACGAGACCAAATATTTTTTTTTCCGCTTAAGACAGGATTCCGTTTCCTACAGTGTCCATTTTAAACAGGTTTTATTGTACCTGTAAACATATATAGAAGTTTCATATTACAAGGGCTCACCCGGCCAAGGGGACAATACAAATAACAGCCTATTTAGTGAAATTTATTTACTCATGAAAATTTGCAATCGCCGGGGAGACAGTATGGTTCAAAAATACTCACCCTGGCCCGGCCTACCCAAGAAGGGTGTAAGGCCGGTAGAGGACCAGCGGGGAGAGAGCCGCTCCACCAGCAAGTGGAGGACGGGATTTATTGGGTACAATAAGATGTACAGGCATTTCCCAAACAGGGGCAGTAATTTTAAATACAAGAGAGCTTGGAGTGTAAATATGGTTCGAACCCCCTCGGTGGGGAGAGAATAGCTTGATTTACTGCTCGGGAAAGCAAGAAATAGTAAAAATATATTTAAAAAATAGATAAGTATTGAAAAAGAAACAAACAAAAATAAACACAGAAAAAGCCGTAAAAATCAGATATATAAATAAGTCAGACATTGAAACCCCATAGTATAGAAACAAAACACACACAAACAACACGACACATCAAACGACACCCAAAACACAAATAAAAACTGTACCGAACATAGAATTAAAAATATATAAATTAATAATAATAATAATTACTTCTGAGATAGAAAGGGAGAAATTCCGTTAGTCAACGGCAATCCACGTCCCGCGTATAAGGGAATATTAAATTATCAATTACAGAATGTTTTTTTGAGAAAAAACTGCGCAAGTTAAAAATTACTTTATGTCCTATACAGGATGAAAACGGCCAATAGGAGAGGAAAAGGAATGAAATCTTGTAGTCTAAAAATAAAAACAAGGTCAAAAAGTAGAATGCATAGCCCCATCCCCCCCAAAAAATCTAAACAACCGTTAGGACATTGACAACGTGGCAACAGGTTTCCAAAACTGCGGAGAGACCCGGGAATGGGAACAGTCATCTATTGTCGGGGCTCGTGGACCAATAGCTGCCCTAGGGCGTCGAGAGAATCCCACACAAAACAACCGACTGGGTACAATAAGTTAAGGTGGGAAGTTTGGAGAAGGGGATGCCAGCTCAAACGTCGTCCTCATCATCTAACGAAGGTTTAAACTTACGATGTCAACCCTAGAAACTAAACCCCTAACTAAACTAAACCTACTAGATGCGAAATGGATTCATACATAAATTGGTTTGCTGCATTTATCTATATGATTCCAGTACATGAATAGATATCACTTATCTCATTCTAAATAATATTAATGTGCAAAAGAAACACCACATCTCTAATCTAGTACATGTAATTAGTATGAAAAAAAAAACCTTTATTCGTCATCAATATTCGAACATATTTGGCTTTCTTTTCAATTATTTCACATTTATTTCCTTGATTAGAGTTTAAACAGCCAAATACGTATAGAAGGGTATCGGAATTAAAGTTTCTATCAAGATAAATGCAAAATAATAGATATTAAATCATCGTTTGCCGATATGAGCGATCAGGCATTCTTAAAGGAAAGAAGGAAGAGAAAATGCAAGAATAATTCAAAAGACTTTTGCAAGTAAAATAAGACCTTTTCACGTTAATTGCTTTTCCTTTAAATCTAACGTCGATTTGCATTATAAGAATGCTGAAGTTGTCAGTTTTTGTCTTTTAAATGCGTAAAGTGAAAGTGTTGATTCCTCTGATCGCGGAACGTCAGGTAGAGTGATAAATTATATTCATTCGAATCGTTTAATAAAAAATATTTCAAGTATTGATAAATTTTTTGACTAAAAGTATATTGTTTGTTCACTGAAAGAATTTCCTTCTGATTTATACGTAGTTTCACTTCGAGTACGAGAAGCATAATTCTTGAAAACCTGACAAAGAAGATAATGTTTTTTATGAAATCCAAATAACATTTTAAGTTAATTAAATGTGAAACTTCTATATTTATTTAAATAATAAAAATATATTAGTGTATTAAAGATAAGGAACGTGATTAAACAAAGAATAGTGAGTGGTGTTTCTGATTTCAAATATATCTGTAATAATATAACTAGCTGAAAATATCATTTTAAAAATTGTTGGTAAACTTCAGCCTTAGATTATTATCATTAGGTGAGCTGCCAACAACATTCCTTTATTAAAATAAAATTGAACAAAACTTTTAGCATATATGAATAGTTTTTTAACGTTTAATCGGAAATTTAAAATGGGAAAAATTTGTAATTACATTATATCTGTTCATTCAATATTAATATATATGTAGTATTCATACGATACGAGAAAATAGCTTTAAACGTCAAAGTATATTTATGTAGGTTATTTAATCGATTTCATTAAGTTGGTAAATAAATTTGTCATAGTAATTTTTATGGAAAATAAGTCGAATAAATAAAACATGTGACAAATGGATGGAAATTTATGAACATAAATAAAACTATATAAAATAATCCATTACATTTTACTCAAATTTCAATAAAAATCTGATACAAGTTAAGTCAATGAAAGATTCTAGATCTATATTGAATAATAAATAACTTAATGGGGAGATAAATAATTTTTTATATAATGGAGGAAATTAAAATTTTCTACGCGAAGAGGAAACTAGTTTAGTTTAATTTACTTATATTAACGTGCTGCTTCGAATCGACACGACAACTTCTTAGAAATAGACCTCGTAGTTTTGAATCGTTGTCAGATGGTGAGAACGACACTGCAGCTAATGACCCTCTAAAAATTTCCGCAACACTCCCGTGGGTCAGGCTTGATCCATGCTATAGGATTTATCATACACCAGGCCCACTGTGGAACTTCAATAGAATCTGGTTTCGAACCCAGCGCCGAAGCCGATATCTTCCCACTACGCCGCACGGCCTCAAGAGATAGCTAGAATAACCTTAAGCACAAACAAATGAAACTTCGGTTGGGGGAGAGTTTCAGCAACACCTGACATGAAAATGAAAATCCATATACGCACGCTCATACAAATAAGATTTATATTAAGAATTAGAGTGAAAGTTCCAACACACAAAAGAAAAAACGTTCTATCTTTGCTATTTTTTATTATTTCTTTTTCTTACGTAATGACTTTTAACGTAGTTCTTATAGTACAGATTTCCTTCAGTTGTTGGCATTCGTTGAAAATTAACGATTTCTTTGAAACTTTTTTCTACGTATATTGGGTAGCAGAATTTTGATGTTTTTGCTGTGCATTATTTATCATTTCTGCTGTCGTTTAATCTTAATTTGATTATACCATCTGTAAATCTTAGTAACTGCCGAGAAAATGTAAGCTGCATTACCTGGGAATTCAGCGTTTTCTTATATATTCTTGTGAAGACCATTAGTCATCGTAGTATAAATATCTTCAAAAGTTCTTCTTATTTTCAAGTCATATCGTCTATATTAACAACGTCGTATGAAATTTCTTCTTTTCATGACTGAAATCCACCTGAAGTCACTTATCATCATAATGCATAGGAATTCTGGTTTATACCGATAAGTTTGATTTATAGCATATTTCCAAAAGTGTATTCTAATTTATTTTTCATTTATTCATTTCAGAGTAATATGTGAAGAAATCTTTTTTTTCATTTTTCCGGCGAAAAAAACACCATTGGCATTCATTCCCAATTTGGAAACAGCAGACAGTCAGATAATGTATCCTCATTGTACATCTGAGACATATGCCTTACTATTTAAAACTATATACTGGCTTGTTCAGCTTCTAAACATGTGATGAAATAGGGAATTTTTAATCAAAATTCTTTCAGAGGAAAGGAAGATCAAGAAAAATAAAACATGTTTTGATGCTGCTGTACTTATTAATAACGAAATTTGAACATGTTAATAAATGAATTTTATCATTTACAAATGAAAATTCTCAGCTAGAATTTATTTAGAATACCAAACATGTTATTTCCGTTTTATAATCTAGATAACGGTATTTAGGAAATTTTCGCATAGAACGTAAACCTAAGCTTTAATACTTTGCAGTATCTGAATGAGTTTAACAATTTTTCTAATAATTCTGGATTGTTTACCTAGATTACCTGCAATAGATTAACCTTCCATTTTCGTTATAAAATATTTTTAATTTATTTCAAAGGAATTGAGATACTTTTCGGTACATTCAAAATTTCTCTGAGACTTCAATGAAAAAGAAATAATTATATATCACCAATAGAAATTAAAGTTTTAAGCATACCGGTCAACAAATACGGCTTATTCAACAATTATTTTCAATTTATGGAATTGCGTTTTCATATCATACAAAAAATATTTCGCATGAAAGTGAATTTTATATGAAAGTGTTTTCATTACATTGAAAACATAGTTCCTTTTGTAATGTCTTTTCATGCGTTAGTTGTTCCCTTGGGTATCTGGACGGCTTGGATAATATATTCATTTCTAATGAAAACTTTTCTGAGAAGGAACATTCCTTATTTTTTTTATTTAACACCCACTCCGCCCCAGCCTACCCGGAAGGGTGTAAGGCCATTATACGGACAGGGGGGGGGACACAGAAAACATGAAATATACACATAGTACAACCAAAACAGTGTTAGCGAAAAATTACAAAGAAATAAACATAAACAAATTATAAACATAAAATCACCAAGCGAAATTAATACACAGAAACCAAGAAACCTCTCAAGAATCTTGCCGATAGTCGGGACGAGTCAGATTGGTCTGTATAGATTGCACTGCTCAGGATCTTTTCTGTATATTTGAAGGAAAATAACTTTTGCGGTTCTGAGCGGCTGAGGAAAATATTTGTATTCGAAACAGACATTAAAAGAAGCAGTTAAGTTGTTTTTGCTAAAATCATGCATGTAAGACCAGATTCTGAGTCAATCATGTCCAGGCCTAAGGCTTTTCCCTTTTTCAAATTGCGTTTAACCAGACTAACTTCCTCTTCAGAAAGTTTTTCTACCCTTTCCAAAGCTGGCATGTATGCGGTCTGGATTGCATTAGTCGTCTGGGGGGAAAATGGACAAACAGAAGTTTAATCTTGGCTTTGTGTTTAATGTTTGGCCTACCATCAGGGTTGAACATTATCTCAGCAGTCTTCTTGGTTTTTCCGAATGTTGACTTCATGATGGGTCCGTAGGCATTATGGTAGCCCTCTCAAAATTGTTCCCATGATTTCCTCTTTGCCGATAGGAGTTCTCTTCTGTATTCTGATCGAGACGTCTTGTAATTAACAACGACAACCTTAACATCAACCTGAAGGTAACCAGACTCCTTCGCCATTTTATATAATTTATAAAGCTTATTAGTAGTATTTCTTAGGGTCGTCAGCGCGTCGTTCCAAAATTTAAAACCACTGATCTTTTTTCATGTTTTTCCTTAAAAACTTTAACTGAAAGTTCTCTAATCATAATTAAAACGTTTTCAAAGTACCTATCTATTGCTTCAATGTATTTAATATCTTTAAATTCAGACAGCAATGTTTCTATGTAATTTCTAAAATCATTAAGACATCTACCTGAATTATATGTGGTTTTTAAAGTAAAATTCATTGCTTGTCTCATATTCAACGTCTATTTTAAAATAGATGTACATGTGGTCACTAAAAGAATGACGGTTCAAGATACCCCATTGATTTAGTTTATCGACCATTGTTGAAGAAATTAGCGTTAAATCTGGACTGTCCTTTTTCAAATCTGAAGATATAAAGGTGGGCCCGTGTTCTTTTATGTTACAGATATTCAGTTTATTCAAAGTTAAAAATTCCAGAACATTTCTTCCCCTATAATCTTCGAAATTATATCCCCACGTTTGAGAGCGACAGTTAAAATCACCAGTAATTATATCAAAAATATATTAAAATCATATGTTAAAAATTCATTTATTGTCGTCAATATTATTGTGGAGAGGGAAGTAAACGCTTCTGATATTTAAGATGAGATTTTTCAAATGGAACTCGAAAATGATGATATGGTCAGTTTTAAGCTTTGTGTAAACTTTGTTTTCAGGATTCAAGATGACAATTACAGATTTATGAGACTCTGAAATATAAATTTTTCCTTTAGAGAACGAGTTCAAGGACTCCCCATTAAGCTGCTATGGCTCTTGAAATGTTAAAAAGACCAAACCCAGTTCAATGGCTGTTTATAAAGCGGTAACCTGTGCAATTTGCGAGTGGTTTACGTTAATCTGCATTCCCCTGAATTGCCTAATTACTATAATCAGTTCGCTTGACAAAGATATATCTCTGCCTTAAATAAGATTCACATTTACTGTCAAACACGCTGTGATATGTGTGCCAGTTCATTTTGAACTTTTCATTGGCCATTACGCAATTTTTGCAATTAGGCACCCTGCATTAGGCATTTTATTTCGCATACAAGCTTTACATTCATTTAATTTTAATAATATTTTGGAATAAAAAAAATTACCTACCATGAATCCATTTTATTGTCCTTATCATTACATCAGATAACATTCTCAGATATTTATCTTTTACAAGTTTTAGAAAATCAGAAATTGAATTCCAATCACTCATTAAAAATAATCAAAACATGACGTTTATTTCAGTTGAGTTCATCAGCTTTAAATGATACTCTTAAAACTAAATGCTGCAAGGAAGAAATTCACAAAATATGCTAATAACACCTAGAAGTTTTTTCTGAAGTTTAAAATAATTCACCTTAAATTATTTTTTTTTGAATTAAGCCTAAACTGTTTTCTACTTTTATTTTAGTTCAGCATACCTTTCATTGCTTCAAGATTGTATCTCAAATGTTTGATCTTGAACTCGTCATACTGAATCAGGAATCCGTATCTATTTCTGCTTAAAAATGAATAAATTGTAACTGAATAAATTGCAGGATATTGCCCAAAATCGATTTTTAATGTTCAAAATGCCACACAATTAATTCAAAATAATTTCCTAATGTTATTTCATTTTACCCTTAACCTACAGTAATGAGGATCAATTTTCCGTATGTTTCGCTCCTGTCTTCTTTCTAATATATTTCCTCTGTGTGATATGTTGGGAATTAGTTGTAATTTTTAAAAAATGAAATCGAAATAACTTTAACATTCTATATATAATTTCACGATTATCAAACCTGATATTTTAATTTGTATATATAAGAACACATTGAATTCATTATTTTAGTTTCAATAATCAGTTATTATTATTCTTTCTTTTTTTCTGCTAGTGTTCTTATTTCCTTTATCTCTTATTTCATGCGTTCCCCCTTAAAAGGAAACCTTGCAAAATAAGAAATATTATCTTATTTTATTTCATTATATTCAGCAAGACATCGAAATGAGCTAAAATGTCATATTACAACTAGTTCTAGAGAATAATTGAGAATTAGAGAATTTTATAAACATAATAACAGATTGTATTTATTATTTTAAGTGCAATAATCAGTTATTATTATTATCCTTTTTTCTGTGTGTTTATTTAGTATATATCTTATTTCTTGAGCTCCCACTTAAGGGCAAACCTTGCAACTTAAGAAATATTATCTTATTTTATTTCATTACATTCAAGACGACATCAAGGAATGAGCTTAAATGCCATACTACAACTAGTTCTAGAGAATCAGGAATCCATTCGGATGTTTCACAGCCAAACAGTGTTTATACAACACATCCGAGAACAGTTGGAGAATAATGTTGTTGATGCCGATAACTTGAGCAATGGAGGCTTCCAGCGTCTAGAGAGCGAATGTTAGGTTCGCTTTGACTCGTGTTAAGATTACATTTCTGATAAGGTAGTGCATGCTAGATATTATTGGATATACTGCATCTGAAGCTTCCCAGGAAGCGTTGCAGGTATTATCTATAATATTTGTTTGGCTGTCGTATGCATTACGTTTGCTGCCGAGTTTGTGTTAATTACTGTAAGATATAAACATGGAGATATTGTTAATGCTTATATTTCAGAAGTTATTTTAATTTTAAAACAAAGGTAAGAAGTTTTAGAGAATTATAATTTACTATATTATTTGTAAGTGATGTTAGTTGTTTTAGAGCTAAGAGTAGTAAACGTAATGCGTTCCGCCGAATTCAGATGTAAATGTATGAGTACCAAAACATTTAATTCATTTATTAATTATTAATATAATTTTGTCACTATGGGCTTTTCTAGAAAACAGCATTTGCACACACTTTCTGCATTCTTATTTTTTTATAACTGAATGTTTTCATTATATTAGGACGGAAAATGGACAATGATTGATTGTGGACTAAGGCTTATATTCTCTTAACTGAAAAGCATTCTGTACACTGATAAGGCCGCTGTGGCCTAGTGGTAAGCTCTCGGCTTTGAAGCCGGAGGGTTTCAGGTTCAAAAACTTGATTTATCTGGAGATTCGCCGTGTATGGCGCCTGTTGAACGCTAAATCGTACGCAGTGGCCAATCAGTGGCCGTTGGTGCAGTGCCTAAGTTTGGAGTGGGGTGTCGTCCACGTCATCTGACCGTGGCTGGAAATTACCAGGTTCGTTCCAATAGCCCTCGTGTTGCTTCAAAAATGAGACGTTAATATATCTAAACTAATCCTGTACACTGCTATTTACTCACTAGCCATTCAGAAGAGCGATAAATATTTTCAAGGATTATGTCAGGCGATATAAGGTTAAATTTGTGGATCTTCGATCTCTTTTGTTCCCTCGTCGATTTACTGATCTTTCCATAGCAAAAAATATCTGCATGTAATTCACGAAATTAATGAATAGGACAAGAGAGTAAAACCTCTATCTAATGATTAAATGAGGGACAGAATATATAGTTGAGGACTGAAATAATAATAATTTAATGGTTAAATAATCGTATCTGATAGTAGGAAGAGGAAAATGTCTTGCTCTAAACCATTTGTTCCGCCAATAAGAAAAAGACCATATCTTTTGCAAATTTTAGAATAACTTATTTTTAAACTTCATAAGAATCCGCTCAAAACATTTTTCTTCCGAATCTCTAAAATTCTCGTAGTTAAGCATTTTTAAAAACTCTAACGTTTTTTAAAAGAACCCGTTATATTTTATATTAACTATAGGACGCTGCAAACAGAATCTCAAATAGTTCTCATTTTTCCTGAACATAATTTTGTTTCTGTAAGTTATTCAAGAGAGCAGCGCCACTTCTGCATTCTTGCCATTTTTATAACTGAATATTTTTTTCTAAAAACGGGAAGGAAAATCGACAATGATGGATAGCGGATTAAGGCTTATGTTCTCTCTACGGAAATGTATTGTGTGCATTGCTGTTCACGGACTAGACATTCAGAAGAGCGATAAATATTGTCAAGGATTATGTCAGACTATGCACTATGTCAATTTTAAGCGGGTTATTTCTCTCCGCAAACTATCGTCTAGTGCTTTGTTTTGGCACGGGGTGATTGATAGCCAAGCAAGAAAAAGTTCTTATTTGCAAAGCTGGCTTTACCCGAATTTGTAGAGGGTATTTATTTTACGTTTCCGAGATAAAAAGAAATTAGCAATTCATTCTCGACCTTTATAGTGAAGAAATTTCTAAATCCATTTTCAAGGCTCATTTAATCAAGTGTCTTCAAATTTACTTTAATGTGTTTACTTTGGAAATTGATCATACGCTTCGATTATTTTATTTTTATAAAGCATTGAGCAAATCTAAATAAATAATGTAAGAAATGTGAAAAATTATGCCTAATTTTTATGAAGATAATTATTTAAAATTAAAGCATTTCACTTTGAATATCTTTCCTACTCAGGTTTATACATTTTAAAAATAATTTCGTTTATTAATTAATTTTAAAAAAACTTCAAATTAATTTTAGCTATGTTAACTGTAAAAGATTCAAATATGCTTCACTCCCGGAGCTTAGTTAAAAGAGTACTTCATTATTTTCCGTGTTTTAATATAATATCTATGCATTTTTCATAAAAATATGATATGCAAATTATTTGTACTACCTGCAGAAAATTTTACTTGGTGCCGTTATATGAGAAACAGGCAAAATTAATGCGATAATTAAATGCGCAATATCACATGCGACATAATTTCGTCGATTTTTGCAACAAAAATATTAAATGAGATTAGCTTTGAATACTTTTAAATGTTCGCAATCGAAATTTAAGTATTAACTTTTGGAAATGTAACGTTTCTTTTGTTTTATTCGTATTTTACCTACAATTTTAAACTCTGCTCATTAGCATTATTTGGCCTCATTAGGTATAATTAAAACTCTCTCTCACTTAAGGTCTTAAAAGTTTTCAGCATACATGTAGCAATTTAAAATCTTAAGAATTGAGTAAATTTTATTGCTCTTTGACAAATTTATAAGTTCTTCCTGCTAATAATTAAATATTTATGCACAATTAAATTAAAGCAGTAATTATTTTAAGTTTAAACATGCATACGTACGATCGATTGTTCATCTATGTTGAATATGAAAATAAACACACACCCTCTCAGAAACTTAAGAAGTATATATGCATCATTTAAAATAAGAATGGACGTTAAGATGTTCTGTATTGTACTGTAATTAAAGAAACAAAACACATTTCTGGCAATATTTAATAGCTTATTTAGACGGTTATAACGGTTATAGTAAAATTTGAATTACTAAGATTTTATTTACAAATTTAATATTTCTATGTAATTAAATGTCCAATAATAATTTTCAAATTTTTATTACAGACTGACCGCCTACCCCAGTTGTACAAAAATACTATACAATATTGTAAGGTGTTGATAAATATTTGATATATTATGTAATATTAAAACAACATGCTCAGATTATTGTACTACCTGAGAATAATGACCAGATGGGTGGCTAGGATTATTAGCTGCGAAAAATTTTAATTAAATCTATTATATGTAACTTGGTCATGTTTCCGCCCTCAGTAAATTATTTTTAAACTCTAAATTTGGATAGGCATTTTACTCGTACTATTTCAAAAGTTTTACCCTGCTTTGTTTATTACGCTATAAGTCGCCCAATTTTCAATCATCTCATCAAAAATTTGAGCTTTAATTTGAAAAGAAGAGTGCTTAACCCTCAACTGATCTGATAATTTGCTTGCTGAATCAAAAAATATTTATAAGAAAAACAAATTTTAATTGGAATTATTCGGCATTGAAGTTTTGTGTAATTGTGTGATCTGCGTGAATTCTGAACATTCATTATTTTTAAAACTGCCATTATTTCAATATATTCGCAAATCTAACTTTTAATATGTTATTTCAATTCATTTTATAAGATTTATTACTTTATATATTAGACATAACTTTGAGTCTGGTGTGGTACAGTAAAATCTTAATCTCATATTTTATAAAAGATTGTACAGTAAAACCTGTTTAAAATGGACACTGTAAGAAACGGAATCCTGTCTTAAGCGGAAAAAAAAATTGGCTCCGTCAAAATCCTAATATACTAATAAGCCCTGTATGAAATGGAATCCTGTCTAAAACGGAAAGTTTTTCTAGTCCCTTTAGATTCCGTTTAGTACAGGCTTTACTGTATAAACAAAAACTGAATCTTTCGTCAATAAAACACTAAAATGCAACCCAAAACAAATGATTTCTAAAAATGGCTTCAAAGCAAATGAATAAAATTTCTTAGAAAATTTTTAAATAGCAGCTTCGTTAATATGTCAAAACTTATTGAAAACATTCCTACTACAATAAAGAATTTGTGGAGATTAATTCCCCAAAAAATAAAGGAAAAAAAGTCCTGAAAAACTTTGTTTAAAAACCGAAAGAAAATTAAATTACCAGCCTCTTCGAATTCTAACGCAAAGTTGATAACAAAATTAAATGATATTTTATCTTGATGTCTCAAGGGTAAATGCTTCCAGTTCGTAAACTTTCTTTGTTTCATTAAAAAAAGTGAAAAACTCGAAAGCTTTTCCGGAGTTAGGACGCTCCACTCAATTATACCATGGCATAAATTCCCCCAGTGGCTTATGGACGACACAAGAGAAATTAAATGGACGTGAAGTATCATAAGAATATAAATTAAGAAATTGCTTCCTTAAACCAACAGAAAAAGCACCATATTTAACCTTATTTTCAGCAATTTTTACTGCAGCAACTATGGCTGAAAGTGCATGATGAAGTATGTCGAATGAATGAGTTTAGAGATTGAATGAATTGAGATATTAAATTGAATATCGAAACAATGTACCCAAGGCACTCAAATTAATTAGTTTCTGTAATTAGTTATGTTCCTTAAATTAAGGTTTTTTGGAATATAGGAAAAGACACATAAAATAATATTTACTCTTTTATTTTGCCTGCTTCAAAAATTTAGACGATCAAGATAAAAAAGATTAAAACTATTTTCAATTTTTATAAAATGTTTCTTTTTCATATTTTAATAATGAATGAAATCAGTTTTGTACCTTTAAAATGTAATTGAAATTTTCTGTGCAAAAAATAATAGATTGTTAAAAAATGAGACTAGGGAGAAAGGCATATTGATTCATTAAACGATCTCGAAGTTACGATTTTTCTTTGAGCCAATGCACTAGACTTACATGTTGAAAATATCAATAGAAATTAGTTTAAAGTTTACATTTTGAATACTACAAGCCATTAAATCATTCAGGAATTATCAAATCTGTATTGACACTGTACTGCTAGTTTAACTAAGAATTCATTTATAAAAAACACGGAGTGGTTCAATAAAGTTGTGCAAATCAATTATATGTCAAAAATTCATTTCGAAAAATGGATTTCACCTTAAACTTTTCCTCAATAAATATTTTAAATTTAATAAAGTTTTAAAAATTTTAATTTTTTATTTTTATTGAAAATTATTTAGCTGTAATACCACTTTAACAGCAATTTTTATGTGAATTCATGCAAAATTCGTAATCTTGCCTCATTTATATTTGTAGTTGAGTTACTTATTATAAATTATTTTTGAATATTTTCTTAATTATCAAATAAAACGCAATATTTATTAAATGTCTGAATTTTGAATATAATGTGGGTGTCAGAAAAATGTGAACTTATATATATTTTTCTATTATCTTCCGAAAAGCTGGATGAATTTTCCTTAAATTTCGACAATGTACATATTAGGTTTGATTTGCATAAAAGATTCAGTAAAGAGAGCGTTAGGGGAACGACCAGAAACTGATGAAAACGAAAGCGGATTTTTGCTCACCCCTCTTCACAAAATCTGATAATTATTTGCAACATTCTTAAATCGCTTTGTTTGTTATGCACTTTGGTTACACACATTTTCGTAAAAATAGCACATATATTCTGTAAAATATACAGGTCTTCTTAAAAAATCCAAAATATTTCCGGATGATTTTTGCTAAAAACAGATGAGAGTTTTCACAGAAATTATACGAAACTTGAACTTACTTTACAATATGTTAGAGAAACATAGTGTTAACCCTTTCAAGTTCACCACATGTTTCGTTTTTAAAATTACTAAATTTATTCCAAAAATGATCATTAGACATGCAGCTGGTCATAAATATGTAAAGGAAACAAATTTAGCATTTTTTTATTTTCAAGAAATTTGTGGTTTCATAGTGAAACCAATGAATGGTAACGGGATATTTTTCCTCCGAATAAGTTATCATGAAAAAGCAATTCAAATTATGTATTTAATTTATAAGTATATGTGAGTATTCAAGATTTTCAACATTCAAAAAATTCAATATTACTTTCGAAGATTCAGTTTTAAAAAACATAAATTTGTGCATGAACCCTCATCATTAATCATCATTTTAATTTCTCTTAGAGATTAAAAGCAATTTAGCTCTTGCAATACCGATATCTTTGTGAATACGAAAGGTATTAAACTGTAATTTTTATATAAGTTGGCCTATATATCTGGCTCTTAAATTATGAAAGAAAAATTACGCTGCGGTTTGCCCATGCGTAGTAAAAAAATTGCTCGTATGGTTTCACTGCGAAACCAATGAACGAGAAAGGGTTAAAATATGTGTAAATATTTTGAATATTAGAGGAAATAATAATAATTGTTGTAGATAATTTTTAATACTCACGAATGAGAATTAGATTAATTTTTCTTCCATAATTTCAAAGACAGATATATTGGCGAATTTATATAAAAGTTCCTGTTCAATACCGTTAAGATTTAGAAAGATATCGGCATTGCAGCGGAGTAGATTTCGGTGGCACTCTAAGAGAAGCTATATGATGAAGCTTCTTGCACAAACTCATGTTTTTTATACTTTAATCTTTGAATTGCTATCGACAAAATACAATTCAAATAATGCATTTAATTTATAAGTATACATGGGTATTCAGGATATTCAACTTTCTTAACATACTGTTCGAAGCTTTGAGTTTAGAAAATATCAATTTGTGAAAGAATCCTGATTATTTAACTTCTCCTAAAGAGCAACCGAATACCACATCGCTACAATACAAACTTTTCATCAATTTTAATGGTATTTAACTGTAATTTCTATATGAGTTGCCCTATATATCTGACTTAGGTATGAAAGAAACATTAAGCCAGGTCTCGCGCATGCGATGTAAAAATTTATTTGATGGAAATACTCATGTTTCCTCTAATATATGAAGTAGTTACTTCAAATCTTAATACAATACATCTATACATATTGTCAAGTATTCTGTAAAATTCGTATAATTTGGAGAAAACTCTGTGCATTATAAGCAAAAAATATCCTGGGAAATTTAGGATTTTTTAAGAAAACCTTTATATCATCCAGAATATACGTGTTATTTATGCTAATGCATGCAGGCAATGTTCGCAAGAAACAAACAAATCAATGAATGTTGCACAGCGCACCCTTCTGTACAGCTTTTTGAACCAAATTCCCCTTTCTTCTTCAGGAATTCTTGTTCGATGTCCTAAATGCACTTGTAAACGAATCTTCAATGTAAATTTTGAGTTTCTTAGCATGGTTGAAGATCAGGAAAAATCCATTTAGCTTATCGGAAAATATTTGAAAAAGTGGTTAATTACAAAGGTTATAAAATTTTTCAGTCACCCCATATATATATATATCAAAACATCAGAAACAAAAGGCAAAAATTTAATAATTTGATAAGCCGCTTGTGAGGAAGAGAAGCCCACCTATGATATTAATAAGTGCGTTTTTCTGCTAGCGACATACGAAAAAACGTAAACATTTTTGTATCTAACCTCTCACGTAGCACCCACCTTGAAGATTTTGGGATAAATGAAATACACAAAAACTTCGATACAAAATCGAAAGCTAAAAATTCGAATCCACAAATCTAAAATAAAAATAAAATATTTCTCTTCCTGACGAGCGACTTGCCATGATCAAAATATTAAATTTTTGTCTTTTGTTTCTTGTATGTTTTTGATTTTTTGTCTTTTGTTTCTTATGTTTCGATATATTGCTTTTTTGTTGACGCAGCTTTTGCGTGAAAGCAGAAATAGCTTTCTTTCTTGTTAATATCGTTTTCCTTGCTCTTGTGCAGTAATTTATTTTTTTGATTTTCCAAATGTTTTTGTATTATATATATATATATTATGGGTTTTGCTTCTTTTATATATATAAAAGAAGCAAAACATAATAGAAAAACAATAAAATAAAATAAGACAACAAACTTTCATATCAAATTCGAAAAAATATGCAAAAATTAATTGCAAGTATATCCGAGTAAAGATAAGAATGCGAGTAGTTTCAGATGGAAAAAAAATATATCACATACGCAATGAATGCGCTAAAAGATGCAATTCCAAAAGCACCGTGGTAGATAGAGTATAAATCGTAAAATGATAGAGTATAAATCGTGAAATAATAGAATATAAATCGTAAGATGAAAATCGCAATTAAAGCGCAATAGCTTTTCTTCAGGGAATTAAATTATTGTGATTTCCTAAACTATAAAAAGTTTGACATTTTGTTCCAATCAGTTACGCCGTCAGGCCTAAAAAACTGATTTTCATCCCTAATCCCAAAACAAAAACAGAGAGTGTAACTCTATACCCTGTTTACACCCTTTCAAAGCCGATCTGCACCATGTCTCTCCTCAAACACTGCCACGTCAACATCAGTCCTTCTGGTACGTAAAATTTATTCTTTTGTTGCTCTAATGTTATATCACGTTGTACTTTTGGTTCTAATTATTCAAAACTCCTCTCTCTGTTTTTGGTTTGACATTAGGGATGAAAATCAGTGTTTTAGGACTTACTGCGCACCTGATTGCAAGAAAATGTCAAACTTTTTATATTTTAGCAATTCACAATAACTTCATCACTTGGAAGGAACGTTAATGTGCTTATAAACGCGTTATCCGACTTATAAACGCGTTTCAATTGATAATAATGTGTTATCAACATGGTACAGTCCTGCTGTGTAGATAAAAAGAACTTCCACCTTAACTTTAATAAAGTATTGCTATACAAATGATGTAATAACACAGGCAGCAAGGGTAAGACATTTAATTTTTCCTATTTTTCATTAGATTTTTTATTAGACTTTATTTCGAAATCTCATGGTCAGTAATCAAAGTTTTGCTTGAACGAATTAGTCCAGTCAACGAAGGAAAAATAGAAAAAGGAAATTGGTGTAGTTTTGAAATTTAGCACACTTATTGGGGTAGTTTCTTAAACGACATACTAAAAGTCCCCGTCGGTGTGTGTGTGGGGGGGTGCGTGGAGGGTACAGGGAGTTTAAAGGGGGACGTTTTCAGTTTTTCTTAAATATCTCGACAACTATGGGTTCTATCAAAAAACACTCAATTACAAAATTAAACTACATGCACTTTCCTACAAACAAAGTCTTTGTTTTTGTAGCATCAATAGTTTGCAAGACACAGGGGGATTAAAAGTTAATATTTCTAAAATTCCTTATTGTAATGGTAAAATCGATTAAAAGTGCTGAATCAACAAACCTCATAATAACCTCATGTCTAAATAATAATTATACAAGGTAGTATTGTATGTGTAGGAGCGGGGGGTAACAAACCCATTTGATGAACAATTATGCTTCCTTCCTCCCTCTCATCCGTTCCCTACACAAGTTGCGTTCTACTCGTAGTCCAGTCAACGATTGCAATTTTTTAAAAAAGAGATGCTGTTTTGAAATTTGGAATTAGATACAGTTGTTGGGGAGAGTGCCCTAAACGACATACTAAAAGTCCCCGCTGATGGAGGGTGCTCAGGTGTATGGGGGAGTGAAAGGGGAATTTCTCAGTTTTGCTTAAAGATCTCGAATAATAAATTAAATTTCTTTTTATCGACTGTAAATCGTGTTAAACGAGGAACTTTGCTAATTCAGCAATGAAATAATAGCCTTACGTTTTTTAAACCAAGATTTCTTGCAACAAACCCAAAGTATATGGGTGAGTCCCTAAATTTAGACCAATTGGACATTTTCAGACGTACAGGGATAGAGAAATAGTTTTAACGACAACCAGGAGATGATTTTCTTTGTAGTTTTTTATCCTCAGAACAGTGTTATTAACATTTTATGAAATGCGCTTTGAATTAGAAAAAAAGCAGAATTCAGAAAAAGGTATCCTCGGTCCAATCAAGGAAACCGATCTCCAAGATTGGACCACCGGCTGCCCAGAGTGGAGCTCCAAATTCGCTAAGCACAGTTAAAGTAGACTTATGTTTTGGTCCTCAAATTCACAACAGTATACGATGCATGAACCCAAGCATGAAATTCTATGCATTGTATCATTTCCTCTTCTTCCTTTATTTCGACACAAATGATACAAATGTTACGTAAATTTTTATCATTTTTATCCAACATTTCATGGCAATTATCAATTCATTATTTTTTCTTTTTATTTGTCCCAATTCCGTTCTATGAGGACTACTATTGTTCATAATATGCTTTCTGAGTTATTTCTGTGGTTAAAGATAGCAATCCAATGGTTTAAATGGTCTTATTTAGGCTATTTTGTATGGTCCAGTGTAGGCAAACTCTTGGCTACAAAAAATCACATTACAAATTCAATTATTAATTTAAACTGATTTCATAAAGCTATCTGTTCCCGCGTCAAGCATTGGCTCATCGTTATCCGCGCATTTCACCATACACCGTGCTTTTTCGGCCAAATTAGCGGGTCTGTCTCCGTAGTTTATGAGAGAGGCCACGCTTCATTGGAGTCCCTGACCCCGCAAATATGAGAGATATGGCTTGACGTAAACAGAAATTATACCTGTTAGTTAATGCATGTACCAAATGAAAATAATTTTTAGTGAATAATATTAGAAAGAAAAATGTGTGCCGATTTTTCTGAAAGTTGCTAATTTCCAAGGACTAAAAATAAATCGATTAAGCTATTAAGGTGATACTTGAAACAGAGATTTTTATGATTTTGGCTGTTATTTATATCGGAGGTTTGGGGTTTTAGAGATTGCTGAATTTTAGATGGAGGGAGGATTTCATAAAATTTATATGCAAACTTTTGAATGATATTTAAAAATTTTTTTTGAAAACCCACGTCGCTGACTTAAACCATATTGTCGTTTACCTGAATGTTCTCTGACTCGCCTAATCCTTCTGCTTCATTTCTAACTGATCTCTTTTGAATAATTTCTTCCAAAGTTTATTAAATTATAAAAAGTATTGTGAAATCTACGTCTTAAACTCCTTTTCTGCGAGAAAAATATCTTTTACGCCGGAACGAATGTAGTAGCACGCTCTTCTTATGATGTCATGACTAACATGACAGGGGCTACCGATTTTTTAAACAAACCGACAGTTGCCATCGGCCAACTGATCGGTTCCAAAAGAAAAATAAACCCTTTTTTCCTGCCACGTACCTTAGAATTCTATATATATAGTTGAATATAGTAAATTGAAGATAAAGAACATTCCTATTTGAGGATATAGCAACATATTGTTAAAAAAAATGTCGTATTGCTTTTCTGACTTTCTAGTTTTATAGTTGGGAAGAGAGTTTTACAAGGGTACGTACGGGATGCTTTCGACGGCCTGGTCCCGAACCCCGGACATTGACCACAAACTTGGCTACCATTTTGGCAACCTTGGCGAGAAGTAGATGGTTCTCGAAAATGCGATAATTTTCTCGATATCTCTATTAGGAGAGGAGCTATACAGAATTTACTAGATAATTCCATGTGACGTCACGACCAGTCAGGCAAGGGTTTATAATCTGTGGCAACGACTTTGGAGTGCGAACGCCTTAGAGGAATCATTTGGAGTTTTGTCTGCAGTTACAGCTGGAAAGTTGGTGAACTGAGCGTTATTGAAAGTGCTGTTACTATCATTTGTAGTGATTTCTTCTCTGTTTGAGTTGTTAATCCGTATAAGAGCTATGTTCCCGTTACCTGTGTTTCTGAATTTTTTTGAATAAACAGTTCTTCTTCATTATCCTGCTTGTTGAACTGTTTCCACCATACAGACATAGGAGGATTTTTGAAACAATATTTAATAAAATAATCGATTGTAGATGCTTAAATTTAAATATCTGTTCTCAAACTGTAACCACGCAGCTCTTTCTCCTTAAAATGATATCATACACCTATTTAACTTGTTACAACATAATTTGTATATTTTACTCCCAAATAACTAATAGAATTGAAATTATGATACAAGTCCAATCTTGGCTCCACACTGATCCAAATTCGGTGTCTCTCCACAGTAATTTTATAAAAAATTCATACGGAGCTCTCTATATATGTTTCATTGTCGCAGATACTAAAGCATGTCATATATTATTCCACACTAAAATATGATAAACATATAATGTATATTTTTATCCTAAGAATCTCCCTGCTTCAAGCAAGATGTAAAGTGTAATTATTTATGTTCTAAGAATCAGCATTTTTTCATAATTTCTTAAAACTAAATGGTTTTTTCTGAGCAGCTGGAATCACAGATTGCATATATAAGTAATAGAAAATTCGGTATTTCCAGATATGAATTTAAAAAAGAGATTTTTTGTAAATTATCAATTCATATATAAAAGGAATACTATTTTTGCACTTAATGAAAACAAAGAGTTGCTTAGCAGTGAAAAATAGTAAAACTATCATTAAAGTTGACATGTGATGTATCTCCAGGAGTAAAAAATAAGCGGGGAAACATTGATAGGAGGTCAAAATTAAAGTATCTTTTAAAAAGTCGCAATATACGAATTCCATAATCTTGGTCGATGAATTTTCTTAAATAAGGTTTCTTAACAAAATAGTTTACTATTGCATTAACTCGAACGGAAATAAGCAATTTTTTCTTCTTCAATCTTTAGCAATATCAACACGTAAACGCCTAATTGCACTCCGAGCAATAAGTGCTTATGTAAATATTGATATTGCATGAAGTTCGTCCTCATGAGAGAAATACGCTTGTGAATGATAATGGAAATATTATCTCACAAATTTCGTTCTTTTCCCATTTCTGTTTCATCTCTTCATCTGTTATATTTTTCTGAAACAGCAGAAGAAAACGCAGGGTAACTTCTCATGAGAATCTACCCTGGAATAGTCATTTGTGTGGGTTATGCATAACAATAAAGAAGTTTCTTAATAAACCAAACGAAAATATCGGGCATATTTCATTATGAGTATGTTCCTGTTGCATTTTTTTATTAATATATGGATGGGGAATAAAATCAAGCATGCATTGCTGAGCAATATGCATCCGACCAATTCAAAGACTAGGAATATCCAACTAATTCAAAGTCTAGAGAATTAAGGGGCAAATTGATAGCGCAAAGAAAGTGAAAATGAATACTTATAGAATGGCGAAACACTAGACAATACTGAAGAGATAGAGAGGTTGAATAATTTTATTTCCATAAGATAAAGCGCTTTATTTCTATTTCTGAAATATAAACTTATGATTTTAATTCCTTCATAAATTCGTTTAAAACAATTGTGTAAAATATTAACAAATGCTAATTATGAAAGTAATTAAAACATGCTTTAGAAATGAATTTTGTAAATAACAATGGATTATTAACATCATTATTTGGATAACACCATTTTGCAATTAATACATATTTTGATTTCTTTAATTGTATGTGTCTGAAGTCCATTTAGTACACTAGAGATTTTATTTGTTGCTTCCAAGATATGCAATCCATTAAATACTAAACAAACATCGAAGTTAATGGGATCTCGAGACATAGAAAGGATTGTATATTTGTTCTTAAAATAATTGTTACGAGCAAATAATGAAGAAAATAAGTGTTAACCTATTAATGTCTAAAAATATTCGGAACAGAAATTGTAAAGTTGCAATAAAAAAAAGTTCTTTAACCATTTAATTTGTGAAGTAGACTGTTGTACATTTTACAACAAGTATTTTAATGTGGAAAAAAGCACATTGTGCACATGTTACCGCTGAAGTTTTGTGCTTATTACACATGAAACGTTGTCGTGGATACATTTTTTACAAAATACAGGTTTCTATTCATAAATTTTGAAAGTAATAATTTTGTTTAGCTACTTTATTATTGCGCTTACTATTAAAATAATTTCATTTATATTTATTTTATCATATTACTATTCAAATTACTTTCATCTTTTCCTAGTATCCTAACAGTATTTTTATTTTTTCACTAGTATAGTAATTTTAGTTTTGATTCTAAATCTAAGTGAAATTATGTTGAATGATTTAATATTAACGTTTCATAAATTATTGTTATTTTAGGAATTATTTACAGATGTATTCAAAGCTATGTTAACGCACGATGCACAGATATATACAATCAGATTTAAAACAGCCAATTTCAGAATATTGAGATATCGTATGTAGGGAAGAACCATATTGTTCGTTTCAAAATTTGAACGACTTGACTCCGGAAAGGGGTAGCAGGCAATGAGTAAGATAAGCTCATTTTCGGAGTTTCTGTCAGGTCACGCTAAGTACAATGTAAACATCTCCCCCGTCATTTTTCACTTCTCCCCTATTTTGGTGAAATCAACTCCGTATGGGTCATGCGCAAAACGCGAATGGCTTCGACATCCGATAATATAAATATATTTCTTTCTAAAAAAATTGAAAATTCTCTAACCCGAAACATAGTAGTATGAAAATTTTTTATACAGGATTTTGTATTGAAATCCACCAATTTACTGAATGAATGACAGGCTAGAAACATTATCTAGTTAAAAAGTGAGACCCTCGCACAAAGCTATTACGCAATGAACTGAACTCGGCTTAGGCCATAGCCGTATTAATGATATTTCAAGAGGTTTCGATAAATATCATAATAGATGAGCAAAAAGATTCAAATTTTTGGATCTTTGAGTAAGACGCAAGCCAATTAATAGCTCAAAATTGAATAGGAAATAACATTTAAAAAATAACAAAGCATTCGAAGCTATCCAAATAATGCGCATTGATATATTCACTAACAGAGCTTGCCAGATATCAGCATCGCTTTATGTGGTAGAACGGGAACTTCTCTGAATATATAAAATTTTCTAACTATAGGGATGTCTGAAATAAGCTTATTTTTTTCAGAATTAAAAGTTGTGAATAGTAATTTTTTCTATGTAGAAGTTTTTGATGTCTTTTTTCTCTCTTTCAAATTCCACTTTTGAATGTGATAAATCGTGCGTGAATAGTCATTTTTATACTTCTTTTACTTGACTTGGATTTTTTTGTTTAACTTCACATGTTACATATTTTCCTTATAAAATCCTAACATCAATGGGATATTTTTTGTTTCATTTGAAAATGCCATGCAGCGAAATATTTAAGAAGGAGATTTTCTCATTTAAAATATAGGAGTGAGTTCAAAGATATGAAAATTTTTAAGTACAAAATACCGTTTTAACAATTCCTGAAATCAAATCACCTAAGTTACACAACAGAAAGAAATGCACCAGTTTCACCAAATTGCAAGTTTCGTTTTATTTTCTACAAAAGCTTACTTATTTTTATCCAACTGAAAATAATACACATATTTATTTTCAGGTCCAGACAGAGTTCTGAATTACATTAAAAACATCCATGCTTTCTAGAGGTTTCCTTTATTTCTTTATGTATTATTTTAAGTGTTTCAAAATGCCATAGCATAGTTTATGTGTACCACGAAACAGAAAATATTTAATTCGTGTTTTATGGTTTATCGATTATTTTTTTATGATGCTCGACAAGAAAGTAAGTTTTCTCCAAAGTAAGAACACACATAACCTCGCAGACATTTCATGGTTTGAATATACTCTGAACGATAGCACAACGACAGAAGAGAGCATTTATTTCTTTTTCAAAATGGTGTTTCTGCAGTGCATCATGGGTAATCGGCCCAGAATGAGTTTTTGTGCCATGATGAGCCCACGATTGGCCTATTTGTTAAGGGTTATCCTGGCTAAGGTACATGAATCGGAGGAAGATGCTTGCAGATTATATCATCTAGATAAACACATTACTCAAAATCTGGTAAGCAGTTGTACGCTTTAGAAGCGAATTCCTCGCTGTGGCTGAGCTAAGTGCTGGAGGTTTACATTGTTTTTATCCAAGCGAAATACAAATGTTGTCCAGTTTATCTTTTCAGTCTCCCATTAAATCAACATAATCCCATATATTAGAGTTAAATCACACTTCTATTTCAGATGCCACCTGGGGTATCCAAGATCGCTTTGACCAACAGAAGATGCTACATTGCCCATAAATCATAAGTTAATGAACTTGGTTCGAAAATGCTAGACCGACTAAAATAAGAATCGCCAACAGCATAATCCATTATCAAATTCTATAACGCTTTGAAATAAATATTTTTTAAAATCCGACACTATAAATGAATTGTTTATAATAACAATTTCTATGAAAATATTAATTTGCAATAAATCATGATTTCTTACTATTAATTGTTTGAAAATTAATTGCAAAACCGGAAAAAGATTTCTAAAGTTAAAAATAATACCACTTGAAGTTTTAAATTTCTTTAAATGCGCCATCATCATGTTTTAACTTTATGGGGAAAAAAGGATCTCAAAGTCGAATAATTCATAAGAGACAACTAAGTATTTGATACTGTATTGCTACAAAAATCATGATTGCTTTCCCTTATTCCGAAATTTTCGATTTTACAGAAGTGTCTTCCATTAGACTTTGATACACCATCAAAAACTTTCGTTTAGATGCGTCTTAACAGTTAAATAAATTCATCAGAAGCAAAATAGTATAATTAGGCCTGGAAGAATTTATTTTAATTTTATTTTTACTCTTTTAACAAATTCATTAGTGTATCCATTATTAAGTGATTCATTCATAAGAAATAATGAATAAACAGATTTTCAGTCAGTTAATTTGAAGTAATAATATGGAAAACATTTGAGTAAATAATGTTCTGCCCACTTCAAAAATTCACTTTTGTACAATTTATCAATCTGGCAGACATTCTCAAACTACCCAGTGCGATGACAGAAAATCCACCAATGAAATCCGTAGTTTTCGTCTGGCAAACACCATTAAATTCGATTACAAAGAAAATACTCCAGGAGAAAATGTCAACATGCTCCCTTGTGGTGACATTCGATTTTTACGAAAGAGAGTTTACTGCAATCACCCTCCCCACCAAAGTCTGATCAATGGAGTTTTTCTGTACAATTTTGGAACAAAGCTTTTCCAACCAGAGTTGCAGTCAACGTAAACACACTTTAAGATTTCACCGTCATTCTCTTCTTTTTTTAGGAAAAAGTTTAAAATTGCTTCGCAGCCGCTGCAATATCAAAAGGACAAAAAAAGACCATTTCGAACTAAGTCAGTAGATCTTTTCTACGATTAAAGGATATGTGATTCAAAGCATTATTTTTTTTCCATCCCTAATAGCAATTTTTCGTTTGAGTTTCAGCCAGTTATTTCTCAAATCTCTAACAAACTTCTTAATCTTTTTTAATGAACGATCCTTTCATAGAAGATTGAAATGCTAAGAAAAAGCAAGATGCGTCCAGAGTTTTAAGACCCATGTCCTTTGACGGTATTACTGAAAAATGAGATTTGAGTAACCTTCTTAATCTGTATCCAACAATTTTACTCTTTTCCTTGCGCAAATAAAAGTAATGTTCACCCAGAAAGTTAGATTAAATTGTTTATTTTTGTGTTCTCTTGCATCATTTTGAATTTGCACTGGAGTTCTTCCATCCAAAGGTGGCAATTTTTAAGAAATTTTACTTGACTTTCATTTGTCCTTTTTATCAAAGTTTTATGAAACATTTTTATTATTTTCAATACAGAAATAATTAACCCTCTTTATCTGTAGATCTGACGTGGAATTTCTCTTTCGCGGAATTTCAACAATATTCAAAGAATATTGATGTATAATCAATTCTATCTGAGAAGTATTGTCATTTATAAGGTAAAGCAAGGTTAAAGAAGTTAATAGCCTCTTCTTTAATATACAACTTATTTTTAATGGCTCTAATAAAATCTAATAGAGAACTATTTTAAGCTCTTGAAACATTTGCTTCCATCCAATTTCAAAAGAAAATTCCAACAAACTTGTTAATATTAAAAAATATATTTCATATCAATTTGAAATATATCAGTAATGATTTTGTTGAATTGCAGATCATAGTAAGATGAATAATTCAATATTTCATATGGAAGAATATAGTTAATTTGTCTGCAAAAGAAGAAAATTATTTGAGGGATATAATTATAAAACTGTCTAATCTAAATAGCTATTAATTTCATCTTTCAAATTTTCAAAAGCTTTCAGGAAGAAAAGTAAAATGTTTTGGAAAGTAATACATAAAAATTTTAGAAATCAATGAGATGTAAAGAAATCACATTAGAGATTAGGAAAATCCACGAATATCTAGAATATAACCAATTCTTTTAAAATATCAGGCAAAATTATATCATTAAAAATGTTTACTTTCAGCGTTGATTTTGTTTCATATTTTATAGTTTAAGATTCAAATGTGTTAATATTTTTAAATAATCCTAAGAAAAATGTGAGTGAAACACCAATTCCTCCTCGAAAAGTATTTCATTTCACAAAAGCAAAGATATTTGCAAGGGGGAGAGTCAAAAATATCTAATATTGGCTTAAATCTTATGACTACTTTAATTTTAATATTTGTTTAAATTTTGGCAATATAATAATATTTATTTTCAATCTTTTATGTTTTTTATTTCGTGCAACATGCAACCTTTTAGGAACATCATAAGATTGTTATGTAGGGTTTACTTGTGTATGAAATCTTTGTGAATATTAAGAAATACATTATCATGCGAATAATAAATTTAAAAAAATTAAAATTGTAATATAAACCTCGTCAAAACAAAAAAGAATATTCTGTTTCTGTATAAGAATGGAATTATTATGGAAATGTATAGTAAAATAATTTCTGTATATCATACTAAAACTTTCTTATGGTAACGAAAGTAATGTCATAGTCACCAAAATTTAAAAGAAAATATGTTCCATTGATTAATTAATCATTTCTGTGATAGGCAAGTAACATTCCTCTACGAATAAGAAAATTTCCGGCATTTATCTCATTATATAAGTGGCAACATAGAACTCTATATATTAAATCTTCATTCTATGATCAGTAATTTTTGAAATTGAAATAAAATAACAGTTTGGCTGTATAAAAATGTTTTACAAATGATTTTTCTTGAGCCATTAACCTTATTGAGATAAACACGATTCAACAAAGCGATTTCAGAGAAAATAAGTACATTAAATCATGTAACGAAAACTCCTGAAAAATTAAAAAAACGTAACGTCCATAAACGATGTCATTTTCGTAATGGAAATTTTTATTTTTTTAATTTTCTTTCTCTACAAAAAGGCACATAAGCTGGCATAGTGAAATAAATTATGCTAATTGTACATATGGAGTCGTAGCCATTATTAACCATGATAAAGCCATTAACTGAAATATTTTTTATGAATAAAGTTAAATTAAATTAAATTAAAATCAAAATATATTAATTATTAATTTATTCAAAATATTATTAATTAAACTGTAGAAAATACATATTCAATAATTTAACGTGAAATTTTCTAAGTTACTAAGAACAATTAAAATAAGTTATAGTTAATGAATATAATTCATTTAAAATAGTATTCACTTAAAGAATAAATGGAAGCATATTTTGTATATGATTAGTCGTAATAATTATAACTTTCTTTCTGATTGAGAAAAATTTTAATTCTGTCCCTGAAATGGATAGACGAATTCATTTTATCATATCCATCAGAAATTTCATGCAATTAATTAATGTGCAGTTTTCTTCAAACAATAAATGAATTGAACATTCTGTACTCATAGTAATGTGGTTTCAACTATTTCATTTCTCTTCAATAGTTCTTATCTCTGAAAATTTATTAATTGATTGAAATGTTTTTTTTTCCTTATTACATTTAATTGCATTCCAAAATAGGAAAAAAATTGAGTATGTTTGAACTTAATATTTGACCCCAATAACTGTATTTCAGTTTTACAATCACATGATTATCAATTATTTTCGATTTTTAATAAAATATTTTTATGGATTTTACTACTTTTACAGCATATGAAGTCTCGGTGAACTTGTGACAGAGTTATTGCGTTATTAGCAGAAGGATAATGGGCCCAACATCTGGTTTCATCAGTGCTCTTCCATTTAATCTGCCCGGGTGGACGGAAGATCTATTGTGACAAATATGTCCTAACCTTCACTATATAGCAGAGTATTGCTACATCATTTTGGTGCATATAGAATTCAGAGTGGCAATTGAAGTCAGCTTGGTTCCACAGGCTGGTAGACATTCCCTTTCAATGGTCGAAATATATCATATACCCCATATACATGAAAAAAATCAGCTTGATAAGCCTGGTTAGAAAGTCAATCAATTCATAAATAGTCTCTTTAAATGTTATTCTTATTCTATTTTCATATTATTTCTCATCCTTTTTCTTTTAATTTTTGCATTTTTTATGTCATTTATAATTTATGTGCTGTTTTTATGATATTTTTGTATGTATTTTTAAACAGCTTTTATGCTCTTTTTATTTTGTATATTTATTTTCCTAGTAAAATTTGCATTTTGTTGTTGCTTCATAGTCGCATTTTTTTTCTTGTTAGATTTTTTTTACATACCTATTTGTTTAGTCTCATACACTTACATTTCAAATAATCTGTAACTTGCTATTTCCAGTCTTTTCATTCGTCATCTGACCGCGGTTCAAAATTACGAGGTCCGTCCCTAAATGGCCCTCGTGTTGCTTCAGAACGGGACGTTAATCTAACATAACCCTGTCTTTTCAGATTCTTCTGACCAGAGATGTGTATGATTTTAGGTGAGGACTATTATTATATGAGAATATTATTTTTTCATAGGCAAAGCCATATCCTACAAGTATAAAATGGAAATTTACTGAGAGGAGATCTTGATTACGTGTCGTGTTCAATATTTGATCAAGGCTCAGAGTTACGATATTCACTCAAAATAATCTTAATATAGCTTTAGAAAACAAGATTCAAATCAATCAAATAAATTACACAATAATTTAAAAGCGATTATGACAGGGGAATTTGAATGTCAACATTTAAGATAAATTTTTTTATTTCTTTCGAAATTTTACTCGGAATAAAAGCTCTTCTATCCCACAACCTAATGCATGAACACACTTTCCCTTTCCCTTGTTTCGTGATAAAAGAAACATATATCATGATCAACATAATCAACCCCATTTATTATTTCGAGGGAGCATGTGGATTTTGGAAATATGAAGTTTCGTTCACGCGCTTTAAAACACCAGGCATGGTATTTACGCATATTGCGATAAAAACCTCCCTGCATTTTCTCTCCCTCCTAACTCGCTATTTAGGATTCAAAGCTTATCTCATCTCATCCTGAGCTCGCCTCAGGAGCTACATTTTTCACCATCAATTCCTGGCATGCACCACTGTGTTGTATATACGAGCAAGAATTTCCCCCGTGTAAATACATCATCTACGCGCAATCTGCTGGTAAGGAGAAAATATAATACCACACTATAAAATCTGAAGTAGACAGTTCGTTTCGATAGTCGGGATTTATACCAGTTTTTTTATACCCTTTCTTTTTTTTCTACGGGGTCTTCCTCTTTCCCTTGTTTTTCCCGAGGGATGACAAGAAACATTTTCCCATTTACTGACTGAAACTTTAAGGGTAGGTGGCGATGGGAAAATATAAGCTTCGCACGCGATAGAATTTGCTGTTCCTTTTTCTTTTATGTTTTGTGGGAAATCGAGAACTGCAGAACAGGTGGGAGACATTCTGGTACTCCTGTGCCATTAATCTACAACCAGCCTTCCAGACATTGCAAAAGGAGAATTTTTCGCACAAGCTTTATTTCTCCTTTCTTTCATTCGTTTCGTTTTCTACCGCTTCCATTTGTGTGTGGCCCACAATTCTTATGTCACGGATTCCTGAGGGGTCATAGATTTGGCCCCTTTTTTTGTCTTCTTGTTTCGGATTCATCTTTTGTGCTTCCCTTCCCCTCCTTTCGAAACGATAGCGGTTTTGGGCAATTTTGCGTTTGATTGAGTGCAGGGGGAAAAGGATATTTCTGTATGCTTTAGGAAAAAGTGAAAATGTGATTCTTGTTTGTTGAAAGAAAGAAAGGTTATCGTATTTGTTGTAAAAAAATGGCTACCAATTTTGCAGTTTTAGAATTTGTCAATTCAACTTTAGGTTGAGAATAAATTCTATTTAAATTTTATTCACGGTGCGAATAATTAAGCTTTATATTCCGAAATTGCACTTTTATGACATTTTATTGTCAGAAAGCTATTATCAGACTCATATGAACAAAGATTACCCAAAAGTTTGAAATATCGGTTAGTTATTAACATTAAAATATTAATTCCTGATGAAAAAATAAGCGAAATGCTTTCATCTCGAAACACTTCTATCTTCTTTAAAAAGCCCATAACATATTTTATTGAGGAAATTAATTAAGTTACAAAGGTAGAGGAAGTGTATAATAACACAGTTGAAATAAATTCACATATGAAGATTGTTTTTATAATGATAATGATCGAAGAGGCAATTTTAAGCATAAATAATGCAAAAAGTTAAAAATTATTTCATATTTTAGACTTATTTAATGGGTTTAAATTTTAAAAATTGAAAGCAGAAGACTTTCAGTATGAAGCAAATAGCTTCTTATAAGCCAAATTAAAAACAAAACATTTTGTGGGAGATAAAATATCTTTTTCTTCTTAAATCCTGTCTTTTTGGGGTTTTTAAACTTTAGGATTGAATGCGAAAGCGATTGAAACCACTTTTGCAGTGTGTTTTAAATTTTAGCACTATATATAAACGTACGGCATTTACAGAAATCTATAAAACTGATGTTTATAAAAATACATTTTATCATGGTTCAACGATTTTAGTGGTATTCCGTCGACGTGAACACAATCACAAACTGATACATGAACTCATCAGCCCATCACAGCAGAATCTCGAAATCAAGCATTAGAATGAAACTCAAACGAACCAGAAAAAGCGCAGCAGGTAGGTAATCTACATATTAACTTGTAATAACTTAGGAAGTAAAGAGGTAGGAGTTGTTGAATGGAAATTAAACTAACTTTTTTCACCGTAAGTAAAGTGATAGCTTAACTTCGGTAATACATGCTTCAGGGGAACCAATTTTCTTCTCTAAGTCAATAATGAATTCCTCCAAGTGATAAGATTTTGCTACGATAAGTGCTACCACACATATCTATCCAGGAGATCATTAATAGCTCTGTGGGGTCTTGTAATCTCCGTTGTACAAAGCAATATGAAAAAAGCGAGAAAATCTGTTTCCTCATACAGCCTGATAAGAGAAATGATTTTTGATGAAGGGAACATTTATTCAATGTATTTCAAAATTACTGAAGTTAAGTGTGGAACAATTCCTCTGAAATTATTTACTTGTCTCTAAATGAGAAATCATTACTTCATCTTGCTAAAATATATAATAATTTCTTTCCCAGCACATAGTTTCGAGTTTTTGATGTATCAAAAGGAACCCTTATTATTAAGTGTCGAGTTTCCTTATAATTTTTAATAACAAATATGCATAAATCATTTTAATCTGGCGAACAAATTTCAAAAAAACAGATTCCCCTTTCCTTTTTTAATTCGGATATTATGTGTCTTTTATTTTCCTTAGCTTGCAGTTTTCGGATGTGATAGAAAGCAATAATTTGTTGAATATCTAATGAATATGAACAAATCAATTTCTTTTATTTATAACTGTTTCAAATTATTTAGTTTTAGTTGTATTTAATGGATAAATCTAATTTTGGAGAAGGTGAATGATAATATTTGTAGGAAATTTTTGGGCTGGAGAGACAGAAACTGTGAAAAAAATTAAATTTCACAAGTTTTAGATATAATTGCATAATATCAGGCTCAAAAAAGAAATAAAAAACACATAGCAGACTATAACTGATTTTCAACAAAATATATGGGTCTATGTTTTTTTTCAGATTTAACCTAAATTTTAAATTCTACTCTATTATTTAGTAAAATAAAAATCTGAAACTTCTTATTTTCAGAATTCGCTATAAATCATTTAACGTGACACCTTAACATCACACATTCGCCTCAGGGACGTTCGTATCTTCCATTCTTTAGTAGGTCACTTCAAAATTTTTATAATCTGAGGAAAATACTGTGAAAAGCGTTTTTTCTTAAAAACTAAAAAGTTCACTCTCCTCAATTATTCACAAATAATTTCAGTCGCTGAAATCCTTTTTTAAATGCTTCGTGTTTCATTGTTTCGAAAAGTGTGTTTTAAATATGTTTATCATGCCATATTTCACAGTCTTCGTCTTTCTTCTGTTATTTCTTTTAAGGAAAAAATAATCAGTCAAAAAGATATTAAATTGTATTACAAATTGCAGATGTATCGTACCTACCTGGTCGAAAAACAGAGAAAAGCATTCCTCAGAGCAACAGCCGTTCTTGGGAAGTAGGTGTCCTATAATACTGGTTATTCTTCTAAAGTCTTCACTTTCACCTGATTTGAAAGTTAAACAATGCACATAATTTATCTTATTCAGAATCGAGTATGTTCAACCTCCTACTAGAAATTCGCTTCAAACAGGGGTTAATCCGGTCCTTAGTTTAAACACACGTCAGTGGGAATTTTAATCTAGGTTCCGAGATGAATTTCAAAAACTCTATATCTAAACGGTCAAATGCACTGGAAGAAATGTGGAACTTCGCATACTTTCCCATTGCGTTTCACCGAACCACTCATGATGCAATCAACAGAGATTCTTCTTTTCTCATGAGCTAACCTTGTAATTTCAAGACTTTACAGCAAGAAGCATTTCGCACCATCTTTTAAATTTCAATTTTTACTCTCAGCAATCCAATCTCAATTAGAAACCTCTCGCTTAAAAGAGCATTCTCCAGTCATACCAGAGAATTCAAGTTCATTTTTTAGTTTCATTAATTCCAGTTCTATCAGTCGACTGCTTTAACTTTACGTGAATAAACTTTATATAAAGTAATTGAATTTCAAGAAAAATGAGAAAGAAAAAAACTTATTTTTTTGAATAAATGCTTCTACCATATTTTTTGCTTTAGATCCTTCTTGATGTTTGCTTTCGCTACGCATCCAGATGTTTTTCAAAAAGTCTGAACTCTAAGTAAATTTATAAAATCGAATGAAAAGTTGAAACAGACCGAATGCATATCCTATAAAATGCGTGGGCTAAGGCTTTGGGAAGTGATAAAAGAAATTTGTATAATGAATTATATATATCAAATTTTCTCTATTCATTTCCGTTTTCTATTTAAAAGACGAGAAACGCAGAAAAAAAATTATCGTGAAATAATAAAGTCCTTATCATAACTATCTCACTCGACATCACAAGCAATATTGAGATAAGTATAAATAATAATAATTTTATCCCTTAAAATGATACAAGAATTTCGTCGAATTTAGAGATACATGTTATAATTTTATCAGAAAATTACTTTAATACGTTAGAAAATGCATTGAATCACATGAAAGCCCATATGTTTCTTTTATTGACCCTTACATCCATTTGATAACTCATATCATGCAAGGTTTCTATTTCTTTTTATATAAATTATATTTTCAATCAATACCTTTTACAAATACCCATTACAAATGTTATTAGTTTTTCAACTGCTGAATAATAAATAATTTTTTCATATAAATCATTTTCTAAAATTATTTTTGAATAAAATAAAAAATGACCGATATGCATTAAATGCAGGTGGCACATTTAAGAGATTTTGTATCATAAAGTTTTGCAAGACGTTCTTTTTAATTCTAATGAATTACTTGCTTTTTAAGCGAAACTAAGTGTTAAGTCTTAAAGGCAGCTCTCCAATCAACAGCCGAAACTGGTTGAACGTACAGGGTGGTTATAGTTAGAGTTAACCTATTTAGACCTACATAGAATCCGTTCTGGTCGATGAAATTTGGCATATACGTTATATGGACCACGGTGAAAAGAAATCTGCAATAAAAAATAATAGTTCAAATTTCGACCACCAGGTGAGAAGGGGAAGAAAATAGAAATTGGAAGAACAAAACTTTATTTAATCACAGCATATGTTCAATGTGAATACTATTTGAGTCAAGCACATGTTCAATGCGTGTTAAAGCGTGTTCAACAGTAGAGCGAAGGATTTCTCTAGGAATTGCAGCAACGTGACGTTTTATGCTTGCTTTCAATTCAGGCAGAGTCCGTATGCTTCCTCCATAGACACTATCTTTCAGGAATCCCCACAACCAGAAGTCACAGGGATTCAAGTCCGGAGATCGAAGATAGTTGGAGAATTTCTCGAAATTACCCGACCATCTCTAAAGTGGGTACGAAGTAGTGCTTGCACTTGTCTGGCAATGTGAGGTGCTGCACCATTTTGCATGCTTTGAACATGTGCTTGACGCAAATGGAATGGAAATTGAACATATGTTACGATTAAATAATGTTTTTTGTTTCTAAGTTGTGTTTTCTGTTCTTCATGTGCCCCCTTTCACCTTGCGATCGAAATTTGAACTATTTTTTTTATTGCATATTTCTTTCCCCATGGTCCATATAACGTATATACCTAGTTTCATCAACATTCGTCCCCCAGAATGGATTCTGCGTAGGTCTAAATAAGGTAACTTTAATTAAAACCACCCTGTATACAAAAAGGTGCGAGTTGTCGCATCATCGATGAATAACATTTGACTTAAAATGTGTTTTTATGCGTCTTTCGACTATGTATTTTTATCATGCATATAATGCTTTGCATTTTAATCATATATATATATATACCTGTTTCCTTTTTCATCGTTGTGATCTCGTTTATTGGGTTGCAAGAGCAATATTTCAGGATGAAAATTCATCTCCTCCTGAATCATACAGTTTAAATTAACGAATTCAAACTACCAATACAAGAGTCTCTCTTATTAATTAGAGCTTATCTGCTATGCTTTTGTTTTTTAATCTGGAGTTTGATTGTGTAGAGACAGAAAGTAAATAGCGTGGAGAACAAAATATGAAATAATGTTTTATAGAAATAGAGTTTTGTTGAAATATCATGTACCCTAATCATAACTAGTTTGGGTACAAGTACCATACCTACTTTAGTCCTCCAAAGTGTGGACTTAACGGAAGTATGGTATGCCATTCAATTTTCATATGTGAAATAAAAAAACATACATTTTCATCGAGATTGATTTTAGATATAAATTTAAATAAATCTCCAAGCTTCTTTTTAGCTCCAATAAAAGTTGTTCCATTATCAGAATGAATATCCTTAGGAGTAGCCCTCCTGGAGCAAAAGCGTTTTAAGGCAGCAATAAAGACCTCAATCTAATAAAAAAATCAGCCAATATATGATAAGAATACAACCACAGTTATTTTCGCCAACTTGTTCATCAATTTGGGTTTTGAATCCATTAATTATTGCAGACATGCAATACTCAAGTTAACTGAAAATTCCAGACCAGTTGTTAAGATTAAACAAAGTTTCTTGTAAAGTGAGTTGTGGAACATCAAGTTCAATTGTGCCGATCTGTCCTGGTCACATCTGGAGCAATAATTTGTAAAATTATTGCCTTGGAAGATAGGCTGGTTCATAGAGTCCTCACCACACAGAGAGTTCTCATAAGTGGTATCGTTGTCATTCAAATTGGAGCTATTATCAACACCCTAGATCTGACTGTTGCCTTACGCCAACCATCTAACAATTGCCAATGTACTCACAAAAATATTTAAATTCCATCACCTAGCTGCAGTGATTGTACGCAATCCGGATAATAGGCTTTCCAGGATGATGCGCGAACGTGCGGTATTGGTATACAAGCATAAAGCCCCTAATTCAGGATCGCCCCAAATAGCGTGGTGACGCTCCATTTCATTCCATTTTTTAAGCCCATCCATTTAGGTAAGTCATTCACAGCAGCTCCACTCAAACCGCAAAACCGTCCTCAACCAGTCACTCCGATTCCCGAATGCATTTACTTCTTCCCCGCCTTCAAAACGCAAACCTATGCCTGCTCCAATTTCCTTCAGAGAGAGAGAGCATCTCCCTCCCTCTCCTCACCTATCAATACCGATTGCATTTCTGCAGTCCAAATGGAGCACTGGGATTTCAAGGCAAGTTATATAACCCAAGTTTCGGCCACGGCGTTGGCATTTAAAAATCCCTTTCTACCAACTCCATTTGATTTTCGCACTGACGACCAGTTTTGGTATGGAGCCGACGAATTTGCAGGAAAAGGAGCGCTCGAGAATGCCCAACTTAAACGTAACGCATCAAAATCATATCCAGTATAATCCCGGCCATCCGGGATCCAATGTTGATTTGTTTTAGTCCATTAGAGATTATTGTATGTTTTAACTAATCCTCGGATCGCATCTGCATCCGAGAACATCATATGGGGATACAGTTGAATGCATTTATGTTGTGCGTCTCCCGAAATGTTGTGGACTTCAAAATAAGCTGAAATTGTCGTGCATCAATCTTTGACATCCGTTTGTTCCTACTTTGGAAAAAAGATTAGAGGTATTTATGAATTTCAGTTATTGATGATTAACCATGAAAAGTATTGTCTTTCAGTAGGTATTGCAACTTCGGGAGGGTTTTGTCGGCGATAAACTAACTCCATTGCTTATGCAATATTTTGACGTTAGATTGCTGTTAGACGTTGACAGCTGTAACAGCCAAGAACGCAGGAATTTTTCCAACTTTGTGACCATATTCCTGGCGAAATAGTAGGACCTCATTTTTACTCAGTAATGTAATATCCTTCGGAGACCATTTTCAAATTAATGAATGCGTGCTGCTTGCTTATCTCAAGAATCCTTGACATATTCGAAATTTTGTATGACATTCACTTCATTTCTGATTGCCTACCCGAAGTGCATTGAAGAAAGGCTGGTTGTTTCACTGCAGATACTAATTTCATAATATTTATATCTATCAAAAATTGCAATGATTATCGCGTTTCAATTACCAAACTACGAAAAATGAATTAATAAAACATGAAAATTCTTCAGTCAGTTTGCTGACAGTGGGGAAAATAATTCCTAGAAAATAAAGAACACCAAGAAGAAATGTATTCCCTTGCGTTAAGAAAAAAAGATAAAAAAAACACCAGCAGAAAATTTAAATTTCCAGACGGGATTTTTTACATAAATTTCTCAGCAAAAATGTGAAGTAATGCTTTGTAACAGGCAGTGATTGCATGTAAAAGCACTTTGTCACAAAGTAGAAATATTCAATTCTCGATCCTATTTTTCATTCCTTATATGTGGAATTTTCCTTCCGAATGCAACCATCACTGCGAAGATGGAACTTTTACATATGCTTTTCATATCATATGAAAGGTTTCCAAAATCCTTTATATTCTTCAAAAATCAGATTTATGTCTTCTTGGAGGGTATGATTTCGTGTTGAAATTCTTAAAGAACAGACTCTTTTGTTCAAAGAATTGTAGAAAGCCATACGAAAATCTATTGGTTCTACAAAAAATTTCTTGTCTCCGAATTCGTGTCTTTGAGTAGAAAAGGAGTATTGGGTTTTGTATGCATTAAAATTGCATTGAATGAGTGATGCTGTTACAAAATTGGGATGTGTTCAAATTTGTTTTCTTTAGTTCCTTATTTCGTGTCTAGAGACATATGGACTTATAGTTTTGAGTTCGAAAAATGTGTTTTAAAATTGCATTTTCTTGAGAGGCATTCTTGTGTTTATTGACTCAATCTTTTAATCCTTTCGGGTCATAAGAGGAAATTTTAAAAATGTTATAAATGTAAACTTATTTTCCTTCTATGTTTAAATGTTTAAAACAGAATGACTCATAAAACTAGAAGTAGATTTTTATATTTTTGTAAAACTTTTAATTGCAAAAAATAAAGACCTTTGTTTAGATACCTAATTATCAATAAAGAAAGCTTTAATATTTATAAGAAGGTTTTTATTAATAAATTTCATTAATTAATATCAAAAGGAAATAATTATTAATTATTTTTAATCTACTATGAAATGATGCCTTAATTTTTTGAAACCAATGATTGGAAACTGAGATTCTATCGTGATGTTCATAACCTTTCTAAATGGATTCAACTGAAATAAAAAAAGTATAAATATTTTTGTATTTAAATCAATAAAAATTCTAAGTAAAAATTTTATTTTCAATTTTTATTCTGTAAAAATAATTTTTTTTCAGAAAGGTAGCTTAAATTTTGAATAGAGTCGATGATCTAATTACTTGAAACTGTAAGGTATTGAATGAATAATGTGTTTTCAGAAATCCTAATGTTAAAATTTTACGAAAAAAATACATCTGCCACTTTTTTTTTCCCTTCTTTTCCTTCGTCGCTTTTAGAGGGATGAACTAATTTCCATTTTTATTATATATTCTATACCCTTTCAAACAGCATACTGACTTGACCTTTTATTGATAGATTGGTAAGCTGTAAGAATTGTATTATAAAAAAATATTCTAACATTGTTTTTGAATTCCTCTTAGAAGCATGCAAATAAATATGTATGAACTTAATTAAAATGAATGCAAGAAAATAATGACAAAATTTATCAGTTTTATAATAAAGCTGCAAAATTATCTCTGTTTGAACAATTAATTTAATTTATATGGATTTCCTTCGCATATTTTTAGAAAAAAAGAGCATTTCTTAAAAAAAAGATAAATAACTTAAAATTTGAAATTTTCGGAAACATATTATAGCCCATTTTAATGGCATACATGAGGATTTAAAGATTCATATTAATGGCTGTGAAATGAAACACGCATTATTTATAAGATTTAAACCTTTTTACATATTTTCCAAAATTACTACAAATATTTTATAGCAGATTTCTAAATTCTATCGAGTTATACTTTGCTTAAATCCATTATAAATTAATCTCTCGACAGTTATCAAAATAGTTTCTTGACTTAATAGTTGCTTTATATAAATTTTAAAAGCACTTCATAGCATGCAAGAAACACTAAATGATTCCTTACATCTTCTATAAAAAATGTGTTTTTAAAGGAATTAAAATCCTTTGATTGAAATGTTGTGATCTAAATTAATTACACATTTTTCAAGTCAGTATCTTGGATCATAAATCGTTTGACAAAAAGTTTTTGAAATGCTGCATTAATTTAGCTTGAGAAGATAAAAATTGAATCACTTTAGACTTTCAATGAAACAAAATTCTCCAAAAATATAAATTTCGATGTTGATCATCCTCAATGATTCGTATCAAATTTAACAATCCGTTCCTGACTAAATGATTCCTTACATCTTCTATAAAATGTTGGTAATCAAGGATTTAAAATTATTTGATGCAAATGTTTTGATCGAAATTAATTACACAATTTCAAAGTTAATATAATGTATCATAAATTTTTAATAAAAAATATATAAAATGTCGCATTAATTTCATTTGAAAAAATAAAAATTGAATCACTTTAGACTTTCAATAAAAAAATGTTTCCGAAAGATAAATTCAGATGTTGAACATCCTCAATGATTCGCATCACATTAGACAGTAAGTTTCTGACTAAAAGAGATCTTAGTGGAAATCCTAGTTTTAAACCGTTACGAAAGAAATACTTTCCTATCTCCCCTTCATTCCTTTTGTAAGCCTTTAGAGTGATGATCCACTTTCCATTTTATTCATCAGTTGGAAGTTTAGTTTATGTTCTGCAGATTGCTGAAGGAAGTCATCTATCACTTATCGTCTGGCATTGGGAAGAAATAATGGCTTTCAATTTGCATTTAGAATTTCCGGATGCGTTTTTGAAAATACCATTCTGAGTTGCACTTCTTTCTCCCATAATTTTAAAGTTTAAATGAAAAATACATAAATAGCTCGTAATCCTTTCAGTTCCAAGAAGAACAATTTGTAGAATGCTGCTTTGAAAATACGAAAATGTGAATTTTTTTTTATTTGCCATCCATTCTGAAAGGAATTGTGAGTATTGGGAAGAAAAATGGAAGTCTTTGTAGCAGACAGTTTATGTGCATCACGCAGTCGTTTGCTTAGAATATGCAAAATGGAAAAATCCAACTGAATGATACCGCTCTGGAAATGATGCATGAAAAAGAACACAGATCCGGGGGAAATGATCAAAAATAGGTGTACACGAAATCTTGGATTTGTGAATAGAATAAATTTGATTTTGTTATTAGAATAACGTGTTTGGAAACACTCAGATATAGTAAAGTGCTTTCCTTAAGTTTGATCTTTTAATATATTTTTGTGTAAATAAATCTTTTTTGCTAGAACATAGCATAACACGAAGTCTAATCAATACTAAAAGCATTATAAATGAAAATTAAAAGTGAGTTTTTGAAGAAATATGAATAAGAAACTGTGATTATGAGTATCAACAAGTAAAGGTGAGTGGGGTAAAACTGGTGCTATTATTAACCTTTGATTCTGGTGCTATTATTTTGTCTTTCTAGCCGACAGATACTGAATTTGGCGTGTTGTCGCTGTAGAATTCACTGCGATGTGAAAGTTATTTGTTTAGAGATGTCATCTCTCTAATGTTTGTTCGAATTTAAACCATCCTTATTTAATACTCATTACATTTATGAAAAACGCATTTAGTCCAGCTTATTATATGTTTACTAAGGACTTAAACCCTATCAAACAATAAAGATTTAGTCCAATATTTGCGCACTTCTATTTAGTTTCTCATAACCTCTGCACTCGGGGTAAAATCGGATACTAAAAGTGGCGTAAAACCGGGATAGTTAGTAATGATGATTCCTCCAATGAAGATAATAAAAACACATCCGACGTTGATTTTTTATATTTTAATTATGTATTTTCTAATTTAATTGCATTAAAAGGGTTAATCCAATGTAGAAACTGTCTTAACTGGACCCACGAAAGTTGCAGTGGCGTTTAGGGAGTAGAAAACAGCTTTAGATGGGAATTTGTTAACTAATATTTTTAAACTGTCATACAAAATAAAATTGTCCGGTACTTCTACAATGAAAATCGAGTTTTCCAATTTCCCTTAGAGTTAGTATGTGTACCTGGTTTCACCCCAGTAGTGGTTTAAAACCGGGTAGTAAGCCTTTTTTTTAATAAAATTATCATTAGTGAAAAAAGTATTAAAACTATGACTTTTTTTGAAAGATACATTGTACTCGGATAAATAGTGAATATTTTTCAAACATTTGACTAGCTCTATGCCGCTAGTTTAGCTCCAACAGGACTTCGAGTCTTAGGTACCCGGTTTTACTCTATTTTCTCCTAAATACAGCTCACATCCCATTCGTACTGCAATCGTATCGTATAAATTAGGTTTCATATTCCAAATGTAAGATATTTGAACAAGCATTAATTCTTAGATTTTTATTTAGTACTGCAACCAAAAATTATATTGTGTAGTTGGAAATGTCGCCATGCATTTCCTCTGTTTTCCAAAGAAAATTTATTTATATAAATAACAAAAATTAATATACGTTATATTGCTAGTGTTATTCAATAATTTTTTCTCATATTCAAGCAAGCTTCATAATCCATCATTAATATCATATCTTGCCTTTATGAGCAAAGAAATCCGAACAATAATTTATTTTACAGGCTAATGAATTCAAAACCATTCAATATGTTTTAAAGGTACGGATCCTCTTTAGCTAATAGTGATATTCAATGTTTCTCCGGACTCAGTTGACGAGTAACGTTAGTGGAAGTCTCACGGTGCAAGGCTAAATTTGTGTGGTGTGACAATTAATTTCATCTGAGCTTCAATAATTTCTGACAATTTATCAAACTTGTGTTTTCTTTTGCATTGACGTGATGAAACATAATAAACATTAATACAGAGAGCGATATGAGAATGATACTTTTCACTATCATTTACCAATTGCTTCAAAAAAGAACCGTTCCCTCCATGTAATTAGCATATCGCAGATGTCATCAAATTGTGTGCTTGGTATTAATGAAGACCCAATATATCAAGCTTGCTTACATATGAGAGATTCTTTATCTAATAGAGACTTTTTGAGCGGGTGCTTTTCAGTGTTTTTTCGGGATCAAATGGCGTGTAACGTTGGATTGAGTCATGTAATTTCCCTATTTTGTGGATATCAGTCCTGATAGGTTTTCTGACTCAGGAGCTTCGTTGATATCCTAATCACCGGAATGGAATTTTGTGAATCACTACTGATTTGTTAGATGTTTTGTGCTGTAAACTTTCGCAAATTTCCATAGAAACGTGTTTATAAGTTTATTGAAATGAAGTATTAAAATACGGCGAAAGGAAACAGCTCTTAAATTTACCTTTAATATCTTTACAATATCCATACTTCAGATAAATCAACCAATTTTTTTTCTTCTTTCAAATGAAACTAGAACCAAAATCATCCTTATTATTTTGATATCAGTTGTTGAAGTAGCAATATAAAAGTTTCGGCTTCTTCAAATAATGAATACCAACCATCTATTCTTGTATTGTTATCTACTAGCGAATATTGTTTTCATTAAAGAATTTTCACTTAAAAAGGCGCTCTCCGGATTCTTACAGAAGAAAAATTATTAAATGTATTAAATTTTTATTTTCAAAATTAAATTTGAATTTTCCTTGCACTATATTTTTGGGGAAGAAATCTATCGTGTAAAATCGAGAGACATGGGGGGATTAAAAATGGATTAAAATTTTGCTTAAGGATGTTTCAGTTATCTGATTATTTTGTCCAAACATTCCAACAGAGTTTTAAAATGAAAAATGTCAAAGAACAAATATTTTTCTTTTAAAATGATTTCCATGTTATAATGACTTTAATGAATATTCTTAATTGCCTTTCCCATATTTTGAGCTGAAAAGTAGAACTAAAAAGTCATTAATAATTAATTAATACTTAGCCATAAATGAGATTTTTATTCTCTTCATTCTGAAAATGAGTTTCAATCAATTAAGTCTTTAGAACATGTTTTGCGTTAAGTACTCATTCATGACGTTAATGACATTTGCCTGCAGTATTTATCTTACAGAATGATTTATTCATTTACTTACTCTTGCTTCCTAGAAACGAAATTTTTGTAGCAAAAGAGGTTATTCAGAGTATTATTTTATGCATATTTCTAAATGAAAAAATTAAAAGAAACATATGCACATAGATAGTTGCATAATTTAAGTTATTAATTATTCTTGTCTTTGCAGTCTCTAATGAGTCTCTTTGTTATACAAATGTTCCACATTATACATAATGGTGAATACTCACAGAAACATAATAAATCTAATTTGTGTGTATTACTTTATTCTTATCGGTCTCGTTATACAAAGTACTCGGTACAAAGTGCAGTGATGTTATCATGTACCCTAATCTGGAAATTGTCCATGGAGCATGTTATTTTCTAATTTTTTGACTTGGTAGGATATATAATTTTTTACAAAATAAAAGATGAATAATTTTTTATAATAGATAATGAATTCAACAAAAAAGTTTCATATTTATGTTGCTTCATTCAATAAATATTTAAAAAATTATATAAATGACGCCATTTCGATTCAGTCTGAAATCTTTTTGGAGAAGCTGCTTCCAGCGGCATCTAGTCATTTCATAAATCACTAGTGCTGAAATACATATTTCTGGATGGTTGTAAATCACCCTCTGTCCAAAAGAGGCTGTGACCTTTTCTAAAAATCTGAGCATTAACGTATGATACTTCAACACAAGGAAGTCTTTCAAATTCACTAATTTTTCTATGTGATGGCAGTTGTAAGGATGGTTCAATCTATTTGATACTTAGTTTTTACACAGATTTTCATTAAAATTCTAAGGTATGTAAAATAATTGGTAAACCATTATTTATTCATGAAAAAAAATTATTTAAAAATCAACGAAAGTATGCAGATTATATGTATTTTAAAATGTAGAAAGTATACAGAAATTGAAAATTACCTTTAAAAAACTGCAGTCAATTAATGGTAACAATCTGGGATTTATCAAGTGTGCATTATCATAAATTGTTATCATTAGTTATAAGTACTTTTGCATACCATTTATTTAAACAATAGAGAAAAAAATATTGATATTGATTTGAAAGTGATTTCTTTATATGAGGAATGGGTTTTATTTCTGTAGAAAAGAATATGATAGCAGTTAATAATATTTCAATTAATTAATAATATTTCTATTATATAGGATAGTAGTTTTATAATACTAAAGAAACAAATAATTTTTTTATGTTAAATTGAACGTGCAATATTTTTTTGGACAAAAAAATTCTGAAAATACATTCTCAGAATGCCAATGTATAAACACACTCATGTGTGTTTTAATTGTATTTTGTGGATTCAAGTGCAAACGCCAAGTAAATATCAATATTCTAACATTCGAAATTGAAAAAGAAAAACATAAACCATTCGAATTTATGTATTTTCTGCATTCTTCAACCGTAACAACTTCAGCGCTGATTAGCGAAAGAAACAAAGAACCCTTTCTCACCCGTCAGTCTATTTAAACTTGTCGCTAGTTTTTCCACTCAAACCTTTTAAAGAGAATAAACCTCGAAAAAAGTTCTTGGAAAAGTCTTAAAATGACTTAAATATTTCTGTAACTCTCGTTACTATGGTAACAATGCAATCGATGTGAGGTTACAGAAAAATTGGCTCATTACTGGAGACATCTGGTACGATCTTAACGTCATGCTTCATATATTTAAACTTCCATTCGTCATCCGGTCTTGAAAATCCATCCTTTCGTATTTCTTCCTCATTTTATTCAGCCATTTCTCCTCAAACGAATAGTAACTCCTAATTGTCTTCCACCACATTTTCTCTTTTCTGGGACTGACAGAATGCATCGGGAACTCAAGGATTTATTAGTTTCTTTGATTTTCTTCTCTTTCTCTTTCCTTAGATAATTTCGTTTGCCGTCTTTAAAGTTACCTCTTTATAGTTTCACCTGGCTTTTGATTTTATTGAAGAACATTTTTCAAGGAATTTGTAATTGATTAGTCCCGACTTACTTTCGTGATTCATACATATATGTCGTTGCGTTATGTCATGATTATGACGGATTTTTTTTTATTCTAATAGATGTTCTCTGATTAAGTAATGCAAATTTTGATGCGTTTTGAAAAATTTAATTGAAATAATTAACATTCATTGAAGACATATTGAGCCGTTTAAAAATCTTTTTCAAAGATATCCCTGACGATAAAGGGAAAATTTTTTCGAAATTGATTTCATTTGTTAGAATGAAATTGAGAAAAATATGAATATATTTTGAATAAAAACATCAACAAAATATTTTTATAATTTCAAAACTTGTCTCTCTTCATAAATATACCTATAATAATTATGTATTTAATTATTTAAGGTTATTTTGAAGAAAAATAAGAATTTTTGTTACGTTTAGAATTTATTTCTTCACAGTTTACTCTTTAAACCATGAAGTATATTCTGATTTTATTTCAGAAATCTTGAAAAAAAAATGGAATGGAGAATTTGGCTTTTAAGAAGTGTTTTCATGCTTTTGAAAATTAAATGTATCCAATTTTAATGAAAATTTCGAATAGTTGAAAATTTTGACTGACAAAATAACCGAGGATATAAATTATTGAGGTACTTTCTTTCGCCGTTTATGAAAACTCTGAAGAAACAATAATTAAATGAAGAGTTTTTAGTGATGTTGCCAATTCCTTGAAGTCATCCACATACAGTCAAACCACCTTTCGGAACATTTAGGAATTAGAACTTAATTGTCATTCAAAGAAGAAAATTTTGGAAGCGAAATTTGTTTCTGCCTTAAGAATGAGATTTAAAATATATTCTTACCTCCACTATACACGATAGTTTGCTTAACTTTCTTATTACAAAAATTCGAGCACATAATCAGAAGAATTCTTTAATTCGTAAAAAAATGCAAACAGAATGCTAACGATATTAAGCAGATGCAAAAAAATTTTATTTCATTTTTTTGTTAAAAAGAGGCGTGTCGGTATAAGTTGAAAGTGGCAAGAAAAGTTGATGTTATTGTTCGAAATGGAATTCCTTTCTTTTTCTTGCTATTACCTAATCTATTTCAGACCTGCTGAGTTGCATGATCACCTCAAAATTGTTAAATAAAAGATTTTATCATCTGTGCGCTTAGTCATTCTCTACATGCCATTTTAATAATATTCTCAACCACAGAGACACATTATGTCACTCAAGACTGTTGAAAAAATTATTCAAACGTCTATAGTTCATGAACCGACGCTTTCAAGTACCAGAGCTTGGCATTACTTTACGAAATTCTAAGAAACTTTACATTAAATGGATATAATGTTATGGTAATTCAAGAAAATTATTGCTGTAATTTTTAAACTAGATCTATATACTCTATTTAGAAAATGTATTAGATACGCTATTTTTGAAATTCATTTGTATATCTAATTATTTTGAAATCAGCCGTTTATCCGGAATCGAAGATTAAAATGTTTAAGTTTTTATTAATCTCTTGATAGAAAGTAAATATAATGATATCTGTGAATTAATAACTATTGAAAGTAGGTGTATAGAATGTCATAATTTAAACCTCTGGTAGTGATAATATATTGAATTTAAAATTCATTTAATGCACTCTTTAGAAGATCATGATAGTAGGACTTTTTTAATGCAATTTAAGAGTTTATAAAGGTTATATTTCGGAAATCGTGGGAGATGAAGTAAATTCGAATGAATGACATATTTTTCATAATGAAATTTGTAAAAAAAAGTGTACCATATTCTAAATTCTCTGGCCGTGTTCGATTTATAAATATTTTATTGGAAGATTCATAAAGTAATGATTAGTAATATAAAATATATGCATACAACAAAATATACAGTTTTAATCATGCGGTTGCTTTTAATATCTAAGTTGACTAACTTTGGTTTGCCTGAAAAATTTTGCCTCGAAAATACTTGAATATATAGTAAGGTGTTTTAAAAAATTATAAAAAGCTTTACAAATTCTTAATTCTCCTGGTGGATTTTATTGTACTAAACGTCGTCTTAAAGCGGACAACCATGTTTTCTTTCAAATATATATATATATATATAAAACAAATAAGGAACAATCATAGCATAATTGTAAACGCAACACAACATATACAACATAAACATTCATAAAACAAAATGTCAAGAAAAAAATCTGCGGTAAGAAAAAGCCGAGAGTTCTTATAGAGAAAAAATAAACAAAAGGGGAATATATATATAAAAGGGGGGAGATAAAATAATATAGAAATATATAACACAAACGCAACGAATGCGCAATAATGCTGCAATTCAAGAAGATTTGTGGAAAATATATCAATGTCATGAAAATCAATAAATGTTGAAATAAAATGGAGAGACTGTAGTTAATCGGTAAAAGCGTATAGATGCTCATCAGGGAAAGTAAAATCTATACGAACCGCTAAAAAATTAGTGAAATCATAATGTTTTCTGCGAACAGTGCTGGCATAAATCTAAAAACACTGTCCTTTACCCCGAACAATATGATAAACCAAGAATTTGAATGAAATACCAAATATTAGAAATAATTTTACGAACGGTGCGTAGCTGGACCTCCTAGAGGCAATCCTTTAATTTGATGGAAAATCTTATTGTCAAAAAAGATATAATTTTCTTTTAGAACAAGATGAATAAGATTTTTAAAATTATTAATGTTAATATCTTTTTAAGATCATAATCTTTATGTATATTTACTAGGGTATTAGTCAAATCTTCAATATCAATACTATTAAATAAATCCTGGAAGTCAAAAGCATGTACGCTAGTTATTTTTACATCTTTAATTACATTCAATATCTCTACACTATTATTTACTATAATTGTATCTTTTTGCTTATTTAAATTCTCTATCACTGTCTGTATGTATTTTTTGCAACAGTTTGCCATATATATATATTTATAAAACAGAGATTCTCAGAATTTTCAGATAAGCATTTCATGAATACCCATAAAACTATGAACAACCTTTGCTTGCCATCATCTATATAAAAATAAAAGGCTAATTAATTTCTTTGCACTCCACCGAACAACTGACAATGGATTGTCATCTTATTTTCTCTTATTACCGATGATAGCAAACTAATGAATAAAATATAATTTCATCAATAAATCGACGAAGTACGATCTTATTGACAATATACCGAGCAATTAGTATAGACGAATAAAAAAGCAGGGACTTTGTGTCATTGACAAAAACCTGGAAAGCTCGGCGACGAAAATATGATAAAAGAAAACCTAGATTACTTTCTAGTTCTGTTTATACATCTTTTGAACTTTGTCACTAAACATAAAAATATTCAGAGACTTTTCGTCGTGTTTTGAAAATTTGTTTTTAATGGATTTGTTGAACGGCCCGAATCTTATATCTGAAAGAGTTTATTATGTTTATTTTTATTTAAAGCACAGGTTTTAAATAAATGGTTTCCTATTTCTATATATGATTCCAATTTTTTCTGATGTTTCAAATAGTAATCTACTCATTTCTATCCGAATGTATTAAAAATAGAATGTCCTGTTTATTTAAATCCAGGAAGTTGAATTCAAATCCATGTTCTGAATTTCTTTATTCTAATTCTAAAATAGTAGATTTTAAGTTGGCAACTGCAGAAAATAAATTAAATATGTCTGAAAGAAGATATGGGCATTCTATTTAGTTTAAAATTAAATATTTTTGCAAACAAAATCAAAATAGGGAAAGAAATTTTTTAAATGCAATTATGAATGTTAAGCGAAAATATTTGTATTGCTTTTAATAATATTATCTCCTCATTCTAAAATTTGTTGAGTGGAATACATTATGATGTAAAAATATTATTATAAATGATTTTGTCCTTTAACAACAAAAACTAAATCATGTAAACAAAGTTTTACTAAAATAGTTAGCCTGAGGAAACTGAATTTCGAATAATCTAAAACCGCCTTTTATAAAATAATATTCTCATCTGATATTTTTTTATTATTTCTCCAGTCGACATACCTGACAACTAATTTATTATTTAGTCTTTAAGGGAAAACTTAATTGTGTTAAACGATTCCCAGCAAATTGACTGTATCCGCGTAAAAAAGTCTAATGATGAAAATATTGATTATTTTTTTATTATTGTTGATGACACCTGACATCTTTAGAACGTTAAATGCACGTTTAGAACTCTTTTTGGGCTGCCAGAAGACTGCTGTTTTTTATACAGTTAATTATCAATGAAGTGGAGCATAAAAATACTACATACATTTTTATGCCAAAGGCTAAGTTAGGTAAAAACTTCGCCATGTTTGTTCGGAGTTTCATCAAGGAATAAAAATCACTGCTTAAAATTAGCATAATTTGATTGTTTTTTAATTTGATGTCATGAAAAACTTTTACTTTTTTAATATAGTATAAAAACTTCAATAATTAAAACATATTTTTTTCTATGCAACCTATTTATGTCCAGATATTTAAGAATGGCTTAAACAATAGTTTAATTTTATATACAGGGTAGTAACCGTGTTAATTACGCCTAAATTAATACTTTGTATGTTGTTTAGATGTTTATTAATACTTAAATTCATATTTTACATGTTATTTACATTTTTAACACTTGAAAATTAATTTGTGAAAAATATTTTTCATCCATTCTTTAAGACAAATTTAAAAAGCCTTATCTTATCAATACAATACAGCAAATAAATCATAAAAAACTAATTAAGATAGCCTGTAAATTTCCACGAATGCAGAAATAAATTATAACTTTGAACTCAACACTTTAGGTACGAATATTTTTCATTTAGGTAAACTGTGAACGAATGCTACGACTATTAGGTAAAATTAAAATAATATTCAGGAGACAGTTTATATATTGTATTAAGGAAGTTTTATTTCTGCTTAAGTTTATAAAGTCAGCTTTCGAAGCATCAAATATTGGAAAACGCACACTTCGTCAATTTCTTGATACAAATACAAAAACTAATACTTTAACAATCTAATATATAATTACAAATGTGATTTTTCATATAAAATGATTCTAATGAATCCTAAGGCTTAAACTGTTCCTTTGCCGTCAGTATTAACTTAAATATTGATGTGCACAGTCGTATAACAGATTAAAAGTAGATTTAGAGTTCTGTTCAAAATTATTAGAACAGAATGCTAAAATTTCAATTCATAAAATTTTAAAAGCTTGATAATTTGTTATTTTGTTTTAATTTTCTAGTACCTTGTTTTATCCTCCATAGAAGCATATAAGTTTTAGTTATTTCATGGAATAGCGATTTCTTAACTGTTATTATTGTTTTAAACAGTACATTCTAGGTGTTCAAAATTATTCTAACGATTAATGACGAAGGTTATACTATTTAAGTGAATACGAATTGTTTTTATTTTGGAAAATTTTAATAATTTTAACAGATTAATTTATTAGTAATTTATTTTTTTGTCAAATCAACAATAATATCCAAGAACTTTACACTACGACACATCCCTGACTCCAGAGATAAGAATCTCCGGTTTGCAGTTTGAATGGGTGTGCGTAGAAACCTTATTGAACATTAAATATGATTATAGACAGTGTTTAATTACGACGAAGTACATGTGAGAAGTATAAAAGAAAGGAAAAATGAGCTATTTGCATGTGAAAAGAAAAACTCGTGAAGTAGAAACAGTTTTAAGACAGGCCCAAAAGTTCACCACTTTTAAAAACTTCTAGAAGGTCTTATAAGAGTCCTTGGTATTGAACCTCTAGACGGTCGGGATCCAGCAGTCTGAGGTCTTGGTGAAGGAGAGGAATCTGGGTCCGAGTTGGATGAACTTTGAGTCCGGTTGCTGTTTCTTGAGGTCCTCATCACCAGTGAGGAAATATATCTGTTTTGCTATTGTTCTACTTGATAGTTTATTTAAAAGGGACATTTTTCTCCAAAGTAGAGTAGTGATTTCACTTGGTTTGGTAAAATGAAAAGATGACGTAAGATTATAAGAAGTTGCGGAGTGGAAAGGGTCTCCCTTTCCTCCGCGTGCGCAGATATCGGAATGGTGATACCGGAATCTGTAGAGATAGCTGGGAAAAGGACCATGGCCCGTAGCGAAAAGGATGGATTCTCTTGACTATGATGCTTGGGTTAGAGAGACTTCAGGGAGTACATTAAAGATAGGTCTCCCAGTGTCGCCTGAATCCCAGTCTTGTTGACATTTATTGTGAGAAAGGTTCCCTAGCACTTTTTTCATATGGCCTTTCGAGGCCTGAAGATGGAGGTGAGTTCCTTCTTTAGTAGCTTGTTTGGCAAGGACTAGTGGATTGGAACGTTGGAAGGAAAAAATCGCTCTGAGCGTCAACTCGCTGTAACTCCAGATTGATGTTGATATTCCCTTAGAATTATCCCAATTTATAGCCTCTTTTATTTTTAACGTCACAGCTGGAAAAACGGTATTATGCGGGTTTAGTTTTTCCGTCCACTCATGAATTTGGACGTTGTTTTGAATGACACAGAAAGCGCAAGCTGTTTAACCTCCTAGATGTGAGCCGTCTGTGTAAATAGCTTCAGCTGGGGTATGCGGTCAGAGACTACTGAGACCCTATCCTCTAAATCAAAATGAGCTGGATGAATGATAATTGGAGGATTTGTCTAGATTTATTTTGATCTTCGCCTTCGTTACAATCCTACAATGAATATCGAAAGGATGGGGTATCATATGGAAACCTAGCAAAAAATTCAAATTGTCGATGTTGGGTATCTACTATTTGTGCAAGAAGTATGAGACTCAGAATCCATCGAAACAAGAGAGGGTGAGACAAAAAACCGAAAGCAAGGACAATAGAAGAGTATATGAACGAAAGAATTGCACAGAAAAAAGAAAGAAATATCGCCAAAACAGATTGTTAAGGACAAGAAATACAATTTGTCAGTTCTAACAGTTAGCATTATAATTAATTACTTTGGATTGGAAAGCTATATCCAAAGAAAAAGACCATACATCTCAAAGCGCTTGGACTTTGCATAGGAGCATATTTCGAGGCATTCACAATTCTGGGACAGTGTTGTATGGTCTTTCGGAAGCAAATATGGTCTTTTTGGATCAAAATACATAAAACAGGGAGGGGGTGGTCAGATGAGTATCATAAAATGATGAATAACCTACGGAGAGTGAAACACTGAGGCGGAAATGTGATGTTATGGAGTTGTTTCCCTCTAAAGGTTTTGGTGAAATGTAAAATGATTGTAAGTATGAACGTCGATATCATGTCCCAAAATCTGAAGAAATCCATCAGAAATTAACGTGTGGGTCGATGGTACATCTTTCAACGGGATCATGACCTAAAATATATGTCAAATATTTCCAAAGATTATTTCTCAAAAAACAAGATTAAGATACTGCATTGGCCAACACAAAAACCGGACCTTAATCCCATCTAAAATTTAAGTTCAGTTTTCAACCAGAATTTCCCTTCTGAAGAGAGAAGAAAGAAAAGTCAATTTTCTTAGACGATCAAAAAATGAATGGAGCAGTATCAACCTGGAAGCAACGCAGAAACTGATTGATAGCCTGAAACAAAGACTTAAAGCAGTGATTGAGGTCCAAGAAGACCAATATAAGTATTAAACAGAGATATTTCATTTTTAAAAATTGTTATGATATTTTTTAAGTGTAAGTTATAAACCGTTAGAATAATTTTTAACAAGACAAAATTTAGAGTTATATGAAAATGCTTCAATTCTGACTTACTTTGAGATAAAGTTTGAGTTGTTTGAGGTTTTTTCTAATGATTACCATTGAATTAATAATAAAATTAATAAATTTGAGATATAAATATATAACTTTAATTTCTGTAATAAAAATTGTAAAATTGTCTGTAACTTTCTAATAATTTTGAGTATCACAGTAGAATTTCTGAAAACATTTCCTGGGAGAGTTCCTGGTATTCCTCAGATATTTTACAATATGCATGCCTTGGCTTAATATATAAATTATTATAAACCATAATAAATTAATATTCACTGAAAAAACTGGTTCGGAAGCCGTTGTTAAAAGAAGAACAATCGAATTTGTAACAGAGGAATATTAGTAAAAATCATCTTCCAAAAGTTTTTAAATTTTCTTTTGTTTTAATTAAATAGAATTAGAGCATGTGTTTTAGGTATTTCATGTTTATTGTTACAGGAAAACATGTTTCAAATGGAAACTGTAAGAAACAGAATCCTGTCTTAAGCGGAAAAAATATTTGGTCCCGTCGAAATCGTTATAAACTAATAAGCCATGTATGAAACGGAATCCTGTCTAAAATGGAAAATTTTTCTAGTCCCTTTATATTCCGTTTAGTAAAAGTTTTACTGTAGTAACTGTTGAAAGTAACTGTATCACATAATATTTAAAATAAAAAATACTTTTCAATGGTATGTTATTATATGACAATGGAACTACATCCACTAAGTTTGCTAATCTTTTGGAATTTCCTATTAAAAAATATTTTTCAGTGTTATTTCAAATCGCTGCAACAAGAGAATTTTAAATTCACTCATTAGATTTTGTATTTAAACACGACTTTACACAGCTCATAATCAATCATTCGTTATGGCATTTTTGATTTTTTTCTCACACCTCTGTTTTCATAGTTATGCATAGTTTGTTTTGAACATAAAATAAAGTTACGTATTTTGTTTATAGATTTACAATTTATCCTGTTTTTATTTTCTGATTTACAGGACAACGTTTCTGGATAGAAAACCTTTGTTTATAGGCAGAGATTTCGTTTACATCTGTTAATTTGTATAGCTTTTTTAAATTATTTATCTTTTTTCTAAGTCTCTCTTGAGTGATTTACACTTACCTCCGAAATCCTTGTTAACATTATCAAACTTATCTCTGTAGGTATATCAAAATTATCGCGGAGTCGTAAATTCAGTCACTCTTTCAATCTTAACAAAAAGATTATTAGGTTCATTGAATAAAATTATTTTGCCAAGTGTTGTGCCCGTTCTCTTAGAAAAGAATATAATTTTCCACACGCTACTGATTCAGTCATTTTGACAGACTGTTGATTCCCACGCGTCACTGTACTTTGTAATACGAATCTTTGCTGAAGTCTGGCACTGAGTGGAATAATTCGGAATTAACAATAAATCGAAAGTTGATACATGCCTTTAGCATAACTTTGAACCTATGCCACTAGAAAATCAAGCAACCGCTTTAAACGACTCACTGTCTTATCATTAAAAACAGCATGTTTTTTCATAACTTCTAGGGTCGAATTTCTTATGTAACATAAAAGATTGCTTTCGCATTATATATATATATATATATTTCCCACCCCCAGATTTAATCCCTGAATAAGACATGTTGTTATGAATGCGCCGCTCTAAGAATCAGAATACTCTCGAACCTATGTCACCTGCTACCTTGGTCTATTAAGACAGCAAATTATTAACGCTGCAATTGTATGCGTTGTAATTTCTTGCCACTTTAATGGTTTAACGCTGTGAATTTTAGTAGATGGTTTTTATATGTAGATAGTTATTATAGAATGAATCTTTAGGTGATAAGTTTCATGGCTTATTTATTTTGGTGATCTCATTTTAAAGTTTATTGTTATTCACAATTTTTCATTTATTATAGCTTTTATGACATATTGCCTTTTTATATTTTTCCGAAACTGAAGACGAGAGTTTACATATATGAATGAACAAATACCGAGATAATTCGAGTTGATTTCACGTTATGAAATTATATTTTACTTTTTCAGCAGTTTGATCATATTTACTCCTGTACACAAATAGTTATCAAATGATCATGGAAAACTTTGAAATTTGGGAAAAAACAAATGAAAAATATTTATCAGTATGCAAGTACATTTAAACCTAACAATGTTCCAACTGCTATTATATTTTGTATAAAAATATTTTTTACACTCATTAAACATGAAACCATACTATATTGTAATTATTTCAAAGATACTTGCAACTGATTTCTTTTAAATATTCAACTTATATTTGAAAAACCAAAGTATTATTATATAGAGAGTATTAATAATTCTGATTTGTGGATCACACTTAAAATTCTCAATCTATCCAATAATAAGTTCAAAATAAATGTTTGAATTATTTTCAGATTCAAATGAAGAAGTTTTCGCTATGCTGAGATGAAAATTAATGTTATTAAACAGCTACCACTGAACATATTATTTCCAATAACTGCCTATCTACCCAGCATTTAGAAAAAACTATAGTTCCCATATTATTACCATTGTAAGCAATACAACATTTATCTTATGCGCATTAAAAGAATATCATTCGCATATGCTGACTGTAATTCATAAGTCAATATTTGAGAAATAACGTCTAAGAATTTTATATATTGTTTACATTTTCGAAGATGAGAATAATCCTTAGATGGCGTTGAAATCGTTGTACATAAAAGCGTGGCCACAGTAGAACAAATTTTTTCCAAAATATTCATGCTCTTGAAATTATTTATTTTCGAAAAAAAAAATGAAGGCATGCAATTAAATACATTCAGTACATGAGAACGCAGACGAAGATTTAAGTCAACTGAACTCATTTTTATGAAGCTTGAGTTGGTCATAAAATTATGTCCATCCGTTACATTAATTTTACATGGTTTTTTATTTATTTTCCTTCATTTTGGACATAAAAATATTTCTTTTAAAACATTTTAGCATAAAAACTCTACTTTATGCAGATGAAATACCCGGACTCTCTCAGGAATTTTAAGACACTCTTCTTTCATTTCATTTCTCTAAAATATTTGTCATTTCCTTAACCCTCTGACACCGACTGAGGCGGTCCCGAGCGTTTTAAAAATTTCCATTTAACAGCGAAGAAGGCCTGTCTGAGGTGGTTGGCTTTTTAAGATGGTAGGTTCTGAGATCGCCTGGGTTATAACCGCGGTAGGGGGGCTCCGATTATCCTTGCAAACCGCAGCCCATCTCAGTGCGATTTGAGGGAATATTATAGTAGAGGGTGTGTGTGGTAAATGACCACCCAGCTTGGGAGAGTCCAATTCATGTCGCTTCCTCCTAAAAGGTCCCGGTTTTAAAGGAGATAGAAAAAAGAAGCTTCGGGTTTAAAGAGTTAAACTAAGCAAAAGTGTGCGAGAATTATTTTAAATTTAAAATTGTAATTATGTGAATATATATTGTCTAAATTACTTTCTTCAAATTTAGTATTCTGAAGCTTATTATCAGAATATGCATTTATTGGAGCTTAAGATATGCAGAGTGTTGCGGAACTTCAAGTAAAATTTCGGAAAAGAGGTTAGGTCTATGGTCGGAGTTTAGGTCTATAATCACTATGGTCGGAAATACAACCCTCAAGTGATAAAGATATGTAAAGACACAGTAAGGACACAGAAAGTAGTGTGAAGTGCTTTTTTACTCCAGAAAAAGAGTACAATAAGGGTTACAAGAGTCTATGGATAAGTTCAAAATTTTGCCCATTGTCACTGATGCAGGTATGACATCTACGCCGCATGGACGGCCGAGCATTCTCAAAAATACGGGGCTTTTCGTGGATCAAAACAAAAATTATGGTGGTTCGGGCCATTAGATCCATATTAGATTATAGTGGAGTTTTAGACACAATGGCCTTCTAAGCACCACAAAAAATAATCAAGGGGAGAAAAATCAGGTGATCTGGGTGGGCCATGTGACGGAATCGCCCCGCTCAATCCATCCACGTCCAAAAGCACGGTATCCTGCATCGTCACTAACTTAACCATGTTCTGACAGGATCTGATGTGCATTACAGAACATTTGTCGATATGGAACGCGCCTTGTTGGGAATCTTTCCGATGCAATCTCACAGCAGGGCATCCATTTCCATTATGTCGTAGACATAGTTAATATCGATGAAACGATTCATGTTGACCGCACTTAGCCGACGTCTGCGATGAGGAAATCGCACGTGCGGACCTTCAGGCGTCGCGTACAGCGCCACCTAAGAATTTCCACCATGCTTTCCAATGTGATTATGATAACTATTGGTGTTACCTACCTTCCCTCCAAGTTTGTACGAGGAGAATTAGGCCTTGAAGATATAAAACAAGAGAGTGATTATTTTATGTTAATTATTATTAATGATTATTTTAGTCTGTTTATCACCAATAATTTAAAAACGGCTACAGTGTGTTGAACGAATTTTGTAGAAGTAGAAAGGATTCAAAATGCCATTAATTTATAGTTTTCCAGGAAAAAGATTATAGTTTCTAAGGAATTAACTTTCTATTTTGATACTTAGTCCAATGAGATTATTATGGTGCAAAATATTTTTTATTCTAAAGTTAAAAAATGATTCCTGTGCAACAATATAAAGACATAATTAATGTGAAAAATATAAAAAACTAATACATATATTCTTACGTTTAAAATAAATCAGCAAAGAAATTCTTGAATAAAAATTAAAAGTATGAATTATTTCCTTTTATACTCATCATATCTTTATACTTTAAAGAATTTATGACGCTTGGACAAACACGTCAAATCACATTTTTAAATACTAAATCTAAGTTACAAAGATTTTTGCACTATCTATTTAAAGCAGAGATGCATTTTTATAAAGTTATTGAGCGTGCATAATCTAGGAGATAAAAGTAAGCAAATTGTTGCGCGAAATTTTCAAATACCATTCTTTTATCATATGAGGAAAAAATTTCATCGAATTTAAATAATGCATTGCTTTAGTCTAACTTTTATTATTATTATTTTTAGGGAATATGCTATTCAAAGCTAAACAAAAACATTAAATAATGAAAATCATTCTATTTCTATTTTATATTTTTTTTCCTCTCTAGAAGCCTTACGACATCATTCCCTAAAGACACATAATGGACACAATTTTATGAATTTAAATGATAGTAGCATTCAGAAAGGAAGAACAAAAAACAAGTAAGAAAGAAAAGAAAAGAAAAAAACTCTCGACTTGTGTAAATGGGGAAAAAAGAAATGAAAAAATAATAAAACATTCGAAACACAAAATGTCATTTCTTTCAATTTAGCTCTTTTTATTCAGCATTAAGAAGATATCTGGGACCTGAAGGTGAACGAAAAAAAGAATATATTTTTAATGATGTGCCTCGAAAAGTATAGAAAGCCCAACCCTCCCCAGCTGTGACGTAAAATTTCAAGTTCTGAATAATAAGTAACGCTCGCCAGAGCTAACAAAAGAAGTACTTCGCAATTTAAGCAATAAATAATTAGCATGCCCGTTTCTCTAGAGGCTCCAGGAGAAGATTAGAAGCTTATTGAAGTTTGGCTATGCCTAATTAGAGCTTTTTCTCTTAAAGGAAATCTTATTGGACCCCCCTCAAAAGCAGGCGCGCACAGCTAATTATCACTAAGGCACTTTCTTTCGTTTAATATTAACGATAACTAGACTTTCTTTATTTTTTCTTCAAGTTTCGTTCCTTCCCTACTATAGTTTGTCACGCATTTTTCACGAATACTTCAGCTTTGATTTGGGAATTCGCCTCCCTAAGAATTTACGAGGTATTTTCGATAGTAATAAAGAATGAGGTGTGTTTTAAAGCTTTTCGTTCTTAAGAAGTTAGTAGAAGCATTGGAATACATTTTAGTTGTTTTCTAGGGAATATTTCCACTTCTTCTTTTCGCGTGTTTTATTCAAGAAAGTATTTTTCAGCTTCTTTACGAAAGAAAATGTTTAAGACGGGATGGCTTTGACAAGTTTGCTATTTTAATGAGACTTTTCTACTTTTGACAAATACACGTTACCTTCCATTTTCCTATTTTGATGAAATTGATTAAAAATATTTTTATTATTTTGAAATATTTAAGGGTTCGAATGATAAATGCTTGTCTCTGAGAAGGATATATGAGAATTTTTAATGTTGCGTTTCCATCGCTGAGATACGTAAAAATTATTTAAATTTTAACTTTGAAGATTTAAAAGCAAGTGTTTAATAAAATTAATTATGTGCCAACACAATTCATGTTTTCTGTAATCAGAGATCAAAATTTAAAAATTAATAAGTCGTATTTTAGCTCTTTATAATTAAACTCTTGTCTGAAAAATTTCAAAGATATATGACTTTATTTTCTATAGTGTTTTAAAGTCATCTTAAAAATTTCTAATAATAATTTAGGCTTTTATTGTAAGTTCTTCCAATGCTTCATGAAATGTAACTGATTTTTTTTCAGAATCTCTAGAAAAAATAATATTTCTTAAATAAATAGGACTCTGAAAACTATTATTTAAAATTAAAATAAAAGAATAATTTGTAAAATAAATATATCAGAATAGTTTAAATTCAAAATGCATGGTTGTAACACACACACGCATGCACATGAAAGAAATCAAGCAAATGAAATGTTATTTCCTAGAAAAAACTTAAAATACCTTTAAAATAATTTTAACTATTATTTAAGTAAACAAATTAATTTTAAATTATATTTAATTGTAAAAAATATTAAATATTTCTTTATTCTTCCCTTCAATATCAATTGAAAATCATGTCGTATGTCTATGTCTAATTGATTGCAATTTTTGAAAACTTGTCTTCGAAGATATGAACAAATAAATTATATTTTAAAGTTATAATTAAAATTAACGAATGAATACATAACATAATTTCTTATTTTTCATTATAATTCCGAAAATAAGAATAATGACTTATTTCAAATAGCAATTTCTTTCAGAATAGTGCAGTCAAAAAGAGTTTCTGTTTTTTCGGAGGGGAGCTTCCTAAGATGTGAAATTAAAATAAATGTTGAAGGAAATATTTTAAAATTAACCAATTTTCAAAAAGTTAATTAAGATAAATGAATAAACTGTACTGCAATATGTGAAACAAGCATTCCCCAACGCTTCATTGTATTCTCCATAATACCTTCAACTAAATTCAAATTTATAAAATCAGTCAATTTACAATAGGTATTCTGCGAATTTCTTGTTTGTAATTAAGTTAGGCTAGTTTAATGACATACGAAAATAATTGTTGCTTTCTCTTCCTTCAGAAATCAATCGATATTCCAAATAATCATATCCAAAGATATAGTGCTACATGACATGTGCAAATAACAACACGTTTGTTTGAAGCAAAGGGAAATGCATCCAGAAGAATATATTAAACTAATTTTTCTTGAAAAAACTTTATAAAATACAGCACAAAGAAAAAGAGCAAAGATAAATAGAAAAAAATATATCAAAGTTACAAGAATGAAAAATGGACGAATGATTTTTCTTACCACTGACTACATTATAGGAATTCGAAGACCTGAAATAAAGGAAATCAATTCGAAACCGATTAAATTCTACTTTTTTCCTTCCATATATTTTAAAGATTAGATTGGACTTAAAAAGTAAGGCTGGATAAATCAAAAATTATTTTTATATTTGAAATGGAAATTTCTTTAATTTTTAAATTTCAACTTGAATCATCGATCGAGAAATTAAAATATTACTTTTGTTTTCTTTTGTGAAATATTTAGTGTAGACAAGATGGTAGGAAATGCATCAACAGACACCAATTTTATATTTTATCATTATAGCTTAGCCGAATTTAGATTATGGTGAGATTATTTTTCTATTTGAATTTTTTCTGCCATCGTTTCGATAGCGTAAACTTTAATCATATTATCATTTTTAAATATCAAAGTATGATCATTAGTTGATCTAAGCCTTTTCCAGACAAGAATTTTTTCGCTTTCTGATTCCAGAACACTCTTTCTTTGTGAAAATTTTTTTATTTTAGTGAATAAATAAAAAGTTTGCAAAAATTAAATAATTTCGAAGATGATTAAGTAAGTTGAAGCAGGCCTTAAAAAAATGTGATGTATTTGCATAATTTATTCAGAATTTCGTAAAAACGCAGAATAAAACAGTAAAAATTTTAATTAAATTTCTACCAAGTAAAATTCGAGCACAAAATTTCTCTGCGAACTCACTAGTCAGAATCCAAAGTTTGTCTATGTGAAATTTATAGCTTTTCTCCAACAGTATGTTATCTAGAGTGCGAACCTAATATACGAAATAAAAAGAGAGTAAGAATTATATTGTTATTTTAACCATTTGCGGAGAACCTCTTTTCGAATGTGCGACATTTTTTTTAATCTATTAAGAATCTCTTCTTCCTGTAATAATTTTCAAAATAAATACATGAATAAATATAATATGGGATATATAAGTTTGCGATTTCCACTAGTTTAAAAACATTGAAGTATGTTTGTCTATCGTAACTATACGGATCGTCCTGTTCACTCTTCACAATGTAATAAAATACCCTTATAATTTACTCTGCAAAAATAATAATCATACTGTACGGCTAAACTTATCGAGAACGAGGCATGCAATCCAATTGAACATGCTTACAGAATCATTTTTTAAATTGCTTTTCCGGTTTATGGACGTAAGAGCCAATATTTAAACGTGATACACTAAGCACATAGTTAATTTTGTATTTGTACAAAAATTAAATAAATTTTACATGTAAAATTTGTATATAAGATTTGTGAAGATTATCATAATTAAGTGTGAGATTACTGACATTTTTTGGTGGTTGGTTTTTGGTGGGTTACTGGTTTTTATTGGTGGGTAACAATGTATTAGAAACAAAAGCACTCAAATAATTACTTAATTTTTATTTAAATTGTATTAAAATAAAAATAAAAAATACTTTGGATTTTTTAAAAGCGTAAAAAGTTAAACTTGTGGCACTTTAAGAATTAATAAAGGCAGTGTATTTGAAGTGGTTGAATGCAAATCAGATGTTAAGTGTTGAAATATTGAGATTCTATAAGAAATTAAAAAAGCAAATAATATTTCCAGAAAAATAAAACAGAAATTGTATTTTCTTCATTTTCCCTTTTCAAGAAAATTTTCCTACTCCAGGAAATAAATTTGCGATTGCAATTCAAGAACCAACCACCACCAATATTGGCCAAATTGTTATCCTAACTGTAAATTTGCTCTTTTTGAATTAGATCAATCTTAAAATTTGGCTATTATTACAGTGTAATAAGTTCCAACAGTTGAAAAATATTCGCTTTTCAAATGAGCAGATTAAACTATACGTTTTCATTTTTAGGTAGCAAAGATTATTATTTTATATTATATATGAAATATAAAAATTTAAAATCTGTGTATTCGTGTATGAAACTGACAAGAGAATAAATCATCGGAGTCAAAACACTAATAGTCGATGAAATTTATTTTATAAGAGATGTTTACATGAAAGGATTCTTTGAAACAATGTTGACAAAATCCATGAAAATCTCTCAAAAATGTACTTAAACTTAGCAATCGATAATTGTTTTTTAAAAATACAAGCATGGTAATAGGATGCTTCTTTTCATTGTTGAGAGTCTGTGGCTGATCTTTTTTTAAAAAGTTCATTCTCTTATGACTCCAACTAATGGCCTTATTTATGGTAGGCAATATATATATGGTAGGGATATATGTATATATATAGTTAAATATTTCAATTAATCAAAATATGTGTTATATTTTAAATATATATAAATATTAATCTAGAAATTAAAAATAAAACAAAATTACCTTATCAATAATCATACATACATATTTATATATATATATTAACAAAAGAAAACAACAAAACGGAATATAAAGCTAACGTTCGGGACTCGTTATCAGCAAGGGAAATCCCGAACGAGCGTATACATACCATATAACAACAAATTGAGCAATAATGATCAAAGGAATTTGTTCCCCGGAACACCGAAAAAAAAAACAATAGTTTAAAACAAAGAAATATCAAGTAAAAAGTTCATGTCTAATTGGAATAAAATAGAGGAGGCCAAATTTCAAACCAAAAATGTAAAAAGTTCATGTCTAATTGAAATAAAATACATGAAACCCAATTTCAAAACCAATAATGTGAAACAAAAATAAAGAAAAAGTTATTTTTCTTCATTTTTGGCGTTATATTCCGTTTTGTTGTTTTGGTTTTTCTTTTATGATGTGGTTTTGAGGTTTTCTTTTGTTAATATTTCTGACTTTTCGGTTGTACTGCTGCATTGGCGCATTCACCGTATTAGTGAAGTTTTTGTCATATTAAATTTTTTTTTAGAATTTATGTTTACCATAAAGTATCCGTTTCCTAACGTTTACTTCATTTGAGATAGTATTTCTTCGATTAAAGTATTAATTTCTTGATTGGTTATTGTATTTGTTTATGATTATATATATATATATATATATATATATATTTGCTTTCATATATCTTTGTTTAATCATAAATAAAGTTTTCAAAATTTAATATATTTGAATAGCTAGGAATTACTTTTCGACTTATTTTGCTATGTGAAGCAATTTCATTGGAAAATATATTTTTTGAGGTCTTACAGAGTAACCACTGTATTTCAGCAAACAATATTTTTAAAGCCAAAAACAAAATTCGTTTCACAGGAAAATAGAATAAAAGAACAACTGAATAACATTTTATACATATTACACGTCTCACAAAAATTTGAATTTTCGTCTCTATGCAATTTTGTTACTTCATTTCAGTCTATTTTGATTTAATGATTACTCTCGAAAACTGGAAATCATAAGTGAACCTTCAACAGAAAATTTCGGTAAGAAATCCTATCCAATTAAAACATTTTCCGGATCTCTAATAAAATATCGTTGCTTCCTTCCCAAGAAAATTTAATTAAAATCCCAAACTCAATTAAAGTTTGATAGTCGTACAAATACGATTTCAATTATCTGGAACATTTATTCATTAATTCCTAGCCAGTTAAAAATTAAATTTGTCCTTTGGAAATGTCCACGCAAAATTAGCATTAATTTCGATGTTTGTAGTGTTTCTGAGGGAATTAATTATTTTATAATGGCAGTAGAAATGATTTTATAAAGTCTATAAAAATATAAAAGTATACACTTTTAAGTATGTAGCGATTAGTTTTTAATTAATTTTAACAAATGTTAAACAGACACGTCTAATGAGAAACAAGAGAATATCGTTACGGTTCAATCAAGACAACTCTAGAGCGATGGACGAATGAAATCAGAGTGAATTCTAGATATGAGGCTGTCTGCACTTTTGCCCATTTGCGATCCATTTTTTTAAAACAAAGTAATGATTTCACCCATTTAAGAATATATTTTCACATCAATAAATTTATATGCAATTATGAAACTCTCACAGGCAGACACATACTTAGAAGCAGAATAGAAAAATAGTCCGTTAAATTTATTTACATTTTAATTAAGTTATTAAGCATGGTTGTAAACACCATTTTCCCTTATTGCAAAAATGAAGTACTGCTCAGCAACGGATTTCGAGACTATCACTTTTGGACGATTTTACACCGGAAAGGAGTGTCAGTCAATAAGGCATGTGAGCACATTTCCGGAGTTCTTTGTTAGATCAAGCTCAGTAAAATGTAACCTTCCATTCTTCACTTTCCCCCCTATTTTGATGAAAATAACTCAGCCCGACCCATACGCAAAAGCGCTAAGGGTTTCCGAATCCGTTGCTGAACAATATAGAGTGTTATCTATATTTCCATGATCCTAACTTTCAAGAACGTTAGACACATGAAAATCCTATAGTTTTGGCATCCGGAGTCTGAATCCAACCTTTTTGAAAGGATAATGCAGGTGCTGTACGATTCAGATTTTAGGGCATGGGGCTTTCTAAATCTCAAAATACTGCACATAGGCTCCTACAACTCTCAGAGATAGAAAGCATTAGAATTTCATTGCCCATCAAATTACTTTGCAGATATTTTTATTCCTCTATATTTTTGCATCATAGAAAGTAAGTCTATATTCTTTGAAAATAGAGGAAAGAGACAAAATATTGACTCCACGAGAATTAGAAAAGGAAAGAGAGCTTTTTATCAGAATCAATTTAAAAAGAGAACTCCATTTTCTTTTTTATTTATGTTATAAATATCCATTTAAGACAGATACTTCGAATTTTAATTAGCTGTAATCTTACGAATGAACTTAACTATTCATTAATAAAATGATTTAGTTTAATTTTCATGTTGTCAAATATACTTTGACTTCAAGTTTTAAGATTATTCATTGTTGTTCAAAATTAAGACTTCTACAGGTCCCGTTTCCAAATGGCATAGCTTCTACATGCTATGAAATCATAAAGACTTTGAGCATGTCTTTTTGTCAAAAATATAATATCAAAAATGAAAAGTTAAAAGAAAATTTCTTGACTAAGGCGTTTTACGGAAATTCATCTAACAACCATATAACTTTTTCGTCTATAATTAATTAATTTTTCATTTGCATACTTTGAGCTTCACGTACGTAAGGTTTTGGGGTCGTGAAAAACTTTTTCAACCTAAAAAGGGGACATAAATAAAATAGTTTAAGGAACACTGCTGCAAATATGTCAGTTCTAACTGAAAGAATCTTGCTTACCACATGCATTTGACAAATGACGAGTTCTAATTTCCGAGGGAATGCAATGAATTTTTCTGAGCATATAGGTTTGCTTTTTTTTATTTACTTCCACTTTATTTTATTTGACAACTTGAACGCTGAAAAAGAAAAACAGGCTTTGACTAACACGAAGATAAGATTGGAATCCAGACGGAAAGTGTAAAAATAATTTAAAAGGGAAACAGCTTGAGAGGCGAAAAAAGTTCGTAACTTAAATCGAAGAACAAAAACAGAGGAAAAAAACTTTCGGAAATATGAGGTTAGGAAATGAAACACTAATTAATCGTATAGAGCTGTAATTAAAAAGTGTTGGTTTTTTATCTGACAACAGATAAAAATTCGACAATAAATGAGCAAAAATATAAGGACTGCCGTTGCATTATTTTCTTAATAAAATATAATCTAAATGCTTTTTTGTTGCTTAGAATTTATTTTCCAATTATTGTATTAAACAATCTATTTCAATTATCAGTTAATATTCCATTGAAGTAAAGCATCTCTAATTAAAAATGCCTTATAAACAATGGCGCGTAGTGTTTCAAAGTGTAGTAAAAATGTTTTATGTGTGTTAAAAATAATTTAGTTTGTCGTATCTTCGTGATGTATTCATTTATGTTCACACTTATTAATGCACAAGCCGCCTTCGGCAACCAGCTTGTTCGCCGGGAATATGATTTCATCATTTTATATTCCTGGTTCTCTTAACTACGTATTTTAAAACTTCAGAATGTGGTAGATATTTAACCCGTGTTCTATTAGTGACCTTGGACCTTTTTTGTTCATTTTCTACATAACTGTTTCTAAAAGTCTGAAATAACTGACTATATCATGTAACCACTAATTCCATGGTGTCGGCACTATCTACACTTTCTTATTCCTCTTGTAAAATAAATATTTGATTTCAACATTAAAATGACGCAGCAAATTTTATGACCAGCTGCATGTTAGCTGGATTAAAAAAACATGCTGAGAAAGGAATGAAAACATAGCAACCATAACCATTCAGCTTATTGTGGATATAAAGGGTTCCCACTTATATCCGTTAAACCCTCTTAACTTCTAAACGATGACAGCTTAGGCCATTAAGTTGGTGTCTAAGTATAGTAAAAAGGCTATGCGCTACTCGATGCGACAACTTATAATGCCATCTATCGGCAAATTTTGGAATTAACTGTCCTATCTCGTAAGCGGTGAAAGATACGAAAAAAAATCGATTACAAATTTGTAGACGATTTAGTACGAAAAGATACATTGAGCACATTAATACTCAAAACAGAAAATGAACATTTGTTTGATTGTGATTTTCAACATTGTGATTTTTGATTTGTGATTTTGATGGCGTTGCGAAACGCGAGCGAAGCGAGAAAAGACCACCTTACGGACTAAATACCAGCCTGTGTTGAGGAGCAGGGGAAGCGCACGCGATTTGCATTCATGAGGACCATGATCCTGTCCCCACCTGTTGCGTGTTTTACTGAATGTCTCTACAAAACATGAAAACTTCTTGCTGGTGTTTCAAAATCGGCTCTCCAAACACACAGCTCAACTCAACCATGTCTGGTATAAAATTCACATGGATTTCATGTATTATGCAAATGAGGATGGAACGTCATACCTGTTCACCAGAGACTACTACTATAAGAAGGATGTTTCTGCTGGGTTGTACGTTAAAGCTGAGGGTTATGGCAAAATTTGGCATTAACGAGCATTGCGAGATGTTGTTAATTTACGGTGAATGTGGGCGTAAGGCAAAATCAGCTGCAAGGCTGTATCGTGAACGTTATCCTGAAGGCCCGCATCCTACATGGCAGACCATCTTTAAAAGTTGCAAAACGTTTAAGGGAGACGGGCTCATTTCGCGAAGTGCAACCTGAAGATGTGCTAGCGTACGCTCTCGACCATCCTCGGAGCAGCAAAAAAATAATCAGTGAAAATTTTGGCCTCTTAAAAAGCCGCGTTTGTCCAATCCTGAATGAATCAGGTGCTCATCCATATTGATCCACACCTGTGCAGGGATTTCTGCCAAGAGATGGTGAGAGACGTTACACGTGGTGCAACTTTCTGATGAATAGTTTAGAGGACCACCCAACATTCCTGGCAGACATAATATGGACGGATGAGGCATGTTTTCCGCGTAACGGAATGTTTAATAGACAGAACGTTCATACCTGGTAGTTGGAAAATCCGAGGTATGCTGTCGAAGTTCGACATCAACTACGCTGGTCGGTTGATGTTTGGTGCGGAATTTTTAATGACAGGCTCATTGGACCAGTATTTTGGACGTTAACGGGACAACGGTACTTGGAGCTTCTGCAGGATGTAATAACCTACTTTGTTGAGAATCTACCGTTACACCAACTCCGAAATGTATGGTTTCATATGTGTGGATCCGCATAAGATTTTAAACGTTAATCAGTACCTAATGGAGACATTCCAAAATCAAGTCATCGGGTATGGTGGTTTCGTAGAGTGACCCCCTCGCTCACCTGACTTGACCCCATTGGATTTCTGCTTATGAGGACACATAAAAGGGCAAGTATATGCGACCCCTCCGTCAACATTGCAGAATCTTCGACGACGCATTACTAATGTTTGTGCCTCAGTAACATCTGCTATATTGCACGATGTGCAGCGAGAAATCCAGTCCAGAGTGCAAATGTGTATAGTGGCTAACGGAGAGCTTTTTGAGCAATATAAATAATTGATCTAGAAGACAGGGACGTGCCTCAGTTTCTTTCTTCCACTCTTTATGATATGACAATTTTCGAAATCGTGACCAAACAATGTTCATTTTTTACATTCTGTTTTGAGTGTTAATATGCGCAAGGTATTTTTTCGTTTTTTATTTCTTAAAGCGCCCCCAAAAGCTATATTTAATTCGCCAGATACATGTACCGAATAATGTTCTAAAATTTCGTATCCTCAAGGAATTTTGAAAAAAAATTATATTCACACTCTGCGATTACATATCTTACATAACATTTATTTTATTGTACTTACTTGCAACTTATACACTTCTTAATAAATTTGTCTAATTATTGTTAACATATTTATTAACTACTTGGTGGTAAGTTTTCTTTAAATGAATTTTCTCAGTGAATATTTTGAATTAAAAGAGAGAGTTGAATATTTAAATAGAATAATTGAGATCACAATTTGTGACTAGATCCAATTTCCTAAAACGTTGTCGCTGTACACTTTGAAACGTCTGTTCGTCTGGAATCGTTCCTGTATAATATTTAAGAATGATATTTGTTTCATGCATCGAATGGACGTCTGGAATGTGATTCAACACGAACTTTTGAAACTTCAATTCAGAAATGACACTGCAAGCTATTTCTAGATATTATTGATTGATATATATGATATAAATATCGTCCTCATATTTCCTCGGGGTTATTCATATTTAAGAACAACAATAGTATATTTTAATTAACTTCCCATCATATTAAAATGTTTTCTCCATTATAATTCAGTCTAAGGGAAAAAATTATCTTTAATTTTACTGTTCAAGGTTTTTAAATTTTGGTTCAAAAAAATTCTAAACTAAAGAATTTCTTGATTTTCATTTTGATGTAATTCGTTTCAATCTTTGCATTTCGCTTATATATAAAACTTTGTGCTTCTTTTGGAAATTATAAAACAGTAAGGAACAGGATGTATTTTTCCCTGTCTAGTCTCAAACAGGTATTCTTCTAAGCAAATATATCATGTTTGAGATAAAAAATTCTGAATTTTCTAATAATTCTTTAAAAAAAACAACATTAAAATATTTTATTCAAAGAATAATAATTACTAAATTGAAATTTTAATTATTATTTTTAAAACTGAATGCATTATAATCTTTTTTATCCTATTAATTCATATTTGTTTAAAGGGTTCCAAAATTTTCAATGCAATTATGACGCGTAAATTTATATAGTAAAAATAAAATTTAAAAAATATGGCAATAATGAGGCGAACATAATACTTCCTAACTAACTAAATATCTAATTAAGCTTCGTAATTGTACAATTTCTAGCTTGAGAGGATAAAATAGTTCTTTATTAATTGGATAATTTGAAGCAAAATATGTTGTATTTAGAAAGTAAAATAAAATACTGTCTAAATGATAATTAAATTTACATTTCTCAAGAGATGAAGCATTTAAATATTTTCGCAAGACTAACTTCCAATTGCAATATAAACAGAGCTAGTATGAAATTAACTGTAGGTACGTGTTTGTCACAAGAAATATGCTAATTTAGTAGCTCAAAGTAAGTGAAATTTTTCCTTTATAATAGGAATACATAATTTAATGAAAATTTCCATAAGAATTCACCAGCCTTGATAAAGAGAAATTACCATAATGCACATTATAACTTGATTAAGAAGGACACAATGCTTTTTAAATTTGAGAATTTAAATTTAATTAAATGGATAGTAAAAAATCATTTGAAGTATTCCCATTGAATTGTGGACAATGACTGAATTGATGGTTAATCAATAATTATGATCAATGTTTTGAATTTCTTAAGGATTGCATAGGCTAACACTGATTTTGCCTTTTGTTTAGTGGCACTAACATTATTTCAAATTCACTCCCCGGAAAAAATTATTATGGAATATAGATATGTCATACTACATACCGGTTTCATAAATCAAGTAATCGAATTGAAGGTGTAATAAAAATTTCATGAAATTTTTAATCAAACAAACACGCATATTTAGTTTAAAGCTGAATAAATCACTATTCGCTAAATTCGTTCATTTTGCATTCTTTTATTACTACCAACAACATTATTAGAATGATGTAATTTTAATTCTTACTGTTCTAGTAGGTGGTATATTTAAAAATAATGGGTAAAAGTTTATAGACAAAAGTTTGAAGAGAAGATACATTCATGTCCAAAAATTAAGTATATTTGAAAATCCCAGAAAAGAAACATACTAAAGCAAAGATTTCTGACGAAATAAAACGACTTACATCTTCAGGAATACGGGCGATTTTTTCCAGTTAAAATTAGTCACTAGATCGTGCATAAATTGCATCAAAGAAGATAGAGAAATTGGTGGAATCGGCGGCAACGGTTATCACATTTTCGAAGCAAGCCGTAACAAAGAGTTCAATAAGGATGGTGGTCTATACAGCAGCACGCCAGACAGATGTATTCCTCTTTCGGAGGCTCAATGTTTTTCCGGTAAAACAGATGCAGAGAACATGTTGACTCTGAAACACTGGGCCACTACTTAATAATCTGACGAATCCATATTTTCTTTACAATTTGGCCCGCGTCTTATATTAATCTGGAGAACTCAACAGACCCTTTATAGCCACGAAAATGCCATTTAACACCACCGTTGCATTGGGGCTTGTCTTCTGATTTGAAGCAGAGTTATTCCAGCTTTTCGATCACATTTCCATGCCCAACGCGGACCATGTCTGTCATATTTATCAGGACATCATTTTGCAACAAAATTTTTATCTATTCAGAGGTGCAATGCGCTTAGATTTTGTCTTAATAGATTAGAATATCTGTCTTAACTATACAACCATTTCGAAAGAAAACTTTCGAACTTTCAAGACGAAAATACCACCCATTTTGAGTGTCAGGATTGTAATGCAAAAGAATTTCTGTCACTTATTGTCCTATCTAAACTTTACGAAAAAAGTTACTGAATCCGAAAAAAGTCTCAGAAAAGAATTTTTTAGACATTTTTCCTATAACTAATATATTTAGTAGAATTAATTGCAGCGACTTCGCCTGCATAGCTGTCATTGAAAGTATACGAAACTTTTAGATTTGGTAGTGCATTTCAAATGTGTCAGGTATGTTTACTGACATAAGCGAAACTGTTTTAGAATAGTTGAGAAGTATTACAGTGCAGAAAATTCCGGTTGTTGGGCCAACTCTTTAATTTTATGAAAAGAAATTGCAGATTCTTTGGTCATTGACATTTTTTCAATCAATAATAATTGCTGTATAGGTTTCGACTTCGAAACAATATGAAATGGAATAAGTATGAGGAGAAGAACAGAAGTTGGAAAAAGATATATTATTTTTCCATTTCTCAAAAAGTGCCAACAAATCGATTAGGGATTTAATCATCCCATTAAGAAAAAAATTGTAAAAATTTGACATTTGATAAAGCTGAAATAAACAATCAAACCTAAATTTTATCATCTTGCCAAAAAATTTAGAATCTTTCCGTTTAAGTTTTTATTTTAAAGAAAAGTCGTTAAAATTCACTGCATTAGAAATATTGAATCGGAGAGTTTCTTAATACCTATCTTTTCTTTCTAAATAAAAACAACTGAGATTGGCCAACCCCAGACACTGACAAACTTTGCTAGGGAAGGAGGGTGCCATTTCGTAGACTTTTCATTGCGTTTCAGCCATGATTATAAATATATGATGATTAATATCTTCACATTTGATATAATTTTGTTGAAACTCCAATTTTCATGAATTTGTTGTTTTCTGTTTCTTGGGTTGAAGTTGTAATTAATGTAATGAAATAAAAGGTTGACTTATCAAACCTTTTATTTAAATTACATTTTACTCATAGATCTGATTTTAGATCTGGTATATATTTTTAAGTTAACTTACATTTTATTAACTAGGAAACATTGCTGCAGGTCCGAGTTTCAGAAATAGTTTACTTCTGTTCGTCATGAATATCAATAATAATAATTGTATTTGTAAAAATTTATGTCACGAGCAATTTGTTTTTAAACGGCAAAAATGCAATTGCATTCAAAGAGTTGTTCGAAATTTCGTTGATCGTTGATATGCAAATGCAGACTAATAGAATTTAAAAAGAACGATTTAATTTCTCATTTAACTTTTTAATTTACAGGGCATTCGAGCAATTCTTTCTTCGAACTTGCTCAATAAGGCTAGTAACCTGTTATAACGGGCTTCATCTTTATTAAATTTAAAATTTCTTAATCAGTATTTTTGATTCTTTTATTATTGCAATGTAATACATTAAAAAGTTGTTTAAACTTAGAAAGATAAAAGTAAAAAACTTTAAATTTATCTTTTTTTAAATTAGTTGATTCATTACCTTTCACACAATATAAACTGAAACTTTGGTAGACAATATACTTGACTTTTTCTTCCATGAATATTTTCAAGGATTTTTTTTCAGGAAGTATTAACTTAATATATTCTTATAGGTTCTAGATATTATTTAAACACTGGAAAAACTGACGTTTTCATTTTTATTAATTTGGCTTGAAAGTTCTTTTCGAACTGTAATCTTTAGAATTAAATGTTGTATTTTACTTATTTTAGCAAATTCAAAGGCTTGTAAATTACGACTACGATACGTCTCAGGAATAATATGAAATTCTGATTGATTTGCATTATGAGAATGATGTTATTAAAAATAATAATTAAAATTTGTCTTTTGGTATAATATTTTAAAATGTATTTTAAATGAACAGCTCGACTGATAATTAAAAATCTTTTAACCGAATTACCGATGTGGCCACTGAAAACTCTTTACCATATATTTTCTTATATTTTATACAGGAAGTAGATACAATCAATACTTAGAGAACGACGCAGTGAAAAAAATAATGTTGCAATCATGCATTCCTTTATAAACCGATCAAAATAAGCTTCTTTACAAACATATCATTTGCCCAATTTAACTTTGTAATGTCATATTCAAAAATTGTAATTGGTACGCTTATAGTGGACACTACAGTATTTTATCTAAAAGCACTATTTTTCTATGAATGAGTCATTATAAAATTCGCTGGTACAAATAAATACAAAAAACGTCATTTTTGATCGGTTTGCAATAGAAACACATGATTACATCACTGTATTTTTCAATTACGTCATCTTTTAAGAAGTTTCACCAGCTACCCGTATAAAATATGATAAAATATGGGTAATTCCTTTTCATTGGCCACTACCAAAGAAAACATTTTATGTTCATTTTCTTGTGATAGCTATATTTACAACTCTGTTATTACCAAAAATACCTTATTAAAAAAAAATTGCACGTGCAGGTTGGGAGAAAGATGTGCTGTTGTTGACATTTTCTCATCCACATATGGTGTGTTTTTTGTAAGCTAACTTGATCTTGGTTTTGGGTTTTGGCACAAGAACCAATCTTTGCTAAACGAAGACGAGTATATGGTTAAATTCTGCAAACTAGCAATACATCAGTAACGTGCAATTACATAAATAGCAGTCATCGAATCAAATAATGAATTAGTTTTGTAGAAATCCATCATTTTTGCTTTAGTAACAGTAATTTCGAATTAGATCTTAGTTCGAATCATATGCGCAAGTATTACTTTAAATTAAGCCTAGCTTCGAAAACATTAATGAAAATGTTTTTTATAATTTTTTACCTTCTCAGAATTTGAAATTTCTGTAATCGGGTGATTTCCTATGAATCGATAAGGGATATTTATTTAAATAAAAGTAAATGTATAGGCGCAAAAATTCATTAAATTATCTGTTACAATCGTGAAAGAAAATTTTAAACGAATGTTAACGATTGAAAGAAAGCTTTTTTTGTATTTTTGGGATCAGATTATCAACAATAATTTACAATTACAGACTACATACAAACCAAATGAGCACTTGTTTCCTTACTCGCATGATATTTAAAACTTGTCTGTATGCTTCTGTATTTAGTCAGTCTAATTCCTACTAAATGTTTTAAGCGCCATAATATTGAAACATCCAAAAATATCTTTTTAGTTTCCTGAATCGATCAATGAAGCTTTAAATGAACTGGACAATATTTTTCCAAGCGTTTTAGTATTTGTACCAAGATTGTTTGAAAACATATAGTCGTCACGTGAATGTTCATTTTTATTTTGGTGGTAAACAAAGAGAAAAAATGCTTAATTGCGAATATTTTTATTTCGTTTATTGTACCCTGAACTCCAACATGTATCTGAAGTATGCGACTATTGCATATACTTTTGCCAAATACCAAATTGCAAGTTTTTAGGCTCACAAATTGTAAGTTTTAAGCAAGAGTCAAAGTAAATGACGTTCATCTATTCAGAATTTTTATATAATATATATACATATTAATCTCACAAAAATTAAGTTTCTCATTTAGGTAGCTAGCAATATTCTTTAGGTGAGGTTCAAGAAAGCATCTTGAAATAGTTGGCGATAGTTGATCGAAGTTATATTTATTCATTTGACTGAAAGATTGTGATGCATGTAATATCAATTAGATAACGTGATCATAATTAAATTTAAATCCATGATCAGAGGGAAGAGTTTATGCGCAAAGACGCGCTTCATATCGGGAGAGTTTTACATTGTATAAAGAGAAAGATGGCAGAAGTCGTGCCTTTTCATACTTCTGAGAACACGGGGAAGTCATAAGTTATAGTAGAAGTGCGTTTATCTAAGAATGAAATAGAAGTGATTCGTTTATAATTAAGCATTAGGATTAGATAGGAGAAGATTAAAAATCTAAATCATTACATATTTTCAATTGCTTTACTTGTTGGAGTATTCTAGAACACTATGGAATATAGGATAATTCCGGGAGATATGCCGCATATTTTTTTGAAGTTGTGTATAAAATCCCATGGTGCACATAAAATAAAATAAATGAGGCTGTGCTATTTAATGTTAAATATACAACATGTGTACTGCGACAAAAAATATAAAAAAATAATTAATATTTTTTAACAATTTTTTCTAAAACATTACACTGCGGCACTCACCCGTACATTCAGGGTGAGACGCCGCACTTGTCCGGGAGTTATGCCGCGCCTGACAGAATGAAATAATATATAAAAGTATTCAAACAAATATTCATATCTTAATAATACTTATATAATAACATTATATAAGTTACTTATACTATAATAATTACTTATGTAATAACAAAAAAACTAAATGAGTACAATGAAATGTACTACTAGGTTTAAATTAATATTAATCTACCTGCTTAGTTCACTACTAAAATTATCTACTTATTTTTTAAAGATTGCATTTACTTGTTATTTCAGCAACAACGTAACATCAGTGTATAAAAGAGGGAAAAGGAAAGGGTAAAATAGTGTTTACATTGTTTTATTTGTTAATAGACCTGTTTTTCCGACCCCAATCTACGCAAAAAGTGTCGAAAATAGTGCAGTCTTCAGGTATCCACATTTGACACATAGTGCAACGAAGCCAATCACACTTCCTCTTATTTTTGTAGTAGTTTTCTGAACATTCCTTGCAGAGAAAGTCTGAGTCACATGTGTGATCCAACTGTTCATTGTTATCATCTTGACTTGCATCTTTCTTCGCCTTCTTACTCTTTATTTTCCCCTTTTTCTCCTGTGGTGTATTAAACTTTTTACTGTTTCAACATTCATCAATGTCTGATGAACTTTCATGGGATTCTCCACCTGATTCAAAATTAAATTTTCTCTTGGTAGTTTTGTCATCTTTTTAATTTTCTTCTTGTTAATTTTCTTACATTTTTGGAATCTTTTCTCTAAATTTGCTTTAAGCGCATTCCTATTGTCAATGGAGGTTAAGAGTACTGCTGTTTTCTTACTTCTGTGCTTAGCTGTCACCTGGCTAAGTCTCGGAATAGGAGAGATTTCATGTAGGTGTTTGGTAGGTGATGGTGGTTTTGCACTGCTAGTTCCAGGTTCTGCAGGCTGTAAATTGATTTGAGGTGTGTTGATTAGTACTTTACTTGATTAATTTGCCCCCTCTTGTGTCGTGTTTTCTGGTACGGTCGCTTAACTATTCGCTAATGCATGAAACAAATGATCTGGGAGAGCTTTGTTGTTTAAAGAGAAGTTGCCAGTGACCTTAAATCCCCTAGGAGCGTTGCCAACAGTTGTCGATTTGTTCCAAGCATCGCAGATTAAAGACCTTACCTGATACCAAGTCAGTTTGCAACTTACATGTTGCTAAACCCAAATAAGTGTTCAGTAACATAAAATTCAGTAACATAATAAAATAAGACCCGGAGAGATAAATCCAATTTTATTAATCAAGGCATCCCATACAAAAGAAACTGCGGCGTGTATACCGGATCGCGGGGCGGCATGTATCCCATTTTGTACGGTACAGACGCCGCACATCATAGTTGCCTACCCTCGCAAAGGAAAATGGCGTAACCATACACACAGTACTATATACAGTCTCTACACTTAGTTTTGACTTCGAAATCATGCATAAATTTAGTAATTAGAGCATAAAAAGTATTTAAGCATAAGGTGTTTAAAAGTTTGGATGGTGAAATCATGCGCTTGCCTCAAAATAACGATTGTACAGCTAAAAGTAATCATCGAATTGGGATTCACGCTATAAACTGGTTAAAGAAATCTCATTGCGCACCTATACTGCGCGTCTGACTGTCATCTATCGATAATTACAAGAAATACAAGGTGTGCGGCACCTATCTCGGATGCTGCGACTCTCCCGGAGTTACTATACACTATACATTGGAATTATACTGTACATTCTATATTTCAAATAATAATATGTATTCAAATACTATACATTAATCAGTCATTTAACCTCCTTCCTTTTTTTATAATTAGGGTCATTGCATTCAATATTTAATAATTCAGAAGCATATCTATTTCCTTTTACCAAATTACTCATTTTAAAATATTATGCCCAACTGATATTCTTTTATAGTACAAAGAACGTTATTTTTCATTTCACATTTTGAAATAAATCACAACAACGAAGATTACAAGTTCAACACCTTACAAACTTGATTAAAAATTCTTGATTGGCAGTATCATCTTTTTTTCGTTTGTGATACTAATTTTAAAAGTAGCACTAATGAAACAGAGTTTGAAACGGAATTTTCCCTTTAAATCAAAAGTGATTCAAAAGAAAATAATCATTATGGATATGTATATGTAAATGTTTGTTCAAAAAATATTCGAGATCTATCTTTCGTTGTCTAGTTTAATTTTTTGTGAATATATTCGAAATAATAAAAATTAACTAGATTAACGCAATTTTCTTGAGACGGAAATAAATAACTTTATAAGCCACAAACATTTCAAATGACTTAAATATTGATGGCAATATTTCTAATGTTGAAAAAAATTAAGACATTCTTTCGCACTTCTACCTCTGAGTTCAAGTATACAATTAATTAAATCGAATTTAGAGCGTGAATAACACTTGATACAAGCGAGCAAAATAAATTAGCACTTATTTTATTATCTGTTAGTATATATGAAAAATCTTATGTACATATTCGACTCGCTTATATTTAAATAACTTTAAATAAATTTTTGGCCATCCAAATCGATAAAACAAGAGGCTAAATTAACTGCATGCATTTATCCATGCTCATTAGTTTTGTTTTTCCACAAGACGTCCATCTTTCGACAGCAACTTTTCCCATTCCACTCGAGGAAATTAAATTTGTTTACATCCTACGCAATTTTTTCATCTAATTAGATGAAACTCAAAATCCAATTAAGAGAATACTCCTGACGCTCACTCTTCTCGTTATTCGCGAAAGAATAAAGAGTCAGAAATACATCTGAATAATCCCCACTGTAATTAATAATTTTTGAAGGAAATTTCTATATAGCGAGTCATTATTAGTTTAGTTTGAAGAATCCCCAGAGGAGCAAAATCTAATGAAGCCCTTTTTTCGTTTCTTTTTCGTTTCAGTGCTGTATCAAAATTTTGACGCTCGTGTTTATGATGAGTTTGTCATAAGAGGGAATATTGGCGTCCTTCACTGCAACCTGCCAAGCCATGTCAGAGATTATGTGAAAGTGACATCCTGGAAACGAGACGATGGACTAGTTATTCTTCAACAAAGGAATAACGGTAATGTAGCATTATTGACATAATAATAGTATTTATATTGTATATGTCTGTCTCAATATGATTTCAATTTTTATAAGCTGAACTCTTTGAACCAGGTTATAGTGAGAATTCAAGTGCCTCAAAAACTGGAATAAATTTTCATTCATAAAATCAGAATGAAATCCTCCCTTTCTCTACAGAAATTCCAGGAGGACGACACTCTCGGTTGCGCGATCAATTGTCAACAAAGAAAGGAAATAATCGTCTCCCGTAAAATTTACCCAGGCGCCCGAAACCGCCTGGGTCCGGCCTGTATCGAATGAGGCGGGATAGGGCTCAAAGGGTTAAGGCAAGTTCAATTACCTAACTATTAGAATACGAAAAACAGAAATCTCAAAATGCCTTTTTAAAACTAATTCTGATGAATATACATAAAAATACTTTCCCTCCTTTCTAAGGCATTAGAAAACAAGAGCCTTAACCTCTTTTGTTTGCAAATGGAATCACATATATTAGCAAATGTTACATTAACAAAAAAATATGGTTCATTATAATAAGACAATACCGTAACACTTGTGTTTAGAGGACAAACAAATCTGTTACCTGGTAACAGATATTTGTAGTAGCACCCCATACAGAGAATAAATCTACTATTACAGCATTTGCCCTGCTTGTACGAAAATGTTTATTATCGACAAACAAGTGGGCTATATTTAATTTATTATGAACTACTTTAGAACTCTTGTATTTCGAAAATATGCATATTGAATAAATATGTCTATAGATTTTCTTTTGCTAATAAAATGATTATACATATATAATTCCATTCAATTGGTTGAATATAGTCGGTGAGGATACCGAAACCTGGAAAAAATTCAGTAAATAAATATTTAATAAAATTTAAGGGATAACTTTTCGAAATATGGTAACAAGTTTCTCCTCCACAGAACTCTTTCTTCATAAAAAGTAAACCAATCTTTCGAAAGAAATAATTTATCGTTTTTTGAATCAGGAAATAATTCTAACAAATAATTGTTTAAAACTCTTGAATTTGCTTTAAAAGAGGAAGAAATATCATCATGGCCTGTATTGTAGTTTTAATAAATTCTAGAACGTCCCACTGTCAGGATTTTAAAGCATTTATAAAATAGAAATTTACGAACATTCTTTCAGAAATGCCTAGAAATGGGCAAAAAAAACTATGCCAAAATCAAGCAATTTCGAAGGGAATAATATAATTTTGTGCATGCCAAATAAATCCAAGCATCTTTTAATTTATGTGTATTAGAGCAAACATAAAAGAAGACAAGCATAGAAAAGTAAATTAAATTCAATTAATTTAATTTGCTTTATTTGATTTGCTTTAACTCTCCTTAATTTATTTTGCTGTAGCTCCTCTTAACTTAGTTTGCTAAAATTCAAAACAGATATTCCGGGTTTTTGAAAATCTTCTAATGGAGCTTGATATCTGTTTCAATTTTCAAGTAAATTACTTAAGCGTAATTCCAGATGGTAATGACTCCCTTTGAACTAAAATTTATTTTTAAAAATGCAGTAAGACTTCCTTATTTCAGATGCGACCATTCCTGGAAACTTTTTTCACTTAGATAAGCGATAAGATCAGTTGGGTAGAGTTTCAGGTTGGTGTCTAGAAAACTTATGAAAATTATTCCATTAAGATAGAGAATTAAAACAACACACACTTGCTTAATAAATCATATATATATATTTCTTTTTTCGCCATACGGGAGTTAAATGAAATTCAGAAAGACATAAATTCTTTTATTTTTCTTATTTTAATGTGTAAAATTAAAGTTCCTGTCACGGACCATCGAAATACATTATTTTCGTGCAATTTTTCTATATAACAAATAACTTTAAAGTTTAAATTTAATTGCACCTTTTGAATTTATTTATTTTTTCTAATGATTCTTGCGTGATTTTTAATATTTCTAGAAAGTTAGTTTGCTGTCGCATTTAAGTCATTCGGTAATATTATTTTAAATTTTCATGATGTCCAGTTATTTTTTGCATATGCGTGTTGAATGTTTTAACTTATATAGATCTTCTTTATAGATATTACAAATTCAGCAGTATATTTTAGCTTTATAATCTTCTTTAAGCTTCAGTATGAATTTTGAAACTTGTGAAAGCGTATATAAATTACAGGAACAGAAAGCTGAAAATTTCTTTCCAAAGTTGTTTATTAAAAATAATTTATTGCTTTCCAAAAGCTGCTGCTAAATATGTTTAATACATTTTAATTTCAGCAGCATGTATGCATCTTTGTCTTATGAAATAATAAACATGGATGTCTTTATTTTTAGGGAAGAAAACTCTTATTCAAAACAGAAGAAAATTATTAATTTAGCTGATCACAAAAGACTAGTAAAATGTATTTTCAAATTTCAATTATGACAATGTTTATGAATAATTTGTTTGTCATGCTAATGATTTGTTATCATTTAAGCAGGAAAGTTAGGAGTGATTGTTACAATTTCTTTTCAGACAACGATCGCTATGCCGTTTATCCTTCGGGAGAACTACATATTCGAAACGTTGACTACAGTGACAGCCATTTTATGTATAAATGTCAAGTTAGAAATTCGTTAACGAGGCAATCCAAAGAGAGTTCTTCAGGAGGAAGACTTATTGTAACAGGTATGACTTATTTAAGAATAGTTGTTTTTCCTGAATAGTTGACTTTTATTGCTTAGGAATAAGAGCGTGGAATAATACTCTTTACGTGAATTAAAATTATATATTTATTCTAATTTGAGTATTAGTATACAAATATATTAATGAGTCTTTTCTAACGTGCATAATTGCTTAGTAAATTATGCCTTTTAATTACAGAGATAGTTGAAATGAATAATTTCTCTTATTTAATGACTATGTTATTGTCTCAAGAAGAACAATATTTATTCAGTGTATTTAAAACCATTAGACCGCGCATCATGATAATATAAAACACTAAACATTCTAATTGCAAAAGTTTATATGCATGAATACGAAACAAACTAAAAGTGTCAAAATGAATGATTCCGAATAATGACAAATCAAATTATTTTGCCATTAATATTAGTAGTCTAACAGCCTATAAAGGAATTTATAGAGTATAATATCATCATTTAGTGCCATTGTAGTGACATTTTGATTCATTCTTTAAGCAAGATAGCAATGCGTACGTCTTAAATAATATTGATATAATTTGGTAAAATATAAAATAATATATAGTACTAAAAATGGTTACCATTAAAAAATACGCGCAAATATTTTCAAATGCTTACATTCTGTAGCATGAAAGAAATAAATTCTAAAAGAAAATACTGTGTAAAAAATGAAAGGTTGGTATTATTTTTTCGATAAAAGGAATTGTTAGCACAAAAAGATTCACTTTTTTGCCGTTAAGCAGCTCAGACTAATCTCAAAAAGCACCAAATTTCTAAAACGAAATATTAAATTAACTCCCTGCAGAATTTATAATTTATAGACAAAAATATTTTTATCTGTTTACTAATTTATTTGTTGATGAAATTCTAAAATTTTTGTTTGTAACTGCTTATATTCTTATTAGGTAAATATTTTTAAGATGCGTGCTCGATGGATTTCAAAACACTGGATTAATTTTTTATTCGAATTGGTAAAACTTCCGTTAATATACTTTCGGCCACATTTTTTACATTTTAATACAAAATATTTAGATTTGGGTTAATTTTAGTATTTGAATTCGTTTAAGAAAATTGGCTTCTATCGTAGATAAATCACGGCAAAGAAATAAAATCCTCTTTCGATGACTGTGCTCTGTAAGTTGTTTTTCAAAATGAAACGAAGCAATTTATATATTCTACTATTTCATTAAATTCTTCTTTAAATATATTTTTATTACAATTCGGCCTCGATTTTTTTCAGTGATTAATTATTTGCATATAACAGGAGTTTAACCGTAGAGTCAAGCACGCAGTATATATTTCAAACTACTGACTATCATATTTCATTCATTTTGACTTTGTATTTGAAATGTCAAGTGAACAGAATTGAAATATAAATTTTATTGATTTTATGGACGATTTTGGATACTATAAGATGAAGTTAAAACGAAAATGGTTCGTAGCGGAATATGTGGGATATTTTTTTTAAAAATTAGTACAGGTTATCTATGCAAAATATTGTATTAATTTAATAAATTTAATTTTACATTTCTCTGAAATTAAGAGCTTAACCAAATGTTGCCAGATCGTCATATAATTAATGATTTATATAAAACCTGATTTCACTGGTAAACAAGGTTTCTGTTCCTTATTAAGTAAGCGGTAATTTTTATATTTCATGGAGTGTTGAAAAAGAATATGATATTGAAAATATTCCATCACCCACAGATTTTTAAAAAATTCAAAATCATGAAAATATCAATTTTATAACATTTATTCAATACATTCACCATGTAAATATTGGTATTAGGCATTTTGGCATCAATAAAGAGTTAAATAAACAATTACACAGCTTAAAACTAATATAAAACACTGAAGAATTACATTATTTATAAAATTTCAGAAATATTAAAGGAAATTTTAGTGAAAAGAAATGATGTTCGTGAGAAATTTCCCAAATTTCGTATTTTATGTAGCAGTAAGTGCCGTAACTGTGGTGCTCTCTTATGCACACAATCAGTATTTTCTTTAATAACTTTCTAACCGTAATCTCCGAGAATATTAGGGGTCCACCATTGCAGAAATATCCTGGTGGAAGCGCTCTCCATCCTCGTCGCTTACAGCTCCCATACTTTCAGAGAAAAAAATTTAAATAAGACGCCAAAAAATGAATTTTCAATAAAATTGAACATCCTAAATTTTGTAGCGTTTTAACATGCCTTTAATTAATTTTTCATATTCAGGATTTCGTTTATTTCCGGAGAAATGTGTCACAACATTTTTAAAATCAATCCAAGCTACTTTTTCTAAATCACTAAATGTATCTTCAAAATATTTAGCCTTCATAAGGTGCCTAATTTTTGGGCCAACGAAAATGCCCTCCTTAACTTTTACGTAACTTAGCGATAGAAACCGATCTGGAAGGTATTGAAATCCATGCCATTATTATTCATCTCTTTAACGAAATTCGTCATCAATCCCGACTTTATGCGTAAAGGTGAGAAAATAACATTATTTTCATTATTAGAGGAACGTTTTGGATATCTTTTTGACTTGCAATATGTTGTTTGCTCTCTGGCTATTTCTTTTTTATATAATACTGATGTTTTGCCCTGATATCCCACTCGCACAGGAAATAGCAGTATTTTATATAAACTAGTTGTATAACAATGAGAACAGCTTTTAATAATAAACACTATTGAAGTATAGTGAATGCATAAAAACTCTATTTCCTAGAAAATTCCACAAATAGAAGTAGTATTTTTTGCAAGAGAACTATAAGAAAAAATGAGGTTAGAAAGAAATATAAATAATGCTACTGTCTTGTCATTAGTTTAAACTTACAAAATTCAAAAATATATTTTTCAAAGGAATTTTTTTTACTCTTTTTACCAGTCATTATCAACAGAAGGAAAAATACAAACTGTTCGCATATTAAAATAAAAAAATGGCCGAAAGGGCACCAGACTAACTCTTTGTTTTCTACAGATCTATAGATATATATAAAAACTAAACTTCTTTTCCCAACTATACGCGGCAAAAATCTTACGAAAAAAGGAAAAAAATGCTCTGAGAATATATTCCCCTGCTTTTTACTTCATAGTGGCTAGAAGGATCCACTAATCACTTGTTTATACTTTAACGATAAACAAAAAAGAAAAAGTCTAGGATAGAAAAATTCACCAGGAAAACGAGTAAACAAAAACTCCAATTTTTGACGCAGGAATGCCGAGTTCCAAAAATTTTATGGTAATGACTGCTTCCAGCTCAATCCAAACTGTACCAAAGTCGCTGAACTACGTCATTAGGGAAACTGATTGCACCAGGTGGCGCTCTGCTTCCGTTGCCAGGTTAAAGAATAAAACTTTCCCGGAAATATGATTTACACTTCGGCGGGCTTAGTTAGAACAGTTTGGAGAAGTTGTTACATTTTCTGCTCTCGTACAGGTGGGAAAGTTCTATTCAAGGAATGTGGCAGAAGAAGAGGAGGGTTGGCTGAATCATTTCAAGGCTCAGATTTGGAAAGTGAACTCTTAAAAAGAGAAATTTGAGTTTTCTTTATGGAAAAAAGCCTTCAAATTGCTTCGAGTAAGTGGGAGGAAAATATCTTTGGAAAACATTTCTTTTTTCTGATCACACGAAACGTTTTTAGAGATATTTGTTCATTGCCAGTTTTATTTTGCGCAATTGAGTTTTGAAACGCATTTCATGAAGGATATGGTGAGTAGAAGTAGAGAAACAAACAAACTTTATTTGGTTCTAAAGAAAACGAATCTTTTGTTTGCTGTATGTGTCTAAATAAAAGAAGGAAATTGCGAATGGGCTTTAAATCCAAAACGATAACCGTTAAAATAGGGAAAAGAGCAATATACGTTAACTTAATCATATTTCTGTAACAGAAATATAATATTCAGAAAATTAATATTTATCTTAGGTTAAAACATTTATTAGCTTTCTTTGTTTGTATAATTCGAAATTTTAATAACCGTATAAATTGGTTAAAATATGAAAAACAGATTTCTTCAACGCTCAATGTATTAAACACTAACATATCATGATATTTTGCATTATATAGAACTGAACATTCGTACATTTATTGAGGAAATCACATATAAAATCCTTATGCAAGTATTTTAGGATAGTATATCATAGGATATATAATTAAATGAAAAGTTCGAAGAATGCTTCATCGAATTATTGCCGAAACCGACGATACTGAATGTCAAAGCTTGGAGTAGAGAATAAAGATATCCAATCACAAATAATTATATCTTATTTCAATTCTTGCATCTCCTGAATGGAGATTTTCTTCAATCTGGTTAGTCTGAGAAGAAAAAGGATTAAACTGAGTGAAAATTAATGATTAAAAGCTTAATTATGCTTGTTTTCCTTAATAAAGTTATAAAAATTGGAAATATTTTTGAATGAAATCCATTTTTCTGATTTAAATTATTCAAAAGAAATTCATTACATACGACTTATGCATACATATTATATCTGAATATCCTGTATGCAGATAAATATTAAATATAAGGAGAATACAAAATGTTTTTATAAAATAATCAGACTGATGATTTAATTCTTTTTATTTTCAATTATTTGCATTATTTATATTATCTCTTTGAATGTACACCCCTTTTCGATCCCACCATCGCTCCAGACTAATTTTTCATTGTTCGAATCAGTGATTCAGGTCATTTCTTGAAAAACTTTTCATGATCTCCGTCGTCTTTGCCTTCCGTGCATTCACAGTCTCAAATATAGCTCCTATTAGCAATGACGTGACCGTGGGGAAAACAATGATGCCATACAAGGCGGGATCAGGTGAATAATGTTGATGTTCTACGTTGGCAGTGTTTCCCCAATAATGCTTTAACAGACGTTGAATGGTGGGCTATAGGGAACTGTTCTGGTGAAGAAGTCAGGATTTGTTTTCCCACAGATTTTATTTCGTTTCCTCCGTTCCCATTCAAAAGTAGTAAAGACGCTATTGTAATACCGATACCGATGTTGTATACCGATTGACCTTCAGACACGTAATTAATGTGCACAATAGTATGTTGTTTTTAAAAATCACCAAGAAGCGAATCTTGAATCACGCAAGAAGTAAAAATACACGAGTAGTGTTTCAGATTTAATTTGCTAAAGGAATAATGCATGTCCATCAGACAAAGATCAGGAATTGTGACGATCAGAATTGATGATAACCCCGAACTATAAAGAAGATATGTGTGCCTTAAGAAATGGATTTGAAAAAAATATTAACAATAGCAAGAAAATGTACTACCTCTCTCTAATGCAAAATAAATCAACAATAAACTATTCAAAGGATGCTTGAGTATGTATTAATAAAAATATTTTCCGGATCAAAAGCATAAACTTTCAAGACTAAATATTTCATAATGACGCTAGCTGATATACCCGGCTTTGCTCGGGATGAAAATATTTTCAAATCAATGGATTATGACACTTTAAAATTAATAAAACAGTATTTTGCAGAGGCATCCTTTCTTCATTTTCGTTAGCCCTTTCCGGTGTTGTTTGACCCCTCGACAAGCACTTTAACTCCTTCCTTCCCTTAGTCTCCACATTTTGAACCATCTGACACGAATCTATCAGTTCCTGGTATCTCATTTCTCCCTGGGCATCATTGCTAGGGCGAAAACAGAAGCTCTTTCATATCTTGATTTTTATTGCCATTATCAGGCGACAATTCTCTTCTTTTTAGTGTTTGTGTGACTGACCGGAGAAACGCTGCATAGTGTTCTTTCTTTTTCTACTGAGGTCCTCTCCTCCGGTAGGATCCGGACTCAATCATTAGGACTCATTAGGATCATTTAAAAATTTATAAAATTAAATCAAACATAGCATAGAAAGAGTAAATAACTAACACTATTGGATTATTGTGCAAACAAATTGAAAAATGTACAGTCTACGAAATAAAAACAGAAGCAAAAATTCTGCCTCTCTGTATATATTCAATGACAGAAATATTTTTATCATAACTTTATCAGAGCCAAAAGCATGGGAATGAAGGATTTGATAAAACAATAAAACGGTTTGAATTTAATTACAATAATATTTAGCAGTGTTACAGATTGTGTTTGAATTGGATTTCGTAATGTTCATTAAAATTGGAAGAAAAGAACGTATGTTATTTAAATTCAGATCAGTAAAAAGAAACTTTTCTGCTCTTTAAGATGGTATATAAATTATCTTCGTGCAACATATAATTCAGAAGTTATTGGAGAAAAACAGAGAAAAAAAAGCCGAAAATTGGCTTAAATTTGTTGTTTGGTTAAATATTTTGCGAAGAAATAATTTTCGAAAATTGAAAAATGCGCAATTGTGATCTTGAAATGGATACCATTATGACATGCGCAAATTTCATCTCGATACTATTTATCGCTTAGGAAGACTTCTTAAGACAGATAAACCGGTAAAACACCTTTTTCTTCTTCCTAGCTCCTCTCCTTTCCATAGGAACAGGACTAAGAACCATGGAATGAATTAACACAATCATAAGTATCATTAAAAGCTTTTTGAAAATTATAAACAAATCATCTCATAAAAAGAGCAATTAATCCATTTCCACAGTAACTGGACTATTGTGCAACCATAAAAAAGAGTATGTGCTACGACATATTGAAAAGGAAATGAAAGTCTGTATTTGAAATAAAAGTGTCCAAAGAAAACAATATTTTCTTATATTAACTTTAATAGAGGCAAATGCACGTGAATGAAGGATTTGATAAGCAGTAAATTGTCTTGAATTTAATTTCATAAGAATAGGAAGTATTGTTTAAAATTGAGTTAAAGTTAGATTTTAAAACGATAATTAAAATTAGATAAAACTGTACCGTAACGGAATAAGTATAATTAAAAAGATATTTTTTTGCTCTTTAATATGGTGAAAAAATAATTGTCGAGCGATAAATATTTCAGAAGTTATTACGAAACGCGTTTCATCATTAGGCTTAACAGTGGCTAATTTTCGTTATTTAATTAAATATCTTAAGAACTATCTCATTCTGAAAATTTAAAATAGCACAGTTCTCCTGGAAATGTATCCCAGAATGTCGTGTGCAAATTTCGTGTCACTACTCTTCACCGTTTTGGAGTAGTTCTTGTGAGAGACAGACGCATATATTTTCTGTTTTATTTTATAGATATTGGTATATGAATTACAGTCGATCACTTTTCAAACAAATGATAAATATAAGTGTTTCGGATTATTAAATGTTGGTTAAAAATCGTTCAACGAATCAAAAATTTTCGTATTTAGAATTTAATTTTAAAAATTATGAAATATACTTTAACAATATATATGTGTGAAATTTTAATTCAATGATAATACAGAAATTTGACTAAAGCTTTCAATTCAAACAATTAATATATAGGTACCGAAGGTATTTGACTCCTTTTTAAGAAATATGTAGTGTCAATTTGGCACTCATTTGGAATAAAAGAGTGTAGCAAAAATCATAGATTCTTCAAAGAATATTTATTTTTGCAGTCGTCAGTTTCAATAATTCATAGGTTTACTATTCTCTTTTAAAAAGTAAATAAACCTATATAAATCATAAACATCGAAAGCAGCATAAAACTGAAGTTTGCATCAAATGAAATAAATGCTCTGCTCAGCCTTGGAACAACCATATATTAAGCATGTCAAGAAATCTTTCTATTCCAAATATAATATAAATATTCCCTTTCATTTTCTATTCTTTATGTCTATATTTGCGTACCGAATTCAAAATTACATTTACTTCTCTCTGGCGGTGTATGTCTGTCATGAAAACTTTTACTCATATTTTATAATCTCTGTTAAGAGAACAAGAAGGAAATATGTTTTAATTTAACTAAGTCTACCAATATGTTTGATAAAATTAAGAGTAACAAAAAGTACTCCAGCCCTTCAAAATTATATTAAATAAATTGTTATGAAATGACATTAAATAGAGCCTGTAACATTTGAAAGAACAAAAATATTTTCATATTTTTACATCAATTATTTCAGTTTGAAATAATGTTTAAAGCAGTGCCATTTTGAAAAGAAAAGTTATTCGTTTTAAACCTGGGAAGTATTTTCATGAGTCCTATATAGCATGTCATTTGTGTAACAGGTTGTTGAATACTTTCTTTTCTAACGCATGGTGACAATATAGACTTGCATATATTTATTTTTAAAGAATTGACAGTATTTTTTCTCATATTATAAAGAACGAGCTTTCTTTGGGCTGAACAGAAAATTTACATTGTTTAATAGAGTAACTTAAAACTTAATTAAATCAAAGATATTGGGATTGCCACAATCCTAATGCACAACCGTTTTTCCAATTATTTGCACTTCGTAAATGCCCTAAATAAAGATGGCAATCTGCATTCTAAATATGGAAAAATTCTAAGAACAAACCATATCATCATAGAAAAATGGGCATAAATCCTTCACCGCATAGTGGATGTAAACATAAGTATCAAATTTGCAATGAATAACGATGAGTATTGATATATTCTTAAGTTTCATACATACTAGATTTGATAATTCTAAAGTTTCAAACTTTCTGGCAAGGTTTGTCCCGTTTTTATAATGAAACACTAGATACCAGAAAAAAGAACTGTCATTGCATCAAAGGCTTGCCATTCTACAAATAATGTAATTACTTTAATATCATAACATAATAACGGAAATAAAACAAACACTAAATGCCAACAAGCAAGAAAAGAAAGATTTATCTAAAATTCCTAGAAAATTTTTATTACTACTCTCAATTCTGACGCAATGAAACCTATGGCCGTACAGAAATGTAGCAAATCCTTCTGTTTCCTCCAGATAGCATTCTCCTCCCCCCAGAAAGATAACCGAGATTATGGGAGTCATCACAATTTTGAGGGAATGTGGAATGTTCTTTATAGATAAAACTTCGAAAAGAAACAAAACAATCAGAAACAATATTTCTTTCGGGCTTCCAGTTGTCAAAGAGTACATTTCTGAAACACGAGGGGGATGTTTATAAGAATTAAATTCCGTTATTTGTTGGTCGTTTCTGAAAAGCACGGCGTTCCTTACAGTTAGTGGTTCTTGAGGTTTTAGGAACCAAAGCAAGTGTTAATTAGGTCCTTTGAAATTAACTTACTTTGTAAATATTTAATTAAAATGAGTGGTAAATGCGTCCAAGGATTAGGCGCATATGAAAGTGTCTATTTTCTAAGAACAGATGGAACTTCATAGCATGCTAATCCAGACAATTAAAATTTTTCGACGAATTAAAAATTAAATATAAAGTTATGGAATGTTTTCTGCTATATTGAATCTCCATATTATATATTCATTTGTCGATTATGCATCAGTAAACACACTTTTTTCCGATCAGTGCTTAATTTTTATGTGCGTTGAAAGTAAATATTTATTAACATAAGCAATTCAATATTTACTCAGTAGTAAAAACTTAAAATTTATTGTATGAATAATTATTTTTATATTATTCTGTTATGTTTCTAATGAGTGGTCTGGTTTCAATGTATTTATGTGTCTGCAAATGGCTTTTTTTCCTTTTAACTCTAATTTGCTGAACTTAAATTTCACCAGTTATTCATAAGCATAGACAGTTTTTAAAAGACTTTGAACGAGAAACGGAATATGTACAGAGGACTCAGAAAAGTTTAATTATACAAACTAAAAGTGTACAAAGGTGCTCAGATAATAATGATCTATGTAATAAATGTATCTGCCTACGATGACATATGTTAAAATAGTACTTTGACTTCTAGTGTTAAATACTTACTTGCATAGAAATCCTTCACTATTCCATCTAATGCAAGATTATTCATCCACCCACATGAAGTGTAAAAGGGAACGAGTTTGAAACGTGCGCACCAACTAACGTGTCTTCATCGCAAAGTTGGAGAGTTATTGGATTTATTCCATAACTGATGAGTTTCTACTGAACTCAAAATAAGCCTTTTACTTGAGTGCCCATGCATTCCTTGGTATTCATGTAAGACATAATTTTAATGGAGAGCTCTAAGCATTCTTTCTCTGACTGTTTTCTAGCTCAAAGCTAATGCGAATTTGTCCGTCTTTAAAAGATTCGCATTTGAAACTGTGATTCATCATTGAGTGAAATATTCCTATTCTTACTACTTCTATCATACTTTTCTTTGATGAGAGAGTTCCTTTTGAATTTAGTCATTTTGAAGCATTTTAAATGCAGTTTTTCCAAAATTATTTAGGAAGATTTAAAAGTTTCGTTATTGTACTATACTTCCGCTTAGGAAAAAAAGTATTCAGACTGATTGTTCTTTTTCCTTCAAATCTCTATAAGTTAAAAAAAATATATATAATTAAATTTTAAAGAAATTTGTTTTTGACTGTCTGGGAATTTAAATGGAATGCTAATTAGACATTTTTGTTAAACGAAAAAGCAAAGTTTCTTTTACTAAAAACATTTTTTTCGTCCAAGATGTGTTAATTAACCTTTTCACTAAGATTCTTACTAATTTTCATTAAAGAATTTAAACTGAATCGCAACTGCCAGTGAGCTTTAAAATGTATACAAGTGAATCAAAAATTAAATATTTTAATATATCTGCATGACTATTCAATGACATAATGCAAAATAAATATGGAATTCGTTGTTAATAGGCATAGTTCCCATTTAACGTAGTTATAACAATTATATTAAGGACTAAATGGGATTAATATCTCTTAGTCATTTATTTATCTTTAAGCAATAATAAGTAAATAAAGTATTTAGTATGTGTCGAAAATAAGGCAGCTCCATTAATTGTGAAAACAAAAATAGGGTATAAGGATATTTAGCGCAGTATATACAGGGTTGTCATAAATTATTGGATCCATTTCAAAAATTAATAAAAAAATTCCTATAATGTAGGAACTTCTTTTTTTTTAATGAGAGAATAGCTCAAAGAGTTTTTTCAGATAGGTAACGAGCCGATACTGCACAATAAATTTGCACAAAGTATCAAAATAGATACTGTGCAGCAGAAGGTACTTCTCTTGTTTCACGAATGCAAACAAACTCTAACAGTTCTTAGACGTTTTCAGTTAGAGTATCGAAATTGTCGGTATCCAAGTAAGTGTTGGTATTAGCAATTAAGGATTGAAAGTCTCCCTCACTGATACACATTCCTTTAATTTCTCATACCAACGCTTGATGAAATTCTTACTTGGAGTCTGACAATTTCTATACTCTAACCGAATAATACTTTGAACTTTTATGAGCTATATTAGTGGGAAGGTTACCGATGTGGCCGTTAAATGTGCGAGTTCTTGTAGGGTATGGTGCAGCTTTGGTATAAGATCCCAGCTATTATCATTACCGTACTTCACACTACATTGACTTCCTTCAGAATAGGTAACTTCATGGTGACACAGTGCTAACAACACAGAATAAAAACGCAAGTTTAGAACGATAACATATTTAATAGAACAAAAATTAAGTTGAAAAATATATTTTAAACTACTACATCATATGATCAAGCGCGCGATGAGATGATAACAAAAAGTGGGAGAATGATCAGGTGGAACATCGCCCTTAAACACTGCAGCAGCTTCTTTGCCATTGTTTAACAGATGACATCACCAAAAAGGTCGGGGTAGACACGCAAGCAAATACAGCTAACAACACAGCTGGCGATGGTGCCACAGTTATAATTGCTTTGCTTTCGTGGAACCAGAGACGTGCCTTCTGCTTCATGGTAGTCTTTTTGACACTTGCATTGGATTGCGCAGATTTAGTGCGCTGTAACGGCACATTACCTATCTGAAAGAAACTTTTTGATCTACTCAATCTTTTAAAAACAAGCGCAGTTTCTACATTATAGTTTTTTTCATTAATTTTTGAAATAGATCCAATAATTTATGACCACCCTGTTTTTTCATTGAAAACTGTTTCTTTTTTAGGCACATATAAACTATGAAAAATGTTAATTACGATTCTCTAACCATCTTTACAATAATCTAATTATATAAGGAAATTATTTCGCCCAATGAGAAGAATCGCCAAAATTTGCCTCCAACTTCCAAAAGCAATATATCAGTTGAACGCTGAAGAAAAGCAAGATTAACTTTATTTTAAGAGAACTTTATTTTTATTAACTTTACTTTAAAAGAAAAACCAGTTTAGCCAATGTCACCTGTGACACCAATATGAATATTGCTACCCTGATGATAACTAGAATTTCATTTAATTAATATCCAAAATTTTATTCAGTTAAATATATGTTGATCATAAATATTGTTCGAAGAATTTTATAACAGTTTGCAATTAATTTGAATTTTACTTCTCTTTTGAGAAATCTTCAACGCTCAAACTGGTAATAATATTCTCTAATCAGTGCGTGTATGATAAGCTGGATATTTGCCATCACTCCACTTTACTCCATTCTATTTTTCAGCCTATCCATTTAGGTTGGTCATTTACGGGCAATTTATCGCAGACAACAAACATATCTCCTATAGGCATTCGAATCCCTACTGCACCTACCTTCCCCCCTTTCCAAAATACGAAAACACTTCTGCTCTGATTTCCTCTATTGTGAGAGGGCCTTCACTCCCTCCTCCACGTATCCACACCGGTCGTATTTCAGCATTTATGGAATTTCAGTCCAAATGAAATTCAAGTGAAAATAGATTCTCCAACTTTCGTCCACACTATTCCAATTTGCATTGGATTTTCGCATTGTCGACCGATTTTGGCACGGTGCGACCGAATTTGCGTGATGTGGAGTAATCGTGGATCCCCGGCTTTATAGATATAACACCACAGCATACCCCTGAACTCGGAGCCAGAACGGCCGCCCATCGGTTGGATGGGACATTTGTGTCTCTTCCTTTTTAATAAAAGTCTCTTTCTTCTGTTAAAAATATAGGCACAAATGTAGGGCATGACTATGTATAGACATAATTAAATTCTTCATTAACGAAAAACGAGAGCAAAATATTTTTGCAAAATCTTTCTGTGATTAAAAATTTCTGCGTTACCTTTTCATTAATCAATAAATCAGTTTTCAGAGTGAGAATATTTTCAGAAGATTTCATTACACCTTCATTTAACTTAATTTGCTTCATGTTAATGGAATTTTGTGCAAATGTAATTTTGTAATAATAAAAATTAATGTAATTTTGTAAAATTTTCATTCCTGCTGTTCTAGAGTTTCTATATTGTGTAGATTTATATGTCCTGTATGACAATACACTGTTTTAATAATTTTAGAAATTAATTAGTAGTTAATCTATTTTCATAAAATTTAATAAAATACAGTTGGTGCCAGCTGATAGTTAATTTGAGAAAAATTGATTTCAACATTCCATAATATTTATAATAAGGAATCATAGCTTAATTACTAAAAAGCTCTTTTCTAGACACACTGATTAATGTATTTTTAAAACTGGTTTTCTTAATTTTATTTAAACTTTCTTCTTTCCTGATCCTAAAAATGGAACGTTGAATCGATTTCTGATTTATTTCATGATGAGTTAGGGTTTCGAAACTTTGTCCAGCAACGGGATTTATTTATGCTTTTTTAATGTCTTCAGAACTTATAACCGACACTTAATACAGATTAGATAAAATACAGGGTGTTTTCTTTTAAAAAACAGACACTTCTCAGAGACATGTGTATTTCGATATATCTGCTACAATGTCTCTAAATTTGGTATCTGAAATGACGGCATGGGAAAAAAAGATTCCATAAAAAATAGTTCAGAAAGTCGTCGATAGAGGGAAATTTGGCGCTTTTATAGCCTACACAGGTGAAATTTGCACAAAATGCAGATAAAATTTGAAAATGCAAACGTACGGTTACGTTAATGACCGCATCTCTAGTAATTCAGTCTACACATGTAACGGAAAAGAAAAACTAAGTAGTGTTAGTAAGAGTCTTAAGGGTCTCCGAGTAGTGTCGGTTACACATGCGCACTAAAAAAAGGCCCTGCACATTATATTTTCATACGAGCTGTGACATTTTGAAAAAGCTGATTTTAAGATTCCATTTTATTTCTAAAGATGATTTATAAATTCAAAATTAAAAAGATAAAATAATTAAAATAAAAAAAATCTACCTTTCGGTATACTAAAGCTAAAAGTATTTTCAAAAACTTATTATTGCATTTATTTAACGTTATGTTTTTCCACGCTTGTAAATATAGAATATTGCAATACATTTTCCATTCTCTTCCAAGTGTAGTAGAGTTTTGAAATTTTGCTCGTTTATATGTACCAAATGCGAGCACAAAATTTTAATATTTTCAGAATTTAATTATCATTTAATGGATTTTTTAAATTAATTTTGGTTTCATACAAATGGCCAAGTGGTACTGCTTGGTATGTATTTGAGAAAATTTGATTGCATGCTTCCATAATACTTATGATACATTAAAATTAAAATGAAAAATTAATTAAAATTAAAAAGGCTATACTTTATATTACATTATTTAAAGTGTGTTATAAAATATGTTTTTATTAAATTAATTTTTATTTTTATTTCAAATCTATCATATTGCATTCTGTAATTTATATTTAAATATGATTTTTGATGATTCGTTCTAATTTTCCCTAAATTCTGTTGAATCCATGGGAATTTGGAGATAATATGAATTTTAAAGATATCACAAATATGAGTGTTTAATTAGAGGAAATTATTATTTCCTGGTAGTTTATATAAAAGGACGCAAACAGCGACATTAATCTAATATGAACCTCTATAAAACTAATTTTTTTCAATTTACATTGTATTGTGGAAATAACTCAGATTTTATATACCAATATGAATGAAAAATAAATGTGTCTGTAATAAATCGCATAATTTATTATGGAATTTCCTATTTAAGTTCCTATTAATCTAATGTCATAGAAGTTCATATGACATGAAATTTCTTTCAATCCCCGATGATGAGAAAATATCGTTAATGTCAAACTGATATGATATGAATTTATTTACAGCTGTGACTGCCTATATTATACACCACAGAGGACACAAATTTTGATAAGTACTAATAAGATTTTGTACCTTCTTAGTTTGGAAATACTTGATGTTTTAATACATCAAAATATAGTTTGAGATAAATTTTAGATAACGTATTCATTCAAAGTTTCATAATCAAATGAACTTAAGTAACATTGATGAAGCAATTATTTTAAAAATGTATTAAAAATATTTTGTGAAGAAAAAAAAATGTTATGCAAGAGAAAAATAATTATTCATCGAAGCGATTTTCGCTTTCCTTCATATTTCCCAATTCTAACTTATAGATATTTTCTGTAATCTAGACCTTGATGTAAATAATGCTTACTAGTAAATAACCGTAACGTATATAAATATTGTTCGCTTAGTTCAAGTGATGTTGACAAATAACAGATCCCTACGATTAACTGGTTGAAAGCCCGATAGTTCAATGAAAGGATATTAATCTTATCTGCCTGACCTACATGACAGGACATACTTTATTACATTGACGACAACTTAAAAGGAGTTATTCCTCATACACTATTGAATATTGTTTCAGGAATGTTACGTTTATTTATCAGGATAAAAGAGTTTCCTCATTTGTCGAATATTAAATAATATTACTCTGTGTAAACAATTGTCAAATTCATTGAATTATTGCTTTTCAAGAGCTCAAAGACATATTTACCCGTGGTTCGCGTCACATAGACAATAATTAAATATTCATTTAATAATAGTATAATATTCCACTTAACTGGCTTTTATGCAAAGAAAAATAGCTGTTGGATATTATATTAAATGTTCCGGAGGTTAGAAAAGAAAATTTGGCTTACGTGTTTTCTGTTGCTTTTGTTACAATTCTGGACTGCAATTTGGTATATTTTCCAAAAGCATATAGTTTGCAATAATATTCTTTTGTGTGGAGAATGAATATGCGTTATCAAAAATGCTTTAAATTTCTTCGATACATCCCTTGCTATGGTCCTGAATCAAATTATAGGACCTTTATAATAAGTTTTCGAGCTCCGATGTCCGCAAAAATGTAGCCATCATTAGATACAACTTGTTGATCCCGCGTAGAGTATCTGCGCACCGTTATCTGTACATGATGCATTTTCAGTCAAATGGGCGCATTCTGTCTCCGCAGTTGATGAAGAAGGGATACGGTTCATTGGGGACGCAATAATCTGACAGATATGGCTTGATGAAAATAGAAATTATACATGTTAGTTAGTGCATGCATTAAATAAAGATTATTTATTAATGGATAATATTAAAGAAAATATGCAAAGATTTTCTTGAAAATTTTTAATTTTCATGTATTAAACATAAATCAATTAAACTTTTAAGGTGATACTAAAATTATGAGATAATTTTGTGTGGCAGGAGAAGGCAATGATAGGGAGCGAAATTTTGTCACTCAAGGATCGAGCTCGCAAAATTGTGGTCGGAGTGTGATGCCTTGATGACTGTGCTATCGGGAGGTACAGATAAAAAGTGAAACAGCGTCTTACTTGATTTCGACTGTCAATCGAAACATCGACTTACATCTTAGTTTGAGATATTAGAGATTTCTGAATTTTGGATGAAGGGGAGGGTTCGATAAAATTTATTTGCAAGTTTTTGAATTAACTATTTTTAGGAAAACCCAAGCTGCTGACTGAAATATTGATGTTCACCTGAAGGTTCTCTGGCTCGCCTAAGTCCAACTGCTTTATTTCTAACTAATCTCTTTTGAACCATTTCGTCACAAGTTTCGTTATATTATAAGAAAATGAAAACCTATAAGTAACACAATATTTAAGCTATTTCGGAGATCCAAAGGTATAATTTTCAATCAATTTTTACAAAAATAGAGATTAAAAGTCTTGATAAGATACTATATATAATTAATTTATTAATTATATGTTAATTTATATGGGGGCCCAAATATCGCCCACTTGAGCCATTATTTTAATCAGAGAGCTAATTCATGTGCAATTTATCATAAAAGTGTTCCAATCTATTACCCGGACTGTTATCCAAATATATACTGAATTACAACTTCAACACATAAGTTTAACACACACACCAAAACTTGTTTTTGCGACTGCAGAATTTTTTCTTCTAAAAGAAAGTGTTCCTAATATCCCCTACTATATGTTCCTAATATCGTCTTTATCTAAAATGGATTTAAATAAAGTTTTACTTATGCTATGATCATTCTTTCTTTATTAAACGTGAAAATTAAAGCAGAACAAAATTGAAAGTGATACAAGACAGCATTTTTGTACTTTTAGCAATATTGTTAAATTATTCTTTTAACACTTTTCCTCTAAATAAAATATTGAAATAAAAAAGAACTTAGGAGCATCGTCAGGTGATAGGACAACAACCATGTATTCTTATAGGTAATTTTTCTGAAAATATAGTGCACCTCAAAAGGCTAGGGTGATAATGGGAATACCCAAGTGGGCGGTGTTGGGAACAACTCTACCCTCAAACATGGCGGCATACCCCCTCAAAATCAAAACTCCATCCAAAAATTAAACTACATAAAAAAAAGAAGGCAATTATAGTCACTATCACTTCCTGAAATGGTAAAATATTATGACTTGAACCTTACTGATTATACTAAAAGTAATGAAACATGATTATTAATACATATAACACAAAAATCAGTAAAAATTACCAGAAAAAAGAAAAATCAACACAGGTTCAAACAGCTACTGAAGGGGAATACTTTGTAGGTCCGGTAGTGGCCACTATATACCACTTAAAATCAAGAAGAAATCGTGGGCGGCGATATTTGGAACGTAGGTGATATTTGGGCCCCTACCTTAATTCAGAAATAAATTAATGAATATTTTTAATTAATAAAATTAATTATATATAATTAATAGATAACAGCGTGGAACCATCCAACACATTCTACAACGGCATTTAAGGGCTTTTAATGAAAATAAACTTTTTTTTGTAAATGAAACGCATGCTATGTCCATTAAAATAGACGCGGGGTCTCAAGAGGATATGTGGTATTTAAGAAAGACACAAGAGTATTTCGAGTATATGATCTAGGTTTTAAATTGCTCTCAAATATCCATCTACATTCTTTTTTTTATTTTTTTGAATTTGTAAAGACGGAGGACGCAATCGATGTTACTGTTCTTGTTAAAACCTTTCTAATTTTAAAGGAAATAATAGAATTTGAGAAATCACACAAAAAGAAATACATACTAATCACTTCCACTTTCATCAGTGATAACAACTACATTAATAGAGGGACAAGGGCACTAACATTGTCCTGAAACACCGACAACTGTTAATTAATTCTTGATCTTAGTAAGACATACGGTTTATTCCCTTGACACTATTGGCAGTAAAGAATAATCAGTCAATAGACTGAAACAGTAGTAGAGGAACAAACAAAATTCAGTTAGTCTTTTGAAAAAGAATCTTCATTTAGTGATTTGGAGCAGTTCAAAATTTTAACAAGACTAACCGCTTTAAAAGTTTACTTAAGTAAAGGAAAAAGTAGATTCGTGTAAACTTTGCTCAGAAAGTGCGCTAATAAACTACTCAAGAATTGAAGCTACTCAGCTAAGTAATTAATCAATAATCATAGTTATTTGCACTGTACACACGAATATTTATTATTAAAAATAATGAAATTATCATATATTTTTATCATTATTTATTATGTTACACTCACAAATTTCCGTGAATATAGAATCGTCCACGTTTCGTATGAAGCTTAAGAACTTGGTTAATTACTCAATTTCAGTTGCTTAATGATCCAATGCATATTGAAAATAATTCAGTTACTAAATAATATAATAGCATAAAATAATCTAATAGCATATCTGTGACTTATTGCTCACGTTTAATCAATGAAAGCTACTATTTAAAGCTTCGGTTCCGAAGTTACGAAATGTTTGCCACACGAAAAAAGAATCGCTTTTTTGTTCGAAAGACACTTGTTTTCTAAAAATATCTTTAGGTTCCCAAACATCATCTTATTAACTGAAAATAACGAAAAAAGAAAGAGGATTGAGATCAAAATGAAAAATATACAGAAATATGAAAAAATACACAAAAAGAAAATAGCTGGGAAAAGTTCTAATGCAAAGGTGGCGTCTCAACTCTGAAAACATTGTTCAAGGAGATCGCAGATAAATCAGTCGAGCTTTGCGCAGAGACTCGCTTAGAACTACAACTGAAGCGCAGCAAGTATCGGATCTATTATTTATCTAAAAGTTATAGTTAAAATACATTCGGAATCTCTGGTTTCAGGTATAGACTCATTAACTCCTTGGTGATAATGACAGAATAAACATTTGTAACGAAATGCCGTTCGGGAGCACAATTTTGCTCATCATGGATTCATACACGTTATGTGCTTTGAATCCATCTTCCCATGTTTAACAAAATTTGCCTGTGCACAACACAGAAACAAGTAATAGAGGGTATCTTAAAATAAAACCGCTCTAGATAAGTATCAAGCTGCAATCTTTGAATGACTTTTATAATGGGTTCAATTGGCGGTCGTTCAGTATCATATTTGCCACTAAATGGGAAACACCGACTAGATAGGTGATGGATTCTCCCCTCCTGTTAACTTTTTCCTCACTTGGTGAAATAATGCACATGATTTTGAAACAAATTTTGGATCATTTATATCTTTTTCCTGGAGAGAAACCTTGTTTGAACGAAAATAATCTTATTTTACCAATATTTTCAATAGTGTAAGCATTTATTAACTGAAAGCAAATTTTACTTTTTTCTTTTGCAGAACCACAGAGCCATGTTCCGCCCAGACTAACTCATGTTGCTAGACACATATCTGCAAATCAAGGAGAAACCATTTTTCTTCCATGTGTAGCTCAGGGACATCCGGCTCCCGTATATAGGTATGTTTTCTAGTGGCATATGCATCTCTTTATGACAAAACTGACTTATTTTATTTCAAAAGTAAAATAAATTAAACAATTCTTATTCAGTATTATGTATTTCGAAAAATATTCAATAAAGACGGAAATTGTAAACAAAGTCAAAGTTGCAAGAAATAATGAAATATAAAATTCTCATTTATAAATTACAGAAAAATCTGTTAAGAATAATAATAAATGACATTTTTTGCAAAGTAGTTGGAAGGAATGAGGTAGAATATTTCCGTAGAAAAAATGTGGGCTAATAATATACTAACAGTTAAATTGGCTAATGGTGAAACCGAATTACTTTCCAGTTTACCTGCAATTATCATCATTATTATAAACTGCTAGCTTTTATGGTTAAACCGATGGGTTGTTATCAAACCATACTGTCACATTTTCGCCACACCTGGAACAATCCCAGCTCGTTTTACGATAATAAGCTTTAAAAATTTGTCGAGGATTAAAATGTATATTTCAGTCGAATAGTAGTGTCTTTTCTATAAAAATTAATAACCTGATGTGGTGAGTAGTGGGCCATATTCAGGTCTGTGGAGGAAAACACTGAATTTATCATGATTTCGCATAACTATATAAGTGGGATTTCGTTAGATATCGTGAATATAGATGCACAACCTGCTGTTACAGTTTATAAGAACGGAAAAAGAGAGAGTTGGAAGGATTTTTGTTTGGTTTTTCCTGTTGTTTTTTCACTTGATGTCAAAATTATGGTGAGTATCATAAAGATTTCGTAAGGAACTTCCAGAATGGCTAATGATCGACAAAAATATCTAAACCTTAGTACGGGAAACCAATCATTCACAGGATCACCCAAGTTACACACTATATTGTTAAATATTTTAAAATTCGAAAAATCAATATTGTATAATATTGTGCTTCAATATTGAAACAGAGTAAAATGTAAGACTTTTCCTATATTGCTCAATATTGGGCTTCAATATTGTTAAATATTGAACAACAGTATACAATACAGTTCAACCTAGTTTCAATAATGTACTGTTGATTTCCCCAAAATTATAAATATTCTCAATATTAAACCTGATTACTTATTAGAGATTGATTTTTTTTCTTTCATACCTCATTATTTGATTATTTTGTAATCGAAATTTGTTACTCTTACGAAACATGGATTAAAACTCCGGAGAGCTTGGTTGATCATTCACTTTGTCCACTCAGCCCCCGAGATTTTGATCTCTGAAGATAGATTGCGGTAACCCAATTTGGCTGGATACAAAGTATCGTGCATCTCTACATCTTATTTTGAATTGCCTTCTTGATTTAAATAACTTTTTATAATTTTGAGTTGAGAATATAATTTGAAGTTAAAGAGAGGACGATTTTTGCTAGTAACTAAGTTTTGATAGTAGAATAATTAGGAAATTAGTGTTCAAAATCAATTACTTTTAAAATTATTGGACACAAAGAAAGTTATTATTTTCAACAAAAATTGATTGTTTTTAGGATTTAATTTTGTTTATGAACGTTAAAATTTCAGCATTAAGAAGAAGGTGATATATAGTTTTCTTTAATGTGCGAGTTCTACATTTAGTAAAAGTTGGGATAGAGAATGTTTGAAAATTAATACTTTTTATAAAAATGCCTAGTTAGTTTTTTTCATATTATCATTGATTTATTGAATTAATTAAAAGAAGGCCGGTGTTGGAGATCATGTTAAAAACCGGATGTTTTATAAAACAGAGACAAAGAATCAAACCCATATATAAACAAACGTATCCAGGTCGTATGGTCACTTCAGGTGAAAAAAATGGAATAATAAAACGTTGTGTTATATTGTTAAATGCAGAATTTACAATATTGTCGTCACTTCATTTATGAACGTTGTTAAACATAGAATTAAATAAAAACAAAGAATAACTAGCAAAGTAAAAAACCCAATAGCAAAGTTAAAACAACAATTTTAATCTAAAAAATGAAACGAATCCGGCAGTGGACTTTCTCAATGTTCACCTTCTGCTGGATTATAAATTTTACAAAAATTGGGACAATTTTCTGTAGAGAAACATAAATTAAGTCAAAAGTGTGTCTCTCTGTGAACCGAATTATCCCAAATAGAAGGAAAAGAAAAAAAATCTTCAGAAACTGCAAAATAAACCCTTTTAATCAAAAAGACAGATGGAAGAAAAGACGAAAAAAATTACTTCCTGCCCCGGAAAAATAATAAGAAGTTACTAAGACGCCAGCCCTAATACACAAGCTTCGAAAAATGGCGCCGAAAAATAAACAACACACAATCAAACAAAGGACTAAACCAGTGAACATGCTCCATCTATTGAGAGAAAAAAACGATGCAATTAAAACTCTTCAAGTCCTTTTTGATTAATATTTCAGCATTGCAGAAATTCTTAGGGAATCCGTTAAACTGTAAATTAATAATAAAATTTTTCGTTTTAAAAAAGGAGAGAAGGTTGTTGATTTTTTTTTATTTCTACTTAATTTGAGAGAAAATTGTATTTTTAAATATTTTTGAATTGAGATTAGTTTGAAAATCTCATAAAGTGATGGCCCTAAAATTAAAATAATCTCTTTTGTCATAAATATCTACCAAAACATCCAAATCTGAATTTTCAATTACCATATCGAAATAATTTCCTTTTTCAGTACTAGTATTAGTTTTATTTAATTTTAATTCTTCTGTATAGTAATTAACTAAAAAATCAAAGTAATCAAAGTTGAAAAAAATTAGACCTCGACATACCTGAAACCGAAGATTAAATTATCTTTAATAAATTTTCTTTCGTAGGTGTGTGCAGAAAAACATCGGCCAATGTACTAGAAAAGGAATTTCCCATCTGTATACCCTTAGCCTTGGCATCTCCATTCATTCCATCTATGCGCTAGTTCGCGGTAATGGAGGAGGTGTTCCGAAAATTCTGTATACCCTTAGCCTGTCTGTAGAAGTCAATTCCATTAAACAGATAGTTTTCACAAATATTAAACTTACAAATTTCAAGCAACTTATTTTTATCAATAAAATCAGAATCAGGTACAGATCGTATAAAGTTACGCAGGCTTCAAGTAATTTTTCTTGCTGTAAGGTGGTGAAAAGATTTTCAAAGTCAAAAGAGTTTATGTTGTTAATTTTATTATCCTTTAAAGAATTCAGAACTTCCAATCTTACTATTTAATATAAAGTTATCTTCTTCTTTAATTTTATCTATAATTTTAAGTAGTTGGAAGAAAAATTTACCAATAAAATATTTGTAACTACCAGTGCTACATGAACATACCTGTTGAATTTACTAATACAAAATTTACTAACAGAATAAAAATCCTATCATAGGACAAAAACAAAGAGTTAAAAGATGCAAAAAATAATAAAAAGAAGAAGAATCCGGCAGAGACTTTCTCAGATGTCACCCTCCGCCTGGATTCTAACAATACAGAATTGGGATAATTTTCTGTAGAGGAACCGACTGAAAAATTCAAACACACGGTTCTTCTGTGACCGGAATTATACTGAAAATTGAAAGAAAAAGAAAAAAAAGTTTCCTCAAAATACTACAATATACATTTGTAACTTTGTGTATATTGTAGTATTTTGAGGAAAGTGTTTCTTCTTTGAATTTTCGAGATAATTCAGGCCGTAGAGGAACCATGTGTTTGACTGTTTTTAGTCGGTTCCTCTACTGAAAATTATCACAACTCTGAATTTTTAGAATCCCAACAGGGAGTGACCTTTGAGAAAGTTCTAGGCCGGGATTCTTCTTTTCATTATTTTATATTATTTTTTTTATTTATTACCGTTTTGTATTATACCGTATTTTATCTATTTATTACTGTTAGTCGATTATTACTGTATTATTTTCACTGCATTCCTCGAAATTGCTGCGTTTTGCGCGTATCAGATGCATTTTGTTTATTTTATGTTTTTTGTTATTCTTGTTTTGGTGTTAACTATTTTTTCCCAATTCCAATATATCTGTAAAATTTAAAATATTCTGAGCTCTACATTGGTCAATGTTGTTCAACATAGAATTTTCAATATTGTCACCACTACAGTGATCATCGTTGTGGGAATATAGAATTTTCAATATTTTTGCGCAGTGTTATGCAGTACTTGGCTTTTTAATGAAAATTTATTTGAAATAAAATCTTAAATAACATGAATTACTAAGCTAAAACTAATATTTTTGTGTCAAAGTGTTAAGTTTACAAAACTTTTAAAAATTTGATACAGCATTCAGTATTCCTCGGTATTCACAATATTGTTCAATATTGCCCAAAATATTTTACAATATTGTTGTGTTATTGGAGCAGAACTGTTACTTGTTTTATTCCATGTGACATGATTGGGGCAAAAGTATAAGTTCTAAGTCTCATGAAAGGTACAAAAGGTGCATCTATGGTAAGAAGGGAGTTGGTTCACATTTGCATTGCAGAAGAAAAATCTTTCACAGGGAAAACTCCATTGAAGAACATTAATTTGAACCAAGATTCATTTTAGATCCACTAATATTGAGAATTGATCAAATCAAAAAATTACTCGAATTTTTAATTCGGGAACATTTTTGAGATGCCGATCTAAATTCCTTGATCCACTAGATCTTTGATTTTTATGTTCTTATAGATATTGAACGATATTTACATTTGCACAAGTTCTTGCAATTAAAATTCTGCCATTAGTGCTTTCTTTAAAAATTATGTTTCCGAAGTTTTAACTGATTCTGTATAAAATACTTGGTAAATTATACTTTATGGTAGTTACATGCAGTTTTATGTCAGTTTGTTCTTATCAATAATTGTTTTGTGAAATAATTAATTTGTGTTTCAATAAATGTTTCAGCAAAAGTTTGACATATTTTTTAAACAATAGAATTTGTCATTTCACGCGTTTCAAAGCATATTAAATTGAGACTCAATTTTCACTTGAAAATTTTTAAAAAAAACTCTGATATTCTATTATAATGAGAAAATAGAAGCCTACGGAATGTAGAATTCAAATGAATTGTGATTTCTGAATTCGGATGTATCTTTTTAAAAAAATCAACAAGATGAGACAGAGCTTTTGAAATGGAAGTCTTTTGTCCCTCAGTATGTCTTTTTAAAAATTAAACAGTAAAAAAACTAAGAATTTTTGAACGTTATAAATAATTACAGGAACTCTTAATTGGTTAAATTCATAAAGACGTCAATGAACTTAATGATGGTGTAGTTAGTTTACTTTAGATGATTTATACTGTTTTTAAATTTATTTAACAATTAAGAACTGCATTGTTTTAGAATAATCTCATGTTAATATTATCATTTTTTTTAAAAAAAGAAGTCTAATGAAAATGAAACCAGAAGTCTCAGCTTAACACGCTGTTTTTAAGAAAAATGTGTCCGTGTGTACATAATAGTTACTTGAACCAACATAATATTTTCCGGAAGAACATTTTTCTGGGAGTATTTTTTTCTGTTAATTTCCTGATATGAGTATGAGGAAAACATTTTGTTTTAAAAGCAGCTTTTTTTTATTAATGTGTGTAACTGTCCAAATATATAAATATTTATTCTTATTTCAGAATCTCGCATTGCGCTTTTTATTTGGTTATTTAATAATAATTATTACTATTGACCAAAAATCCGTGATAAGTGAAAATAAGTATGAAAACTTTGATATATTTATATGCATATATATATATGTCACCACTACATGTTCCCGTACCTAAAATTATTATAATTCTTTGTAATCGGTTTGGGTAAACAGGTAAACATAAAGTGGAAGCATACCCGAAAAAACATGTTTTAACCGCTTAACTTAACAGCCCGAGAATACTCGTGCATCGAATAATAGAAATTTTAGTCTTATAAACTAAAGTTGAATCATTAATTAGCTTTATAATTTGACACAAAAAATATGTAAGATCCGTAAACATCTTAAGTATCCTATACCTTCTTAGATGAATGAAAACGACAGCCCCTTTCCAAAACAGGAGGGGTCATCTTATTAGATAGCAAAGAAAACTATTCAGTTAAGTGGTTAAAAAGCAATTTAGAATAAAAAGAAAAAAATGAAATAAAATTATATAACTAAAACAAGAAAACTGAAATAATAACAAAAATATATATGCGTATATAAAGCTCAGTTGGTAATGTTTCAAAATAGTAGAGGAATGCAAGTTTTCCCAAGCCACTATCCGAATTTCTATTCGTACTGCGCTAGCCCAATCTCGCCAAACAGGTTTTAATACCTCCACCCATTGCTAGCATTCGTCCGTTCACTTGCTTCGTTTAAAAGTAGGAGGGTTTTCGTCTTCTTGGATAACTAAGCAAGGGTCACGGAATAACGAAGTTACTTCCCAAAAGATAAGGTTTACCAGCATTGAGAAAACGTTTGTGATTGGATGACGGGAAGGGTAGTTTTCAGCAATACTCCTTCTGCCATTTCCTTGCCAAGATTTCAAATTTTAAACAAATAGATTTTTTACGCTACTAATTACCCTCCCATTATAATTATAATTTTTTAAATCTGAAAAGCAGTTGTGTAGACCTAATTAAATATAAAGAATTCAGTAAAATTGTTGGAAAATTTGTCTTTGTATCCACATTTCTCACTAAAATTATTAATTAATTTGGTTAAGAATATTTTCATATATTATTTTTAAAATGACATAAATAAATTGTTTTTTTATGTATTATTAAATTTTTCAGAAAAAAAGATGAAAAATGAAAAAAAAAAAAATGTGTGTGATGGACATACATTACTTGTATGTTTAGTATATCTTGTATTAATTGTATATCTTACTGTGCCCTATTCGAGAAAAGCACGCAATCGAAATTTTGAAAGTTAAGTATAGTTCTAATGTTTGAAAATATCATTATTTTATTACTTCTTTACATATTTCAATTGATTTTTGAAGGATACTTTTTATCACAGAATTTCGCAAATTTCAAATAATTTAATGTGAAAACCCCCAATTTTTTCTCAGATTGCTTAGTTATCATGTAATGATGTTTAATTTTATGTTAGTGTTTCCTCACAAGTTATCTTAACATAAAGAACAAACTATATATTTACATAAAATACAATGATATAGAAATGAGGTTATGCATAAGTTGAAATCAATTTCAAAATTAAAATGGCGAATTCTGTTTCTTTAAGTAAGCACTAATAGAAAGAGAAAATTTTTAAAAATGATTGATTGTTTCTGATTTATAAAATTAGGAAAAGCACTCAATTATGCTTTGAACAAGCCCGCTTTCATTTTCTTGCGAATTCTCTTTGCAGTATTCACTTCGTTTCTTATATATAAATATAAATTTATATAAATTTAGTTAAAGAGTGAATTAAAATTAATAACCAAAGAAACGCCTTTTAAATGAAATTTAATGTCAAAACAAAATGAAATTCAGAGAGTTAATTGAAAATAATGTTCTTTAAGGTAGTAATATTTTTAAAACTTGAATAATTTACTTATGGAATAAGGTAAAACATGTGTGTTGATCCTTTTTAAAAAAAATTCTGGATTTTATATTCAACTTTTCTAGCTGAATTTTCTGCTTAGTTATATGTAACAGAAAAATAAATTACCTTTAGAAATAATGTTAAGAATACTTTTCAGACTTTGTTGGCAAAAGAAAGATCGTTAATCCTTTCATACTATGAATTTATATTCTTTCGTATTCTATTTTTATAGAAAAGAGGGAACTGGAAACTTTTCTGACAATTTTGACGTTTATTTTAAAATATATACTCTCAGATTAAATATAATCCAAAAATGAAAATCTTCAGTAATAGTTTTTTGAATGAGAATCGATATTTATAATAATAAAGGAAGAGTTACAATAACAGTAAAAATAATTCTCAAAATGTTTCAAAAATTGATTATTCAAGCAAGAAAAATGGAGAAAAATACTGAGCTTAACTAAAAATGATATTTTCATTCATAAATATTACCGCAAAATAGGAGAGATTTTCTGCATTTTGTTGAAATTACTAAGCAATTTTCAAATTCGAAATGCTGTATTAAAAATTTTTTTACATACAACTAATGATATACTGTGATTTTTTACACGAAGTGGAGCCGAGGTGTGTGCCAACATTGACTGTGAAAGGCTCTATAACGTACTAAAATAGGTTTCATTATCTTCGTCTGGCAATTATTGAGCATTAGAGTGGCAAGTAGCGTTGCGAGGATAAGGAGTGTCTTAGGTATAATTTGTCCCTAGACGTTATGCTTGGCTTAGGTAATGTAAATGCTAATCGGGATATCGCCTCATTGATATCTTTGGCTTTAACCCTTTGCGGCTCAAGGCATTAAATTTTTTGAAATAAGATGAGAAAACATCATGAATGGGTTTAGTTTATTGTCTAGACGTAGAATCTCCAAAAAAAGTTTTTAAAAACTTACTTCATTCCAAAGGGAAGCCGTCCCCCTTTGAGGTCACCCCCCTCATACGATAAGCCCCTTAGATACAGCCACCTTGATATAGTAAAAAAATAATGTTGAATCTTACATAAAATCATAAATTAAAACTTCAAGAATATTGGAAGAAAAGTTTCAAGTCAATTTTCTAAAATTGTAAACGTCCAGAACTGAAAATTTTCTTATCCCTGAATTAAGGAATTTTCCGAACTTTATCTTTAATAATTCCTATTCCGAAACGAAATTTCATAAGGCTGCTATATACATTCTAAAAGGAGTACTATTAGCCGTATCCTAAACCAATTATTTTCCATTTATATTTGAATTTAACGGTTGAGAAGCGAGTGAAATTTGGTGTGCCATCAGCTGGCACACTGCGCCATCAGCTGGCACACTGCGCCGCAAAGGATTAAGCAATAAAATAAATGTTTTGTTACTATGGCACACTCCCAAGACTGAAGCTTCGGGCAACTATATCCTCTCTTACCCCCATCACTACATCACTTACAGCCTATCCTCACTATTTGACAAGTACCGCCTAAATAAGACGTTCTGTCAATTCAGCTACCCCCCCCCCCCTGCACCCAAAAATCCAAGTAAAACATGGAAATTAAGCAGCGTTGCATATGAATAAGAGTGAAAACGGCAACAACATTTTTTTAACATCATAATGCACAATGGCTTCGGCTTCATTTCTTTCAAATAAATATTACATACATGGCTGAATTTATTTTTCATCATTTAATAATTGTTCCGTATTCCTAATATATTGTCGTACTAATATGAGCACTTTGAGTTCCTGACACACATGCATAACTAAATTGTTTTGTCAGAAAGGAATTAAGTACGAAAAACATTAAAGAATGCCTAGCATGTAACAATTATTTTGAAATTATTGTAGTTTTCCTTCCATTAAACTTATAATTCTTCAAATACAAATGAGACTTTTCTAAGCAGCTAATTTTATTTCTGTTTATGATAACCAATTTTTCTTTATCCTGTTTTATCTTCAACGCACTGAAGTTCTCTAGAAATATTTTATGAGCTTATTTAATCACAGGTTTAATTTTTTTTTTTGCAATTGGGGTGAAGACAGGAAAAAAATTGAGAACAATTTAATCCAGCTTATTTCATTAGAGCAGTGGAATAATTCCACATACATATAAAGTCTTATTTATATCTATTTAGATTTTTGCGATGAAACCTATCATCAAAATGTACGTTTCATCGATAATTTGGTAAAATATAAGAAATAAATTCCATTTTGTTTATCATAATTGCTATTTCATCAGTCCATTTTATTTTTCAAACTTTATAAATACAGTTTGAAAAAAAAAATGAGGTTTCAGAATCATTTTCCTACTGTTGAGAATACCAGAGAGCGAATTTCAAAAAAGGACTTGCTATTCAACGATCGTTTTATAAATACCACAATTTTCCTTTCAGTCTTACTTACATTGCCTCAAATCTACTTACAAAAAACAAAACAGCTAAATTTTTTTATGGGACAGTAGAAAAATGCCTCAAAAAAAGCGAAGGATATTCAGTTTCATTAGGCTAAACGACAGCGGAAGTATTTCCCAGTCCCTAATTACCATACGAATGACTATAATGCCTCAAGGGAGAGCAGAAAATTTTCCTTTTCTCTTTCAGCTGATCGTGCAGAACATTTACAAAACAAATGATGTTTATATTAGCCCAGCAGCAGTAAATGGAGTTTTCTTGTTGGTAAATAAAGGTAAGGGATGTCGTTTTTCAACATTAACTGTCTTCTGCTATGTACGGGATGGACTTGGCTATGTGCGAATGAATAGCATGTAATGGGAAAGTGGAATCGTAAAGCGAAAAAGGCAAATACCTAAAAAGTAAAGGAATAACGTTTAATGTCTGACGTTTCTGAATTTCTCCTTCTTATGCAACTATTCCTTATAATGTTTCGTTTTAGTTGAATGAGAATTCTAGGGAAAAAATTGTAAATCGATGGCCCGTAAGAAAAGAAAATGTACAGGAGTATTTTCATTTTTAACATTTAGAAAACTATGACAGCATAAATGCATCATAACTTTTCTTAAAATTGTTGTTAAAACGGGGGGAAAGTACAGTTGCGCTTTTGTATTCAACGTTGCAGCGAATAATTTATGAACTCCTTTTTCAAAGAGAATGCAGCATCAACATTTGCAAAATTGTCAATTTTTTTTAAAGAATATTGAAACTTACTTAAACCTTACATAATTCTGTACCTTTGCTTACAGGATGTGCAAATTTTATACTCATATTTAATTTATTATATTTTAAGATTAATTTTTAGAATAAATTATCGCATTTTTTGAATATTTTTTATTTTTTATTTTAGAGTCAGTTAAGTAAGTAACAACTTTTGACAAATTTTTGCATGATTTCTTCGTAGCAACATATTCTTGCTTCTGCAACAGCTATTCTGCTTTTGATACTAAGTCAAACGGTTATGTTATTGAAATTTATGTTTCAAAACGTGAAATTCGCAATGTATGATTCTAAATTGGCTTTTTTTCTGTTTTGTAATAAAATATGCCGAAATTTCCATTCAATTTTTTTATTTCTTAAATTAAAAAAAAATTAAAACATTGTTAAATTAGGAAATCGAATAACATTTGAGGCAAAAGTGCATTTCAGTGCAATTAATTTCCATAAGACATTTTTGAAGAAACAATGATATTCAAAATGTTCAAATGTGCATACAGCTTATAGGATTTTGAGTAAATATATTCCTTACTCTTCACTATTATATTAAAATCAAGTGAATAAAAACACTTCTTGCTTTGAATAATTATACAAAAATTCAGAAAGGAAGCTCTAGTCTAAAAAGAAATCATTTTTATCGAATTAATGATTCAGTTTGAATTTTACGCTACATATTGAAAAAATTATAAGTAAAATTAAAATATCGAGCACAAACACATATGTAAGCTATACAAAAAAAAACTTAACATCTGAAATGCGTGTGATGATACAGACGTAATATTAATTCATAATTTAATCTTAAGAATCCATAAACATTTGTGGTCTACGAGCAACCAGATGTCATTAAAATCCTTTCTAAAAATCAACTGCTAAAAAGTCTACGCAATCAATGGTATGCTTAAAATTTAAGTTCTTTTCAGTTGCGTTCTGACATCAACAGTATAGTGAGATCGTGTGAAGAATTTGCTCTTAAGATAATCCCGAAGAGAAAAGTAACAACCCCTGCTTTCAATGAATTAAGATGCTCAATTCATTTATTTTCCCTTTTTCATTCCTATCCTACAATGCAGGATATTTCTGGATGTCGGGTAGTGGGAAATTCTAGGGATCACGAAAACTTAGACGGGGAATTTATTTAAGGAATTCTTATCATTTATCCGTGCTTACTTTAAATATTTATTTCCCATTCGTGCATAGCTTGTATGAAAAATGAAAATAATAATGTTGGCGTTAAAATATTTAGTAAGAGTCTTGGAAATATCTGATGTTTTTTGGAGCCATGATCCTTTAAGCACATGGCTTCCTAATCTTTCTCCAGTTGCTACTCATGTTCAGGCGAAAAAAACATTTCCTTACTCCCTCCCCATCAGAAGAGTTTTACCACGACCTCAAAAACGGAAAACAAATGTGAAAGCGTAGCAATTATGCGTTGGTGAAAAATCATCTGAAAACAAACATTTAGGAAATTCCAATTAAATATTAGTCAAGATGACTTTCTAAATTATATATTATTACATATAAAAGAGTGTTACCATCATCTTACCACAGGAAAGTAATGCTGTCAATCAGCCAAGATTCATTGATGCACGTTAATTGCACGAAAAATTTAACAATATATTCAAAAAGAAATGAACAAATATAAGATTAATAATATAAATAAAAAGAAATTCCATTTTGAAGAGTATTGCAAAAATATGCTGATCTTCATAAGAAATTTAATTTATCCAGACATTTTTCTGATTTTTTTATCATAAGAACCAATGTTTGGAAAAATGCGTTATTCGTAATAACTCCAAAATTCCCAAATATCCAAAGTCTTCAGCAAAATATTTGTCTCTAACATATCTAGAAAGCTGACATCCATATACATAGTGCCTCACATTTCCTAAGCATGTAATTATATTCACAATTTTCACTTTCATTGAAAAACTTATGTTGATGTACAGGGAGGTCATAAATTATTGAACCCATTTCAAAAATTAATGAAAAAGACTAATATTGTTTCTACTGCATTTTATTAAATGAGATAGCAAATGAAAAAGTTTTGTTCAGATAGGTAGCGTAACATTACGGCTTCCTAAATTTGCTACAGCGAGATATTTCCTTACGCTGCGGCTACCGATCAGCAGAAGCTGATGGGGATTTTCTTTTTTAGTTTTTCTAGAATATCGCGGAAACTATTCAATTTTTGAATTACAAATGATTTAACTGATTAAAGAGTGTAACATTCTCGGGAAATATATGTTTCTATGTTTTTTCTAGCTCTAATAGTGTCACAAATAATGGCTCTAAAAAATAGGCCAATATCCAATAATTTTTTACCAACTAGACCAGTGTTTGTCGGAAAAGGAACAAATATGAATCTAGAGTTGCTTGTGATATTGTATTGAGTACTAAATATATATAAAAGAGTGTTAAGCAAGCTTTGCGCTTTCCTAAATCAAAATCAATTTCTAATTTTTCCGTCCCAATTTTCCTCAATTTATCAGTATGTTTGTTTCCTTTTAATCTAAACAGGGTAGAAATAATGCAGGTATTAATATTTTTGTCTATCTCAAAACGAATTTTTGATTTCTTGAAAAATTCTTAAATCTCTTTTAGTTGACTTTATGCTTACATATTCTGAAGATATTGAGAGAAAGGAATTAGGGACTTCTCAACTCCAGCCCGAGGTCGCGAGCCAGAATTTTAGAAACTTTCCTCAAAAGCATGTCTACGAAACAAAAACCGGAACGCAGATGCATTCAGCGAATACACCATTATTAGTAGCATTTCTTTCATAGAACACCAGATGATTATAACGGAATCTTCTTTCATACAGATGCCTTAAAGAAAATTCTGTTCTTACTTCGTCATAAATAGTGAACAAAAGATTCTAAGCATTTATCAATCATTCTGCAAGACGATTTAACTTACTAATATGAAGAAAAATAAAACGATGCACTAACAGCAGATGAAACGTGCACTACTCACAGTTATAAAGAAATGCCGAAATCTTTTTATTGGGAAATAATCTTCTTGTCCATAGTATAAGCTTCTTCAGAACAAAATAAGCTGCTTGTCTAGAAAATCAGCTTCTCTGACCATGTTGCATTTGATAGATAGACTGATAAGCTTCTTGCAGAGGTAACTCGCCTTTCACAAATTTAAAGATTCTCTTTTATTTAATACAACTCTGCTCATCGTTTGGAAGACTGGGTAGTACCTAACGATTTAATAAAAAAAGTTAAAGCCCTGAAAGGTTCTTTTCTTACGAGTTTCTTGAATTGTATTTAAGAAATTTTGAGCTTTGAAATTTTAATAAATTAATCAAACCAATCTCAATGCATGCATCTTCATGATCCTAAAAATTTGCGGAAACTATCCCTTTTAAAAGTTATTTATCTAACCATTAAGATAAACCAAATACTTATCTTCACTTTAACATGATTATAGTTCAATTACTATAATATCGAATTGTCACTGGTATAAAAAATAGCTGTTATAAAAATTATTTCTATGCAATTTCACGATAAGATAGGATTCTAAGTGAGTCCATTGAAACGTAATGTACACATGAAACTAAGTTCTTGACATTAGGTTATTAATTTACGGAAAATAATCTGAATGCAATTTCAACTCAGAACCTTTATTAACTATAAGTGGTTTATTACGAAGGAGTTGTTTGAGTGTTTTACAGCAAATTATACACTTGACCTGCTTTAAACAGTGTACTGAATGATCCAGACCAGGGAGATTATTAAAAAATTTCAGGACAATAATTACATTCTTATGATTTAAATATAATTTAAAATTATTTTTATTAATAAATTATTGCATAAAATATCAAGTCATTTTAACCATATTAAAGTTCGATGCATTTTAATAAATATTAAAAAACACTATTTAAAATGCACTTCTATTAGAGAACTGAAAAGGAGAAGCAATGTTGTGTTTCGTAAAAAATACTGAACGTGAAAACAAAATCTTAAAATCGTGAGATCCGAAAGAAAATTTCTAAACAAATAAGTATCTTTATCGCATTCATAATATATTTAAATTAAGCCTTAATAATAATGATGAAGAGCTGGGTGATATTTGACGTCTCCAGAAAAGAATGTTGAACCTAGAGCTGCCAAATTTTTAACAGGTGCACGTTAAAAGCTAAAGAAATACACATCGGAGAAAATGTTTTAATGTTTTTATTCATAATTTAATTATTCAAAAATTGAACCACATTTACCAGCATTTTACAGCCAATTAATTTGTCGCCAAAAGAGTTCGAAAGAATTTTTGCCCGAAGTTTTTTTGGTATTGTTTTAAAGTCAAAACCATTAATCTTCCCAATGGTTTCAGTTTAAGTTTTGTGCAAAATTGAGCTCATTTTTACAAAATTTCTAATTACCGTGGTCTGCGGTCAAGGTCGTTCAAGGGCACTATGATATGTTCCCTACTGACTGAGGAAAGGGCGAAGAATAAACATTAAACAGGTAGGATCTAGAGAAATGGTCGGGCTTAATTTAGTTATATTCTAGTTTATTCCTTAGTCTAGTTATCTTAACCGTCCCTTGGTAATCGACTTTCAGACAGACTGCGCAATTTTGAACCTCGATCAGATGACGAGGAGGGATGGTCAGAGTTCTGTTCTCTGAAATTTCGTTGTTCGCTACTAGAAATTTATATTTTTCTGAAATGCCTTTAAGTTTTTAATGAATTATAGTAAGAAAAATGGTGGCTTTTATAAATTTTGAAAACATTGCATGTCTTTTAAATGCAATTTGTGTGTAAAACAATTTTTACGCATTTAAAATCAGGAAACTAATCTTTCCATGGATTGTTATTAAGCATGATGTCATTCAGCTTTTCGTGCGATTTTTCAAATTTTTCTTCGTGATTCAAATTAATACCAAACCAAGCTTTCAATAAGCTCTATTAGAATACCACAAACTGAGCTGCACAGAGAATCGAATATTAAATTAAAAATCGTTTAAATAGTTTTTTTTGCACAGATAAATGATTTCTGAAAGCAAATTGTTATCTTCTAAACACTCTCTAAAATTATCTCGAGTTATAGGGATGAATGCATTTTTTATTTCAAATAGTACGCTATTATTTTTATACGCAGTATTTACTTGAATTTAAAATGCATTTAAAATTGTTTTAATCATTAACCAAGAAGTTCAAATGAATATTTGGGAAGTGGCAGTGTATAACTGCATTTGTTTCTTAACTGACAAGCAATGAAAATTGAATTGATGTAACTGAAGAAGATCTATCCTTACTGTTTGATTTTGGATGTATCTGAATCTCAATTTTGAGCTTGGAAATAATTATTTCATCCATAAATCATCGACAAATTCACAATCTTAAACACTTCGCTTGGCATAGAAGCTAGTTGGTTGAACCTTCAGTTTTCTCCTTGAAAAATAACAGTTTATTACGTTCAGAAATTCCAATTAGAAATTATTTCATTGAAAAACTTTAATTTCAAATTGTTAGTATAAAATACATTAATAACTATTATTTAATTAGCTTACAAATTTCACATTTTATTGATGAAACTGAATCAGAATGATTAATAACTTCCTTAAAAATGCGATTTAATGTTTTTTTTTAATTTGAGCATTTTATACTATTTAAATTTTAATGATTTTCATAATTCATTATTTTAAATATTATGAAATCTTAAAGACAATTTCTTTTAAATTCTCTAAAAGATTTCACCACTCGTACAGAATGAATTAAAGTTAATCCTTTAAATGATAATTAAGTGCTGAAAGAATTAAACTATAATATTGTCACAAGAAATGCACAACTGAGCAAAATTTCAGAAATTTATTGCATCAAGAGGTAAGTGAAAAATCTATTACAATATTCCATCCTTACGAACGTAAACCAAGTCAAGTAAGATAACAGTGTGCAAAAATCAAAACTTTAATCTTAAAACAAAAACAAGTATAAAGCACCAAGTTGTGGTCTTACTTTTTAGCGTTAAGTACACTACGTTTAAAAAGTCAATTGAGAGTGTCGTATATTGTTTGTAAAAGCCCGGCCCATATAATACAGTACTACTGATTAATGGATTTAGAAAAATCACCTGTTCTATTACACCCTATCTCGATGGTAAATCCCTCATATTAATATTATGTGAGTGAAATTACTTGACGCCAAATATGTAAGGTTTCGGCGACCTATATTTTAATGTTCTATCTAAAGTAACTATCCCAACGGTGATCGGAGTGAGTATGATTCATGACACTCAGAGTTTTATGATTTTCCTGGTTGTTATATAGGCTGCACTTAGAACACGTCAAGGTAATATTAATTTTTAAGAAGCTTTTTTAAGTGTAAATAAGAAATAGAAAAAACTCTTTAATTAATACAATTTCATCGAATATATATGTTACCGTTAAAGCGTATACTTTATTTATTTCATAGAATAACTAGGCATTCAGCTAGGTAATTCATGAAATACCTAGTTATTATCTGAATTAACATATTCCACGATTTAACTGTAACGTATATATAAAAAATGGTCGAAAAAATAAAACCAGCTTGTGAAAACTGAGAACACTGCTTTGTTCCTAAAGGTACCTCGCTTTAATACAAGTATTCTACTCATTTTACATTTTACGTTATCTTTTCTATTGTCATCGAAGCAGTATTTAATCGGTCCAGTTAATAATTAACCTCATATTTCATCGTAAAATGGTGTAGAGCTTAAACATCCGCTTACCCCGTAATATAAGAAAAAGCAGAAACGAAGCAATTCCTCCAATGATATAAAATAATATTTTCTGAAACCAAAATAACTGTTTATCTATATTAATTTCTGTTCAGAAAATACGACTTATGAAACTAATCGAAAAATGGAAATAATCACCAACGACCAATTAAAATTGTGTCTGTACTCATTCTCATATTTCTTTTGCATTTCAAAATATATAATTTGAAACTTAATTAGATAATGGAAAGAAAATTCTTTTTTGAAAAAGAATTATCTTTCCATTCTTTCACAAATTATAATTGAATCAACTATTAATATTTTCCTTTAAGGAAAGTGGAAACAGCGCAAGAAATTAAAATCAAGAACGTTTGTATTTGAAATAAGAAAAATGACATGAATTCAATAAATCTAAAATGAGAAGGAAAATTTTAAAATAACTTTATTTTTCTACTTTTGTCTATTTTATATAATCAATTCATTCTTTTAAATTTCATTTCATTTCCATGATTATTTAATTTTATATGTCGAAGAAAAAATTGAATTTAACTATCGTATTCCGAAAAAAAAATCGACGGAATTATATTCCGCGAAAAACATATTATTTATATGTTAACCCTTTCTAAGGCCGTGGGAAGTATACTTCTCATCAAATTCATCAATTTTTAAATGCAATTTGTAAGGTTGGTATAAGTTCTGAGCAAATTTTTCGATTAAACAAAAACCTAAAAACCGTGTTTCTTCTCTCAAACCATAACGAAGTATCTTGACTTGATAATTAAATATTAATTAATTTAATTAATTTAAAAAATAATGCCATCCAATAAGATGAATTTATTTTCTTAAATTATTCTCAATTCCAAAGTTATTTTATTATACCATTACTAGAAACAAATGGCCCCTTAGAGGGATAAAAAAATTTTTCAGTGATTTTGTGGCAGTTAGAATACCTGCGAACCAATGACATTAATGTGTTGTATCGTTTACTGATCTTCGGCGGATTTGAAGCTACCCTGAGTTTGCGGTTAAATGCTTAACCCTTTGAGGACGACTACACACAGGTGTGTTGGTTTCTCGTAGCGTTACGCGTGCGGCCCTCATCAAAGGGTTAATAACGTTTCCTGCCCGTTTAATGACATATTGATGTACTCACGATAGACTCTAATTGTCATCATTCGGAATAATTGTTCCTCGTCAATGCACTTTAAGATAATGTGACGCAGATAGCTACATGCCTTATCAAATGAAGAACATTACTCAAAAATCATGTTCCAGTCCCTTTTTAACTTCTTTTACAAAATAAAATGTATACAAAGCATCGCCAATTTGCAGAATTCTTCTTCTCCTTTTCAGAAGTATTTTTCTACTTTTTTTATATTTTACGTAATCGAATCATTCCTATAAATTTTATATTCGTGATTATTGAGATTTTTATGTCGTAAGTAAAAACTTCGAATTTAACTATCTTCTTCTTAAACAAATAGACGAAACTATATCCCACCAATAACATATTCTTTTTATGTTAACTAATTTTTCATTGATTTTGTGGCAGTTGGAAAACCTGCTAACCAATGACATTAATACATTGCAATGGTTACCGAACTTTGATGCATTTGTAGCTTCCCTGAGTTTCGCTTAAATGCTTAATAAAGTTTCATGTCCGTTTAATGACATATTGAATGAACTCACTATACACTATAATTGTCAGCATACGAGAAAATTGTTCCTCGTTGCTGCAGTTAAAAATAATGTAACAAAGCCATACGCATTATCAAATGAAGAATATTACTCAAAAATCTTGCTACAACCATTTTTTAACTTCTTATAAGAAATAAAATGTATGTAAAGCATCGCAACTGGAATAATAACTGAAATTATATAGTTTTCGTTTCCAATTTGTTACGTATGTGATTAATCATTTCTCGAGGCAGATATATGATTGAATTAGTCGCTATCCATCGCTTTGTTTCTCCTGCGAATAGTCAAAATAATTTATCATGAGTTCTCAGTTTGCCTTATTTCAGCATATTTCTTTATTTGGTGACATTAAAGTCATTGAATAATACCAAAATAATTTATGTCTAAAAAAATTGACGATTTATAATGAAAAAGATAATATATGTAAACTTCGCAAATCCCGAAGTCCTTGATTTGAGAAAGTAAGCAATCCGAGATTCCAGCTACAATCAGATCAAAATTTTCTCTGGCCATACCATAACCACACTTACAATACCACATACCACAATTATTATTTCACTTCGCTAAAACTCCTCACTTTAATTTATTGATGTATTATGATGTTTTCCTTTTTATAAAGAAAAAAATATGTGTCGTGTAGTTGCAAAACTGGCCATCTCCACTTTTTCACAAATGCCTTTTTTCAAAGATTTTAAGTCTATATGATGTCTTTTACCACTTAAAAACCCTAAAATGTTTAAAACCAGGCCCTATTCATGTTTAAAATGAGTCCGAATATCAAGGTGTGCGGCAGAACTGGCCATCTCCACTAATTGGTGCGGATTCAAAACAGGCCATCTCCAAATCCGCGATGCAGCGCAGCGGTGGTTTCGTGAAGCCTTGCCAAACGTAGACTTACAGTTGATAATATGGAAACTGCGATAAGTTCAAACAAAAGTTTTGAACAAAATGGAGGAAAATGCTGAAGTCCTTCTTCATCAGATATGGTCGCGTAAAAAAGATCCATCTGTGGGGAAGCGAGAGGTATCAGAACAGAAACGGTAGGTTCTATTCATAACAATTCATTTTATTCATGAATAAAAGTGAATATGGAAGACGACTGTAAGGCGGGAGGGGAATAAAGTCCCAGGAAATGTCCGTTGAGCCTTCAGAAAAGAGAGCAGGTGACCGAAAATAAGAGACATTTGATGGTGCGGATTCAAAACCGGCACTTCATTAAATGCCGGAGAAAATAAAAAAGAACGCTGAGAGCTCCTTCATAAATACATTCAAGTGCACTGGATTTTACTACTGTCGGAATAAGACTCAAGTGAGAAATTACCCCAGCAGTTAACTAAACACAAAAAATATGGCTTATTTACAACTCCAGCACTCAAGACGAAGGGTTACAGTTAGTCTCTGGTACTTCAAAAAGCTATTCAACACCTGAGCCAATATTGGTTTTGGTTCGCCAAATGTTGATGTTCTTTCTAAATGCTTGGAAATGAATGAGGAGGATCAAAGTAGCTAAGATTGACGAAGAGAAGCAGACATTTATAATTGAATCCACGCTGCATCAAAAGCGACCCGCGGCTTTTTTAAAATCTCTCTTTGAAGAGAAAAGAGGGAGGATCTACTTAGCTTATGCATTGATAGCCTAAAAAACTTCGCCTAACCGAAATTCCTTGCCCAGTCGACGTATTATAGTAGATATCTGCACCTATATTACTTCACCAACGTATACGTCTCATCGAAAATTCCTTTGACCAAAAATAACGAATTCATATACACTTAAGGACATAAATTCCTAAAGGCTTCAAATGGAATTTTATCAGCTTTGTTTCATTGGCTGTAGAATACCGAATTCACAAGTGTCGCGGTCCTCAGATGTATCGATGATAGGTGTGGAGCAGTGGAGGATTTTGACAGTATGAAGTCATTGGCGCAAAGTTGTTTTGAGTCCCCTTCTCCTACATAATGTAAATTTGTCGTGGGTTTTGCGCTGCAATGTACATCCAAGAGATTTTGATGAAAGTTAGAGTTCCCAATCCAGAGCATTATTTTAATCCCCGGGAACGCACGAATTAAAAAAAATGAAAGAAATTCAGTCCTACGTTGAGCCAAGTCAACAAGAAGAAAGTCTTTTAGAATGTGGGACAGTTTTCAAGCTAGGGAGACAATGGGGAATCCTGGAGGTGATATGGGGCTGCAGCCTTCCCCAGAGCTACACCAAAATTCTTGATGTTTCTTCGAATTATTACACCTGTTTGTCCTTAATCTATTTAAAAATAAAATAAAATCTTGGTAACATTGCTTTCCGGCTTGAGGGACTCGGAAAATTTTCCCTCTTTTGTAGTCATTCCACTGGCACTTGTTAACGCGGTAGAAAACATTCTTTCGCTAGTTATTTCATTGTGTTTTTATTAAATTATTGAAAATATTGTAGTGTCCTTTGTTATTCTTACTGCCAGGTGAGTAAAGTTAAAGTGTTTTGACTTATATAAGCCATGAGGTCACGACGATGCAAAATATTTATGACCTCAGCCACACCCAGATCAAAATATTGGATTCGCCACTGTAGGGAGATATTATCTCAATTATGATTGGAAGAAAATTAGCAGCATTTTCATAAAACAACCTATAGCATGGCATTTCAAATTGTCCCGACAAAGAGATTTTTTTTATATCGAAACAAAATAATAAACAATGGTGCAAGTAGAGCCCTTTCATAGACCTGAGGCAGATGAGAGAAAATCAGTTGTGAAGAGAGGGGAAAATATCTTAATCAGTAAACTTGGGGTCATGACTTCAGGCTTATTCTTAAACCCTCTAAAACTTTATGATACACAAAATTACTGACGATGAAATTTGTACCGAATTCAGAGAGTGTCAACAAATAGGGTTTCAACGGAAACATTAAACAATCAAAAGCTCACGGAAAGAAAGAGTGGTAAGGAAATTCCCAAGACATAGACAATATTTTGTGCGACTTTGGAAAAACTGTGGCCATGAGAATCTGATTTTTTTAATGATTGAATCTATTTTATGGCAAAAATAAATACATCCTTATTATAATAATATTTTGTAAAAACTATTTGCCTCGTATTTTCCATGGAATTTGGCGTATTTGTTTAGATTTTAAATTATTGCAAAACTGGCCATCGCCAAAACAAAACCTTAAATAACTCCCCCCTTCTTCATGCTCTATTACCATGAATTGCATACTGAATCTCACTAACCAAATACATTGAATGTCATGCAGTCATTTTTTTAATATCACTTTGGCTAGATGTAGCAGAAAATCCTTTTTTCTAAAGAATTTTCTCTTTTGGAGATGGCCACTTCTGCAGCTACACGACTCATATTATGATCCAAAAATACTTTTGAGGTATCTCTTGTGACATCTTAAAACGAAAGGGAGAGAGAACCATTATTAGAACTTGCCTAGTAAGATGGCAAAGAAATACATGCTTTCATTCTTTGTGTGGAAGTTCCCGCATTTATACATTGCAACTTCAATATCTTCTAATAGACTTATGGAAGATATTAAGTAATATTCCTCTAATTTTAGCACTGCATATAGACTATTCATAATTGCGCTTTTTTAAAAGAAAGTGAATGTTACTACCATTTCTGAGGAAAATAAATACTTTCATTGACCTTAATTAATATTTCAAAGAATATTTCTCGATAAATCTCAACATTTCTTCTGAAGAATAATCTCGTAGAAGAACATAAGGAAGTAAAAGAAATTGGAAAGACTCGCAGTGAGCAGAAACACATAATGTTTTTCTAAACAAGACGAAGCATAAAATTTGTATGCTATTTATGACTTAAGTAGGTTTCTAAATTATAGTTAGACAAAATTTCGAAAGCAGAAAAATGGCATTTTCTATTTTTCTGTATATCTTTATTTTGAATCCTATAAAGTTAGAAACAATCGCTTTCTTTCACATGGAAATAATTTTATTCTTATCATTTTCAAAGTCATTTTAAATTATAAAGCAAAGAAAAAACTGTTGAACAGATTGAACTAAAATAAATTTCTTATAATAGTTTACATAAGCTTATGTAAGCGGTCGCAGTGGCCTATTCTCGGGGTCACGGCTCGGGACTGAAGGGGTCCAGGTTCGAAACCCTATTCTGTTGAATATACGCCATGTATTTCAGCCTGTTTCATGCTAAGTCCTACATAAGTAGGCCAAACGTCCTCCCGTTGTTGTCGTGCGGAAGCTTAGAGAGGGGTTGTCAGATCAGGCGTCGTCCTCGTCATCGGTATCCATTCGCCTATTACGAGGTCCGTCCAAAATATCCCTCGTGTTGCTACAAACCGCGACATTATATAACTAATATAAATAAGATTGTTTAAATTCATACAACTGCGCAATTATTGCCCTTCTTAGACCAATTTAAGAATGATATTCCCGCTCATACTTACAGTTATGGAAATATTATTCCTTAGAATGATTTTTTCATTTATTTTGCCAAAAAATATCTCAAATTTTCATGAAATTGAAATTGTTTTTCATTTTAAAGCTGATATTTTTTTTATTTTTCACTAATGCCATTAATGGAATTGATGTGGTGTGGGTTACAACTGATATATAAAATTTACATTATTATTTCTTAGATATTCCTTGGTAAATCAGATTTTAAATATAAATATATAATCTTAGAACCTAAATTACGTTTCATCCAAAAGCCAGGAAACAAAATCAGCTTGCGATAAAGGGAGGAGGTTTTGATTTGATATACTGCTTCATGTCAAGAAAATCAATATAAATTCTCAGCATTTTCTTCCAACACTTTATTTATCCGGAAAATCTCTTCCCACAGATGGAGCCGAAGAACTTCTGGTCAAACTCTTGACATATCTCCTTCTGACGAAAGACGTCACGTGATAAACGGCACTCTCATCCTGCGACGTGTCACAGCTCAGGACGGAGGGTTTTACGTGTGTGTTGCCAAGTGCGAAGCGGGGGAAGTACGATCCGAAACTCAGCTGACAGTCAGAGGTGAGACTTTTCAATTTTCTCCTTGAATCGATCTGAATTTACTACGGACAGGTTATGAAATTGAACGTGAATACCTGCTCTTTTTTGCACAAAATCGTATCTTCCCGTCGAGTAAGCATTTTTTGTGGAATATGGGATATGCAGAATGTAAGGAACGCGATTGGAAGTGGCGCGCAATTTTTTAAAGTTTTGAAGCTTTCACTCAGAATAGATTTTTTTAAAGTTTTATTTCATAAAGAATTTAAATACTCTACTGGCATCAAGGTGAAACTGTAAGACTCAATTCGTTTCATTTGTACCTTTTACTCCAATGAATAAATACAAGGGAATAATTAATGTGGAAGAAATTTAATTTTTATAACTAAAAATGGAACTGTCACGAAGAATTTAAATAGATCATATTGCTTTTCTTCATCCTACATCTACATAATTTAAAAGTTATTTGCAATGATTTACAGGGACAAAGATATTAAATTGAATATAAATATCTGCAATTCTTTGGAAAAAAATCATATCTTCTATCGAGTAAACATTTTTTTGTGGAATATAAGATATTCAGAATGTAAGGAATGCGATTGGAAGTAGAGCACAATCTTTAAAGTTTTGAAGCTTTCACTCAGAATAGATTTTTTTAAAGTTTTATTTCATAAAGAATTTAAATACTCTACTGGCATCAAGGTGAAACTGTAAGATTCAATTCGTTTCATTTGTACCTTTTACTCCAATGAATAAATACAAGGGAATAATTAATGTGGAAGAAATTTAATTTTTATAACTAAAAATGGAACTGTCACGAAGAATTTAAATAGATCACATTGTTTTTCTTCATCCTACATCTACATAATTTAAAAAGTTATTTGCAATGATTTACAGGGACAAATCTATTAAATTGAATATAAATATCTGCAAATCTTTGGAAAAAAAATCATATCTTCAATCGAATAAGCATTTATTTGTGGAATATAAGATATTCAGAATGTAAGGAATGCGATGGGAAGTAGAGCACATTCTTTAAAGTTTTGATGCTTTAGTTTTGAATAGATTTTTTAAATTTCATTTTATGAAGAATTTAAGTATTACGTTGGCATCAAGGTGAAATGGAAAAATTAAGTGCTTTTCAATAGTAACGTTTATTCTACTGAAATAATAGGCAGGAACATTTAATGTTAAGGAACAGAATTTGGTATAAATAATAAGAGAACTATCGTGAATAATTTAAATGCTGGATGAGTTTATTTTGATTATTTATCTACATAATTTAATATTAATTGTATTGATTTAACGACACCAGATTATGAAATCGAGCGTGGATACCTGTTTTTTTCTGTGCATTACCGTATCTTCCCATCAGGTAAGCATTTTTCGGAATATGAGATACACAGAATCGAAGGAAAGCCGTTGAAATTGGAGCTCAAATTTTTAAGTTTTTAAGCTTTCACGTAGAATAGAATTTTAAGGATTCTTTTAATGACGAATTTAAGTACTTAACTAGAATCACGAGGGAAGAGTAAAATTCATTTCTTTTCAAAGTATCTTTTACTCTAAAGAAATAATACAATGGAATATTTAATGTTGAAGAATTGTTATTTTTGTTAATAATAAAATTAACTTATAGAATTTAAATAGCTCATATTGGTTTTATTTATTTCCATGCTGCATAATTTAAATGTTTTTTGCACAGATTCCCAGAAACAAGACTATTTTTTGAACATAATCGGAATTTTTTTCATTGAGTATGTCTTTTCTTGTGGAATATACGATATGCAATACATAAAATCAGCTTCCCAAGATTGAAGATGGTGTTTTTAAAAATTTTGAGCTTTTATTTAGAATAGATGCTCTAATGCAAAAGCAGGCTATACAGAAATTAAATCCCCTATTTTGGAAAATAAGGCATCTGCTAGACAACGGGTCAACTACATGAAAAAGATGGTCAACTATATCAGATATCATGCCCGCAATTATATCTTTTATTTTGTGACTCCACGTAATTATAGTTTTCTGCTAGAATAAAGGCAAAATAGCCGAAGCCCGTTTCCTCATGAATACCTTTGGTGGTCCCTGAAGGTCAATTTTTTGAATTTTGGACTTTTCATTTAGAATAAATTCTTTAGGTTCTAGTTCATGACTCCACATTATTTGGGTCCTTCACTTTCATTAATGTGAAATAGTGAAGCATGGTTTTTTCCTTTTTATACGTTCTCCATTGAAGCAAATGAATATTACAGTGAAATATTTACTGTTTAAGAATTGTAATTTGTGTAACTAATAAGAACTATTGTCAAGAATAATTGAAATAGCGCTTATTTTTTATTTTCAATTTTAGATGTAAGAATTCGTTGTTAATCTGATAAAATGAAACAATTAATTGATTTCATTTACTGTTGCTTCATTGCAATACTCATAAACTTTTATGATAATATAACTACAGAATTAAAATAGGCGATTAAATATTTGTATGTGCAATGAAAACGGTTTAGGTTTCATTTCAGCAATGAAAATTATTGCTTCAAATTAGAAGTAAATATCTATTTAAAAATTGACAAAAATTAGGAAAAAATGTGCGATAGTTAAATTGGTAAAATTAAAAAGATGATTTTTGAAATTTTAAGATGTTTGTAAAAATGATTTCGTGTAATCGCATTCCCGAAAATTACCAATGAAAGACTTTACAATTTCAATTAATAAAATTCTAATTAAAATTTCAAGAAATCGTTTCTAGCTGCGCATCCCCATCCCCAAAACTATATTTGGTAGATTTAGATTAAACGGCTTGCCCTCTAGAGCACCAGGAGTCATACATACTGACATTCATATTAACACACATTCGCTTTTATCATTAATAGAGATTAAATTTTGCATTTATATTGTTTATTTAAACGTTATAATTACAGTAATGAGCTTTATCCGGATAGTGATTATATGAATTGAAGTATGTATTTTGAAGCAAATATCGATGGTATCAAATATCAGAAAATTTAAATGATAAATAGTCCAGTAAATCTGTCAGAAAAAAAGGGGTTTGCTGTGCAAAAGGTCGGTAGTTTTGATTTTTGGATATGTTGTTAGTGTTGGGCGCGTGTCATAAAATCCAAGTTTTCGACCTCGTCGCGCCACTTAAACAAAACATCAAAATTTTGGATCTTTTCTAAATTTTTTCACCATATCTCCAGAACGGTTGGTTTCACAGAAAATATTATCCTTCACAAATTTAAAGTAGAGTAAATTTGTCACAGTTTGAGCCCAAAATCAGCTCTGTAACTTAAATAGTGACCGAGACACAGGCTTCCAAAAGAATCACGATTTTCTCAAAAATTTATGAAAATTGTTATTTTTCGTCAATTTTTGTTGAATATGTCCTATACTAATATAAGGTGGTTTACTCAACACATACCATTCCCCATAAATGATGTGCTGATGTCAATAAGTAGTGGTGTAGTAGGAACGGCGGATGTTAACTGCCATTTGTCTCACTAACTTGATTGCGAGGGATTCTCCAGAATTGCTGGTAGCATCTTCGGAAACGTTAAATTCAAGCGTAAAGATAAAGTCATTACACTTGCTTCTGTTAACAACAGTGCTAAAATTGGGAAAGAAAAAATTACTGTGGACCCACTAACCCTCTTCCACAGAATTTGTGTCGCCAAACATTCAGATGAAGACTTGAAAATGTTTTTCACATTTGAACTGTCACCTTTCCCTTTGTTACTGGTTTATGAAGAGGGAATGCAAAGGGAACTAAATCGTCCCTGTTTTCAGCGTTCACACCAACCAAAATTGATGCTTTACAAGGTAAAAATAATTTTGTAGTGGTGGATGGAGGCTACTTACTTCACAAAGTTGTTTGACAGCTGAATATGAATTTCGGAGACATTGCTAAGAGTTATCTGACATACTTACAAACACATTATGGATCGAACGTAGCCGTAGTGTTTGATGGATATCCTTCTGATGTGAATGGAAAGAGCACCAAAAGTGCAGAACGCATTCGACGAGCAAACTTAATTCATCATATGAGATAATCTTCAATGAAGTCACATGCCCAGAAATTTCTCAAGAACAATTTTTAGCAAATGAAAGAAACAAGGTGCGTTTCATTGACCTCTTTAAAAAGTTTCTACAAAAAGCAAACGTAACAATTAAACAGGCAGCAGAGGATGCAGACGTACTAATTGTTGAAACTGCTGTTTCTGTTATATCTCAGTATGACAATATTTTCGTGGTTGGTGAAAACATTGGCTTTTTAGTCCTTCTAACGGGGTTCGCTCCAATGAAAGAGAACTTGTACTTCCGAAAATGTGGAAAAGGGAGGACGCCTGACGTTATTTAAATACAAATTAAGCAGAATGATTTTGTTCATTCACGCTTTCAGTGAGTGTGATACTACAAGTGCACTATTCAGCCATGGGAAAACAAAATTTTGTTCTCTTTTAGAAAAAAACCGAGACCTGGAAGAAAAATTACAAGTATTTTTCAACTTTGAAGTTACCATTGACCATATGACTAAGGCAGGCGAAACTTTTCTGATTCATTTATATGGAGGTAATCCCAGAATCTCTGCATGTGATCTCAATCACTTGCACTACACGCTATTTACCCAAACAGCAACTAAAGCAAGGTCCACTCTAGCACGTTTACCCCCAACCGTGGATGCAGCACGATTTCATGCCTTAAGATCTTACCTTCAGAAACAGAAATGGTCAGGACATGAGAAAAATCCTCTTTAGTGGGGCTGGGTACCTACTCGGCCTCTTCCCACGCAAAATGGAAAGGGATGCAGCTCCTGAATCCCTCTTGAAAATTATATCTTGCAACTGCAAGAAAGGGTGCAAGAATGCTTGTAGTTGCCGGAAAGCAGGTCTTATATGTTCTTCCCTGTGCACTTGTTCTCTGGAAGAAGCTTGCGAGAACGCGTCAGACATCAATTTACTTGAGGACAGCATTGAAGATGAAGGCGACACGCCATCGTCAATAAATAACTTTATATACAAAGATATAGAAGATTTATATCTTCAGCTGGATGAAGAGGACAAGGAGCAGCAGACAGAGCTTGACGATTTCCGTCCTGGCTCGTCAAAAACTTTAAATAACATATATTATATGGTTTATGCCTAACAACTACTGTCCAAGTTTTAACTTTTATTATATAAACTTAATACATATTTTTTGAGACTATTTAATTGTTTTATGATGTCAACAATTTCTAAACCGTTCTTTCGTTGAACAACTGCATATCTTGAAATATTATTCGTAGAAACATCCTATAGTGCTTTATTTATAGCAAATTTACTCGCCTTTAAAATTGGTCCATTTGACGTTTGCTCTAAACACCTTATATTAGTTTAGGACATATTCAACAAAAATTGACAAAAAATAACAATTTTCTAAAATTTTTGAGAAAATCGTGATTTTTTGGAAGCCTGCGTCTCGGTCACTATTTAAGTTACAGAGCTGATTTTTGGCTCAAACTATGACAAATTTACTCTACTTTAAATTTGTGAAGGATAATATTTTCTGTAAAACCAAACGTTTTGGAGTTATTGTGAAAAAATTTAGAAAAAATCCAAAATTTTGATGTTTTGTTCAAGTGGCGCGCCTTGGTGCGACGAGGTCGAAAACTTGGATTTTATGACACGCGCCCAACACTAACAACATATCCAAAAATCAAAACTACCCGACCTTTTGCCTTCCAAAATGTACCTTTTTACTGGACTAAAATGCTAAATAAAGAAACTAAAATAATTTATATTTCAATTAAAATGTTTAATTTTTTTAATTTTTAAAAATAAAAATTTGAAATTAAAAAAATTGCGATTAAAAAAAACTGCATAATAATATTTAAGTTTTAAAGTAAAAATTCTCTTGAGCCCATTTTATACGAATTTCGTACGTATTTGCACATTTGATTTCCCTGAATATATCTGAATGTGTTCAGAAAAATCATTTTATCAGATCTAATCATATATACTGCATTTTTCAAAATAAATAAATAAATGAAAATAAAAACAGTTCTTTTAAAATTTAACCCTATTAAAATTTCCCTTTTATCCCTATTGTCTTTCCAATTTAAAAACTTTTCAAATGATTGAAATGTAAAAGGAACTAAAGGTAATTTTCAGTATTTTATTTCCTTTTGTTTGCTTTTCTCAATGCAGCATCTTTTTAGGAAAAGAAATTAGAGTATCTGTAAATGTATATAGTTTCTTTAGACTATACTAGGCACAGTGTCTTTTTTTCCCTTTTGTATCATTTAAAATATCATATCTGATTTTTTTTTCATTTTGTACGTTTTTTCCTCCTGAAAATGTCTGAATGTATGCATTAAAAGTTGTTTTTCGTAGATCTAAGCATATTTGCTGCATTTTTCATAAACGATCCTCTTAAAATTTATTTCTATTTGAGTCTTTTTAGTTTAAAAAATTCGCAAATCATAGAAATGTAAAAAGAACTAAAATTATATTTTAGTATTTGAACTTTTCGGTTTGCATAAATTTTATCAATACAAATTTTTTTGTCAGAAAAGAAATTAAAATATTTGCGAATGATTGTTAATATTTTCTGCAAAGTCTGGTTGATAATAAGAAAAAATTCTTCATTTTTATAAAATTTAAAATTGCAATTAAGGATTTTTTATGTAAAAGTACTGAAAGAAATAAAATGTATTTTGAAAGTTTCCTTTCATAACGAATATTTTTACTATTCTAAGAACCCTAATTTGCAATATCAAGATAATATAATTAATTTTTGCTGATAGAACTCACAATTTATAAGATTATGGCAATTTTAATATAAAGCTAAAATATTATTTTTTACTGAAATGTTATATTAAGTTTGAATCCATTTTAGAAGATATTATTCTTCTTTTTCAGTTCTGGAATTGCATTAACTATGAATATTTTCAGTAAAATTTAATAACAATGCTGCTTCATTTTTTTTCTTTCTTTGGCATTTGAATTTCAAGAGAAGAAAAAAAGAGACAAAATGATGAGCTCCTATTTCATCTTTTTAATAGAGGAATAATAAGTACAAGTATAATGCCTAAAATATCCGAAGAAATTGAAATTTGACGAACAGAGTTTTTTTAGAAGAAAGATGAATTTCTAAGGATATAAAGTTTCCACGTCCTTAAAAACCGTTGATAAGGTTTGGAATGCGATAACTTTTATAATTCAGATAACTCAAAAAGGAAAATAATTATCATTTATATGTTGTAAACAAATTTCTTCATAACCTAAATATCTTTTTCGATGTATCAATACTTGTCTTAAAATTGAAATTAATTGTTTACAATGAGGATAGAATTCGAAAACATATACTGTAAAACTGGATCTTGATTAATAAGATAATTTTATGATATTAAACTCCAAATAAATAATGCTTGGTGAACACGGCATAGCAATTAATTTGGAACTTATATTTAAATGGTTAAAAATAAAAGTCTATTTCAAATTAAATTTTAAATATGAAAAACTAAATATTCAGAAATACAGCCTGCATTATCGCTTGCCTTGTTAAAACAAAATCTTATAGTACATTATTCTGGTTTACAGAATAAAAGAAATAATTGCCCAATTTTAATGCCCAGTTTAAAGAATCGATCTATATTGTATTTTAAATGCAATCTATGAAAATTTAAAATTAATAATATATTGAGAAGACACGCGTGAAGTGCAACATATAGATGGTAATCCTTTTTTAAAACCAACTTCACAATAAACATCAAATTTTATACATTATTGGCTTACCTATAAATATCAGAACAGAATGTTAGTGAAATACAGCTCGGTGTCAGTGTGACAGACAATTTTAAATTATTGATCTGTATTCGATTATGAGTGCAAACTATAAACTAGTTAAAATTAAAAATCTATAACAAACATAATGAGAAAATTGCAGCAAATAGATGTTCATCCAATGTTAAAATCAATTTAATTAGACTTGTCAAATTTTATACTTTGTTTTCCAGTCTACACATCTCATAAGTAAGAGAAAAATATTTTTGTTGTGATGTTTCCTTCCCGCGAGCACCGTTCCCACGGGAAAGAGAGTCCAGTTCCTTTCATGTCAGCCGCAGACGCAGAACAGCTGCACCTGGTGGTCGTTAACGAGACGTGCGCAAGAGTAATGTCTTCACACAGAAAGCCTCCACAAAGCAGAGGAATCAATATCTGTCAGAGAGCGCATTAGCGGTACCCTTTCGTGTCATACCTGTATAGCCCCGGTCGTGGCAAAACCCAAGAACCTTCCCCACGATTGTATTTGACCACTGGGAACATGGAAGGTTAGTCGTTGGTCACCCGGGAGTACGATTAGACAGTAGAGTGGAAGGAAGGCGGAGCTCCACCCCTTGAGGTAGGGGATAAAAACAGAATGCTGGATGGAGAACGAGGAGGGAGGTGAAGAACTGTTTAGGAGGCTCGAACTTGGTTTCAGACTCAGAGCGCCGAAAAAGAGCTGTGTGATGAGTTCGGATTTAAAGTCCCGAATTAAAGTCCCGGACTTGGGAGCAAACACCGAGAAATCGGCAATTTCCCAAACTCTCGGCTCATCAACTTGCAAGCACTCCTTGTAGTCTCGTAGTTAGGTATCACGTTGATAGGTGGAAACTATCCATCCTGTGATGAATTACTTCTTTTGTGGACTATTATTCCATTGAACTGTAACGTCCTAGAACTATGATCCTAATGATTGAAATTTATAAATAATCCATTAATCTAGACTTCAATGCAAGAATTGTTCTCTTAATTATCGCTGTATCAATAAAAGTACTTAGGTCAACCTAAGCTTTGCATTATTTTGGTCACACCTAGGCCAAGACGCCACAATGTGGAGATTTTTTCGAAGCGACTTAAGGTTTGCACACATTTTTCATTCTTTTACAAAATTTCTAGAATTGCTAACAAATATATAGCAAATATAAAATGCATTACATTGATTCTATATACATAAATATTTTCTCATCATTTAACATTTATAAATAATGGGGTGATTTTATCGTTACAAAATAAAATATTTATGGGTCCTTTTATATCTGTCCGAGAGAAGATTAATTTACAATTGCGAATAATGATATTTTAACATTTTGCATTTATTCAGATTTGATACAGAATGATGCAGATGATAAAAATTGCAGCAATAGATGCTCATCCAATGTTAAAATCAATTTGACTAAACTTGTCAAATTTTATACTTTGCTCTCCGGTCTATAAATCTCCTAACTAAGTGAAAAATATTTTTGTGTTGACTTCTTCTAAGCGACTTAAGGTTTGAAAACATTTTTAATTTTTTTACAAAATTTCTAGAGTTATAATGTATTTATTTTACATTTTCTAACACAAATATAGCAAATGTAAAATACATTACATTGATTCTATATACAAAAATATTTTCTCGTCATTTAAAATGTAGAAATAATGGGCTGATTTGATCATTACAAACTGAAATATTTTTGGGTTCTTTTATATCTCTCCGAGATAAGATTAATTTACAACCACGAATAATGATGTTTAACCTTTTTGTATTTTTTCGGATTTGATGCAGAACGAATTTATAGGGTTATTTAATATTTATTTGAGGGGTAATTATGCGTTTAATTTTAAATTTGGGTAAAACAAAACCATTAAAAGGTTAATTCTTTATAAATAATAAGATTAAGATTGATTTCGTCGATGTCACTCTTTATTTATTTATTTTCAAATTTTTGGTTTCCACACGGCGAACAAACTTCTCCTGAACTGCATGCTCCTATTATTTGTTTACTTTATTTGAAAGATTTCCAAACTATTATTTTTACTATTATTTTAATATTCGTAATATTTTCATGGCGAATGCTTAATTGATGTAAGTCTCAAAAAGGCTTTTTAGTTTAGATATATTCTTATCATATAACTGTTTTTAGTCATTTTTGTTAAAATTTTAACAAAAATGTATTTTTTATTTTTATAGCGCATTAGATACAGACAGAAATAAATATTTCACTGAGAAGAAACGGTTTTAAATATCTTCTTTATACAATTTTTGACTTTCAGTGCATCTTCTGTGCTTTTCACTTTTTCTGAGCAGACACATTTATTAGCTTTAACCCTCTGAGTGGTTCGGTCTTCTTTCTAAAGCGATTCGAAAAGCGAGCGGCTGCAGAACCTTTATCTGTTTTAAAAGTGTCTTCCTCCCAACAGAAGATTTTCCCAAAAGCGCTGCAGATCAAGTCTCTTCCCCCCTCTAAACTGTGGACAACCAGCAACCCCCTTGGAGAGGCGGGATAACCGCAAGAATCCGTTCTATTCAGCTCGGAACCTATTCAAACTATCCCACCTGCCGTGTGACAAAATTACACTTCATGTCTTCGAGAGCCCTCATTCTGCATATTGCCCGTGTCCATAACACCAGATGACAAAAATAAACACCGTTAGACTAGACAAATGCCAGACCGTTGGGCCAAAAATTGAAGGCTATATTACTTATTTTTTATGCCGTGAGTTTCTAAAAATATGAACATCATTGAAGTTGCATGAAAGTTGATATTCTTTAGATGTCTGTGACTTCAATTTATTTGATGTTTATTAATAGTTGTATTTTAGATATTGGCTGTACTTCATATTATTAGCTGTCTTTTTTATATTCTTGATTTCAATTTATTTTCAGTCTACACGCCAGCATATTAGTCTACGAATGTAAAAATTATTTCCTTAATTTTAAGGTTCAACTACAATGCCATTTATATATATTTTACTAATCTCTGATGGCACTATAAAACTTTTCATATTGTTTCTTGATTTAGTATTCGGCAAAATGTAAAAAATTTAGAGCCGATCACAAATAGAAACGGAGCTTAACTGGCTTAATCCGTTTTGTATGCACATAAACATTTATTATATAGATAGTCACATAATAATCTATATTCCAAAATAGCCAGTAATAATTAATACACATGAAGGATTATAAATATCTTTTTAACCTCTGAATAATGTTTTAAATAAAACAATATACTTCAAGCCTTTTGTACTGAAATTTGTTATATATGCTTTTTAAGAGGGCGAGTTAATAATCCTCAAACTAAAGATTACATTTAGAAAACCAATGCACTAAATGTCGGAAGAAATAGCTTATTCGTATAACCTTTATTTAGTACGCAAGAGATTATCTTCTATTATAATAAACGGAAATTTAATTCACCTGGAATTTGAAACTTTGATACTATAGTCCAGGTACTAGAGCATCCAGTCGCGAATTTTTGAAAATTAAATTTAATTCTTTATTTATAATTTTTTTTATCGAAAAGTAATGGCATATTGAGTTTCAGGGGCATTAGAGTTTTATTACCCGATTGAAACGAAAAATGGAAATTAGGGTTAAAAAACCACATACAAAATTTCATTTATCTAAGTCGTTGCGTTTGGGAATTATAGTGTTCACAAGCATGCGATTACAGAAACCGACAGACAGTCAACGTTTCGAGGGATTTCGCCCAAAATTTAATACGGGCCTACATTCCTAATTTTTGAAACTGTGTACCAAATTTTATCTATCTAGCTATTGAGTTTTGAGTTATCGTGTTCATATGAACCCTAACAAACAAATTTCCCTTTTACGGACTTCATCCAAAAATTGATTGAAATATACTAATTTTGTATAAAGTCCATACACCAGATTTCGTCTTTCTAGCTTTAACCGTTTTTGAGTTACCGTGTTCACAAACAAAATTCCAAAATTGTGTTTTTCGGACTCAGGGAGGTCTAAAACATGGAGATTAATCAAAATCTCGTGTTGAAATTTACGATCGACGATTATAATACTTTCTCTTTGTATATTTCGTTTACTAGAAAGTAAAAACGATCAAACTTTTTTCTATTAATCTTACGAAAATGAGCTAGCTACGAAGTAAAAAACTATTGAATTTTTTTTCTATAGACAATTTTTTGCAAACTTGGCAAAATCAAAGAATAATGAGAAAAATCTAACACCTATTCGAAATTATTCAGGTGCCTTTTCACAATTTATAGATGTCTTGGACGTCGTCGGTGTGGTATTCAAAAATATTTGTGGGCCTTTTCATACCAAATATAAAGGAAATTTAACTAACATAAAACTGACACTTTAGTCTTTTTTTAAAAAAATAAAATTATAGATCTAATTTAAATATATCATACAACTTGGAAAATAAATACGAGTCTCATTATTATCCATTAAAGTTCAAAATGAAAATAAAAACGTATATATAAATCAGAATTTTATTAAAAAAATTACACCTTACAAATTACAGCATGCACACATAAGATATTGTGATAAAACACATTATCTGCCATGTGACGGTAATATTTTCAGATAATCTAAAGCCAGAGACTGATATTATTATTGGAAGAACAGTCTTCGAAGTTGTTATTAGTGGATCTGGATGTATCAAATGTTTGTAACATATATTAGTGGATTTCTTTTCTCAGAGCATTAATGAAAATTTAACTTGCAGTTGGCATGGCATTTACCGAAAGCAATTCAATTTAGCTATATAGATTTAATCATTTATAGAAGAATGCTTAATAACACATCAGAAAAAATATTGTGCTTCAAGGAACTAATGCGCAAATACTGTATTCGTATAATATTTTCTGAGAAATATTTTTGTCTTCTTTTATTTTAGGCAAGAAATAAACATTTTCATTGATTATTGAAATAAACGTAAGACAGTTGGGCTGCAGATATTATCAGTCTCATAATAAGATTATTAAAAGTCTGATAAGATCACACACCCAAACATTAAATTTAGTCGATATTGTTCTTAACGTTTTCATCTAAACTATATTTCCCCCTTCCTTTAACAAAAAGAAAATATTTTGCAATGTAAAAAATAAAATTTTCTTCCATTTTCTTTAACATGTATGTTAACCATGTACGTTATTTTTTCAGATCAGAGTGACCTAAAAATAAATTTCCGACTAATAACTATTTAATAAAGTAATAATTCTTTCAGAATGATTTTTTACATTTTTATGAATTTAAAAGATATTTTGTTAAATGGTGTAATAATTTAAAATTTGTTCTAGTCTAAAAAAATTACACTTAAACCTGAAAATTAATTTTTTAATAAAAATCAAATCTATATAATGAATTAATCATTGTAAAACTGAAATTTTCGATTTGATCTGAAAGATAAAACAACAAAAATAATGCATCATTTTCATATACCTTAAAATTTGCACTATTTTTTGACAAAAAAATTTAATTTTACTCTATTTTTATAAAGGAAAAATGAGTAGATGGAGATTATTAATATGAAAGAAGTTTACATTAATATCATGAAACTAGTTGAATGCGGGTAAAATGTGTTGATTCAAGAACACTGTTTAACTACATATAAATAGCAGATTTTCTTAGCAACCCCCCAGGCTTTCAATTTTTTTGTGCTTGAATGCGGTATTGGAACAAAATATATTTTACTTAAACCACAATATCTATTTTACGTAACCATTCGAGAAGGATCTTTGAAACATTGAGGCATTGAAAAAAAATCTTATATCACATAAATTGTATTAAAAGAATAGCACTTGAAACATAATACAGCATCAAAGCAGGCTGTCATTAAACCGAACTAATCCGGAATGCGATTCCAAATTCCGACACACACAATTCAAAAAAAAAAACCTACACCGAAATTCTTCCGGAAAGATGACCACAATGCAAATAACATTAAAATTCCCCACATCACAGGGAGTGTGGGGTGTCGGATAATGTGACATCCCTAATTTGCAGCAGGTACGTCCTTATCAGTCTTCATTGTGCTGACCGCTGCTCTCCCCAGATAATCAATCAAGATGTCAAACCAAGAAAGGGGGTAAGAAATTCGGAAAAATGCGTGTGTTACCCTTTAGAGACAGTTCACAATGAACGTAAAATTCAGTGCAAACCGATTTCGGGGTGTTTTTGACCACACGTTGAAATGCGTGTTCTACGCTTTTGGGGTAGTCCAAGGTCAACGTAGAAATACGTGTGAAACACTCAGAGGGTTAAAGCAGTATTTGCGAATAAATGTGTACTAAATTGAGATTTCACTGCCACAGACGGCAAAAAATATATTTTATGTCTCATGATTTATGTCCATTTTTATTTAATTATAGGTTTGAATATATAAACATGAACAAAGCTAAACATTTAAAGAGCGAATGAAATGTTAGATGAACCAGAAAGTTTTAAAATTTCCTATCAAAGATAATATCTTAATTTTTAGCAAATTCGAATAAAATCAAAACAAACTGAAAATTATTTTTCATCTATATAATTATTTCGCTTTCAGTTAAGCTTTTTTATAAATATAAGTAACAAACAATTGTGGGATATTTTTTGAGAATTAAAAATTATCACAAGTTCAGTTAGACTAACGTCCCTTTTTGAAATTATACGAGGACGACACGTGAACCGTCAACACTCTCCTAAAAAGTTCAGCATCACACCAGGGGCACACATTTGATCCTCAAAGCATTTAACATCCTCTCGCATACACAGCCACCTATACACGGCGAATCTTCAGTGGAATCGAGTCTTGAAGCTGCAATCCGATTCTTTTGGGCGATGCAACCTCATTCCAAAGATTATTGCAAATTATTTTTGAAAGTAAATATTATTATTAAAATTAACATAAAACTATTACATTAACTAATATCCACAATTATATTGATAGCGATGGTAATCTGCCTCTTCAATTGTCCTTAATACATTGATTTTCCATTTACCCCAAATTTAATCCAGCCATTCTAGGATATTTCTGAAAAGGACTATAATTATATTATGTTAATTATATGTATTCATGTGTGCTCTGATATGCATTAATTGTGTGAGCACAGCGGAATGTGAAAGATTATAAACGCATTCGTGAAATTTAAATAATTAATGCACAAATCGCATTTTTTCAGTAGTATTTTGTTTGATAATATTTGCGAAATCAACATGAAAAGTACTAAAAAATTCCTTTCTGAAAAATGTTTGTTTTATTTGCCTCATTAGCCAAGCGTCCCTAATTAGAAACGGAATTCAAAATGCAAAACCACAATCAAAGTCTAAATTTATGCGAAACTGCAAAAGAACATATATTCCTACAATTGTTATTACTGATGTGTTTGCTAAATAAACTGATAAATCATAAAATAAACTTACCTTTTTCTTCATGACATTGCAAAAAAGTATTTTTGATTTTGACTTAAAAATAAAAAGGCTACATCATCAACCGCTTGCTTGATACATACCTACATCGATTAAATATAGAAAAAATGAATAATTAAAAAATACTTTTTTGAAAAATCTATGTGGAAAAATTAATCCCTGTGAGTTTATGAAGCATTTTTCAATCGTCCCTGGAAAGGGAAGCTAGGAATTAAAGGTTTAATTGCTAAATTGAATTAGGCACATTTTTCTCTTGCACTATTTCTGAATTAATTCTTTTAGATCATAGGGATTGAAATGCCTATTGAAAACAACTGGAATTACACCATGCATCTTCCTTAGAATCTGCATTAATATGTTCCATTTTTTTATAAAAAAACACGTTTTCGAAATTATTACGTGTGCAATGTCTTTTTTAAACAAATGTACATTTATGTATAAATTACAGCAGATTTTCTGTTCTCTACAACTCGAATAAACCGAAAACATTCTTGCTATAAAAAGCAATTGCAGGAACATCTGAAAATAGATCCTTTTTAACAAATCATCTTTTTTTTAAAGGAAAAGTTTATATTAAATCGTAGCAAAAGTTTTGCAAGCATTGGGCCAGTTTTTAGCAGAATTTATGGGATTATTTACCTCCATTTACTTTTAAATCTGTTGTAGCAGCCATTTTGAAGAAAACACGAAGAAAGGTAGAATGTAAGAAGCTTTTTTATTTCATTTTATATTTATTTTTACAAGTATTTAGATCTCAGAAAAGCGTCTTAAGGGGTAATACCTCAGGGCATCAAAGAAAAGTACATTTCCGTGTATTTTGCGGGGATTTACTGACGATGGATTCGTTTTATTTCTGTTTTTCTGGAAAGGTACGAATGCATTCTTGAAGTAATTTAGAGACTTGGTTTTCTTCCTTTCTTTTAAAACCAAAATCTGTACCTTGAAATTTTCTTAAAAAGAATGAATTGACAAAACTGTTTTTCCCTTCGCGAGTTTCGTTTAATTTAATTATATTAGCCAAGTTCGTTGATTACTGAAAATGTTTTTTTTTACTTTGTTTCTTGCTGGAAATTAATAACAGGTTTTAGTTTTGCATCGATTCAGAATTTCTCCAAGGCTTATTTCATTCAACGGATATGATAAAGTCAAAATTATAGTGCTGCTTTTTTTAACAGATGACACATAATAAGCTGAAAATTTCATGAGTTTAATTGTTTTCATTATTTAATTTACGTCATTATTTTGCATATTTTCCCTAACATAAAAATGTTCTTCAGTGACGTATGTAGAACTTTTACGTACTATGTTCTCCTGCTGCTAGCTTAAATTCATTTTTATGCTAACAAATGAAATTAATTCTCTCGTAGCCTTTAGCTTTAGGATGTTTTAATTTTTCTTGAACATCTGGTAAATTAAATTAGTTAACGAATATTTTTTAAAAATATCTGACACTTTTTAATTGAATATTTGTAGAATTTGTAGACGGTCTTCCTTTTTTTAATAGCGACACAATTTTCAGTATGAAGAAATGTCTATCGTGAATTTCTGTAAACTTTACAAACAATCCAAAGGGAAGGAAATATACTTTAATTCATTTACAGAAGAAAATGACATAAGGTATACGGTCATAATACTATAGATATAAATGTGTAGGGGCCCTAACAGAACAACAAAGCGCATAATTCCGTTAGTAAGCAAAATCAAAATTACAGATCGCAGTATCAATAATCTCTTAGATGTTACTCCAGAAATATCGAACTTGTAACTGCTTTGAAATCTTTAACTGTATTTTAGAAATATTGTTCAACCAGCTT
>BGPR01000147.1:902188-1016850 GCA_013235015.1 Araneus ventricosus | reverse complement strand
ATTGTTCAACCAGCTTTGAAATCTTTAACTGTATTTTAGAAATATTGATCAACCAAAGCCCTTAAACAACTTAAAGAGATACAAGAGCAACCTCTTTATACCGTTTCCTAAGGTCGTAATGAAATTTTTTTGAAATCTTATGTACAAATTACGCAACATCTTATAAGTCTTTCTTGGGTTCGAAAATGAATTGCATTTTGTTTCTTTACTGGCCAATTTGAATATAAATCGCCATATAGAAACATATTATTAACTCTTACATTCCTAAATTTTGCATATGTTTCCTGAACTTCTCGTTTGCACGATTGCAGTTAAAACACAAACTTAGAAGGGCGATTTTTTGTATATAGTAAAAAATTTGCAACAGCTGACACAAATTTATGAAAGGGCTATTTTAAACAAAAATTATGGCAAAAAATCTTGTTAACATGTATGAGTTTCTATTTGCGATATCACTTGTTTAGTATTGATGCAATTTTCCATTTACTTTTTATATCTCATAGATTTCACATTTGTGAATCGATTATTTATCTGCTACTCTTGTGATGAATATGAAATCATGGGATACAAATTGTTCATTATTCTTTATACAATGCACAATTGTCATCTACATTCGCATTTTATTTTTTCACTTGAATGATAATTTTAATACTCCGAAAAAATCGTGAATAGTAAACTGAATTATCCATGATTAACGCAATAACCCATTTTGATTTTCTTTATTCTAAATATTCTTCTTATTTAGGATGCAAAATCCTCATAATATGGGTAGAAGAGATTATTCAAAGTTGTATTGTTAGACATTTTACTGACTTGGAATGTAATCCAAGCGCATAATAGTTTAAAAATTGATGGTATTGAGACTTTTGTATAGGTACAGTAATTATAATATTTAGACCTTACCCGTTTATCTTACTGACGAATGGAATACTTAAACAAATGTTTGGTTACTATTTGCATTCAAAATTTCTTCCTGCTTATTTAGTTAATCCTTTTTTAAAATTATATCTGAAATTTAATTATTAAAATTTAAAAATGTTTTCGGAATAAACAGTATCGACATTATGAATATCTAAAATATAGAGGTCTTCTCGTGCCTTTTCTCTCATAAGCCTGCCAGCTGCTATGATTTTGCATTAAAGCGCACTTGAGTATACAACACTTGGAACTTCAAAATGAAACTTTAAGTGCTTCCTGAGGAACAACAATGTATTTTCCATTCTTCAAATCACTTCTGTGAATTGTTTTCAAGCAAGAATTTTTTTTAAAAATTATTGTTTATTGGCATATTGAGATTTATTTCTAGACATGTCTTTTTTCTCATAAATGCTTATAAGGTTTTGTAGCTTTAAAATTGAGTAATCAAGCTTTTAATTGTTCAATTTTAAATTTGTACTTTCTAATAAGTGCTTTTTTCTTCTCCTTTCTTATGTAAGCTATCATAGCAGATATATATTTTTTCTGATTAAAAAAAAGATCCATAAATATCCAACTGCCTAAAGAAACAACCATTCTGATTCCAAGTGTAAGGGTAAGGAGTGGTGTTCCGTGATTTTGCATTTTTATGTTTGTTCCATAGTAATACAGATCCTGTTCTTCTCATGTGCACTCAGGAATACTTCGAATCTCAGTTTTTTTCTGAATATTAATGTTAGATACCGGCTATCATTTTAATGTGGTTTGAATACGATTTCCACCTGTTATTTGACTAACATTTACAGTTTGCGAAAATTGATTCAATAATTAACATATGACATTTTAGGCACTCCGAAATCTTCCGCTGGAATGAATTGCGGGTGATTAGTTTCTAACCATCTGAATTCCCTCTGAAATACCAGTTCGTCTAAGTCATGTTGTTTAGACATGGTATTTATTGCTGCGAATCATTTAGTATTGAACAGTAATTTCTAATACCGTACACCATTACTATATAAGTCATTTTTCTAGCCTTTATTAAAAGAACTAATTTTTAATGTGCTAACTCATTAACGCCCAAATTAATTTGAAGCATATATTTCAGAAAATTTCTATAAAATTATGTTTAAAACAACACGATTATGTAAACTCTGAAGTAAAATTAAATTCAGAGAAAAATGCATTTTTTATTTTATTTTTTTAGAAAAAATATTTTTAAAAGGGAAAAAAATGATTTAAAAAATTTTTGTTCATAAATATTAAAGATTTTTAAAATATAGTAAAATATCAAAAAATAAAAATTACCTTCTAATTTCTTTCATTACTTCAAAAATAAATCAAATGAAAGATAAATAAATAATTCAAAATGAGACTATACTTTGACTTCAAAATCAGGCAAACTGGCGGTGTGTGCTTTGAAAACTGTTTAGGAGTATAGTAATACCTACTGACTCCAAAAATGAAACAAAGTAATGCATTTTGTTCAGCCACGAAAGTGAAATGTAACTGTTCCATAAATAGTACTCTAGGTGCTAATGAGCTAAACACCGGATTTCATATCCTGATTATTACAAACTAGAAAATCACCCGTCACTGTATGACGGGTGCAAATTGCCTCTTAATTCGAGAGATTTCCAGGCAAATTTGACGTGTTTAATTAGATATATATGCGAGAGAAATGTTTAACATCGATTGAAAACAAATAAAATATACATATGTTTTATGACAGGAAATATTTTTTATTTTATTTACATAATATTTACATATTTCTTTATTCGAAAAACCACTTGGTGAGCCGCATTCCGAGTGAAGTATTTTTCGTTGTTTCACAATTTTGCTTGTACTTCAGATGTCTAATCAGAACAAAGCACTTCTCTGCTTGTCGAACGTTGCCAAAAAATTTTATCAAATTAAATGAACACGATTGCAATACATAATCAGATGAATCGTGGCGTCCAAACTATATCACGCGCCTGATATACCACTGACGTGAATTACTACTTTCTATTAAAAAACGGAAATTATTTTGAGATATATGAATAATATAATTTAAAATTTCTTGGGAAATATTGATCATAGCGAGATAAATTTTATATCAATCGATAGCAAATTTTATTTCACTATTTTAGAGCTTTCAAATTTGAAATTAGAACGACAATAACTTTTTTAGATTTAAAATTACTGAAATTTAGGTGCTTTGTAACAATGAAATAACGCTGTTTAACGTCTCGCAGTGCTATGGAGAGAATTTTATTTTTAGTAACGTCAGAGCGTTTCCAGATCAGTGAGAGACAGATCTGGGCTATTATATTAGTAATGTGACGATTTCACTTTGGAAAATCTTTCCTTTTATTTTTTTTTAAAAAATAGTCGATTAAATTGTTATGTTAAACCCAGCTCAAAATGATTTCTTGATAACTTCAAGTAGTGTCTTATTAATTAAATTTATACAGAAGACATTAATTAATATATAAAATTTCAAAAAATAAAAATATACATTAAAAATGAAATTCGAAAAATATCATTTGTCTACAATTTTGAATGGAAAAATATATGACTACAATTACATAATATACTATTACCAATTTGAAGGGCTAATAGATTCTGTTACAATCATAGATTCAAAGTTGGAAAATAAATTTTAAATCTGTAAGTACTGATTATCAAACATGCAATCTGCATATATTTTCCGGCTATGAAATATCCCTCGAGACATTTGAATTCAAAATTCTTTAGATTTTTTGTATGATAATGTAATAAGATTAGAAAGAAGCGGAAATTCGGCAAAGTGATAAAAATTGCATAAAGGAAATCTAATTACAAAATAAATTTCCATGGCGAAAGGCAAATCATTTATTGAATTACTCATTTTGTTGTGTTAAAAAGGCGGAAAAATCTTAAAATAAAATATGCTTTTAGATTTGTATTGATTAAATTAATTAAATACCTACATTAGCAAACATTGAATTACCTTAATTAGTGAAATCTTAATTACTTCGTAGACGTTTAATGCCTCAAATGCTTTTGAAAAAAAGACTTATTTCTCTCTCAATATTTTATTCTTTTAACAACTGAACCAAAGAAAATCGATAAAAGTCCTTCCAATATATTTTTCATGATTCCTTTACGAAGAGTAAATACAAGAGCTTTACTTTGTTTCAAAACATTTGTGTCACACACTTTTTCACAAACTTCTTGTGAATCTGTACGTTTCAAAATGAATTATTAATTTTAGAGATACGCTTAATGTTCTGTATTATTTACTTGAAATATATGAAAAGAAACCAGTAAAGTTTTATTTCTGAAGTATTGATCGATTTCAAAAAGGCAGAGGAAAGAATTTCCTGCCGATTTAGTGGTCTAATTCAAGAAAAATCGTAAAACTATTGCTACTTCTTTTTTTTCTGTAATTTTGTGGCATTTGAATGCTGGAAAAATTATATATTTCTTGTTAAAAAAATGTTTTGTTTGCTACAATTTGTTTAGAAACTACTTATAAAAATGGGAAAATATATGTAAATATTATATGTTGAATAATTCGTTTTATTAATTTTTCGCTATCAGTGACTATTTATGACTATCAGTGATTATATTGAATATTTATGATTTAAAGATATTTTAAAGATAAAGTATACATTGAATTGTGTGTTGGAAAAATAACAACTCTGTGCTTATTGAAAATTCAGTATTTATCATAAGAGTCGAGTTTTAGAATAATAAATTTTATCCTCAAGAGATCTACACATGTCATAAAAAATCTTCGACATCTATATATCTACGTATATCTGCATATATATTAAAATTAAATCTGAAAATCTCTATTGTGGATCCGAGTCTAATAGAAAAACTTACATTTTGAAAAAATTAAATTAAATCTATCAAATTATTGCTTGGCAAACTAAAAGATGAAACATAAAAAATGCAAGTATTTAAAATTTATCTATAAGGTAATGTACGTAAATGTATCTAATATGAATTAATGACGATTACTCTGTGCTAGCAATTTGATACTGACTTGAAGTAATGCAATTCTGTATGAAATTTACCTACCGAACACGAATACCACCATAAAAAATCGTCATTTACTCTTGTTTCAGAAACGTTGGAGTGCAAGGTTAGAGTTTTTTTCCATTTCTTTTAATCTGTTAACCGGGTATGACGAAATACTTCAATGGGAACGAAAGTAAATTCCCCGGCTAACAGGTTAATAATATGATATAGTGAGTAATTTTTTATGTAACCTATTGACAAAACCATGATAAATATAATGTTTTGTAAATTTGTATAAAATACTACTAAAATAAAAATATAATGAGCATTTATGTACGTGTTGTATATAGCATTTGTGGTGCTCATCCGTAATTTCAGACATGGAAGTGTTATATCATTGTATGAAAAGTCTAGAGTCTCGGCGACATCCTTTGTTTTATGCAGTATGATGCAATTCTTTCATTCTTATAATTACTGGTGAGAATTATAAGAATGAAAGAATTGCTAGCTAGGCCTTATTCTCATAAGGCCCCTTATGAGAAACCCAGCCCTGGTTTTGCTCCATGTTTTTTCTTTCTCTTGCAATCAGTATGAAACTATAATTTCCCTCTCCACATTTCTGGAAAATCTTCCTTCAGCATCAACATATCTTGTTTATCTCACACTAATTTAACATTACCAGAATTATTTCCAATGTTTTCTGGTTAATTTGCGCCTTCGGGATATTTGCCAGTAGGTGTAAAACTTGAATTGATTATATTGGATTGAATGTGAAGTGAAAATAGTCCCTCCCATCTTTTCTGTTTCAACGGAAATGTCAGTATATACAGCAATAAAGGCTATTTTCCTTTCTTCTATTCTTAGCAATTCTGAAATCGCTCAGACTGCCGGTTTACAGACACAGCTTCAGTGCTGTGAATGAGGAATTAGTTTCGCTAGAATGGGCAGGGAGGAAAGTTTCTCCTCTTCCTGTATTGAATGAACTTCAAGCGAAACTGGATAACACATGAAATCAAGTTGAATCCATTGAAGCAAACTAAATCAGAGTATTGCATGTAAATATTTGGGAAAATTAGAACTTTTTGGACGCAAATTCAATTACAAGTTGTATTTATATAGGTCATGAATTCACTTTGGTACGCAGTTAACGTTTTAGTAAGGATGTCGATATTTTAGGGCATGGAGTTTTATTAAACGATGCGAATGTGTAGTTATAGATAAGTTTGATTTTTTTGTGATATGAAATTAATGTTGTGTTGGAAAAAATTCTATTTTTTGTGTAGCTAGGAGAGAAAAGTTTTGTTTCATTTCTGTATTTTGCATAGTTTTCAGTTCGCTATTGAGAATAATTTGTACAATTTGATATATTTGTTTGAAATTCAGTAATCTGCCCTCTTTCAAATTAATCCAGGTATCTCTGAGTGAAGATTCAGAATTGCGTCCTTATCTCTCTTTTCCTAAAAGTAATGCTTAAATATGACTGAAATTCTGACATTCTAAGTACAGTTGAGGAGAATAAAGTGTTTAGAAAGAAATTTAGAATAACAGATACAAAATTTATCGCTTCTGGATGGTAAAATGAAATGTTCGTTGACACAAGTATATGCTAGTTTCTCTGTTATTGCTTTCTGAATTTTCATCTTCAATAGAACATCCTTGAAATTCAATTTCAAGTGTAATTGTGTTTGAGTACTACTTCATTCTCAGCCTTTTTCTTGTAGAAGTTCATTATCTTAATATTCTTTGGGGGATATATATTCATATAAAATAAAATGGAAAAATTTAGCTAATAAATTTATTTTGCTTCAGAAGTTCATTTTTCTTCCTGAAGCTCAATGTTTAATAAACAAATCCTCCACATTGATATCCATATTTAAATTTGCGTAATTATTTTTACGTTTCCTCCTTCTCCTTCTAACACTGAATAAGAACTGACCTCTTTCTGAATAATAAAGATACGTTATGATATGTCATTGAAGCATTGCGAACAATATTCACAAAGGAATTTTCAGATTAGAATAAAAATGTATCCTCCAGTTTTTTTGAATCAGAAAGTTCGGTGTCACCCCTTCCATAATCGTCAACAACAATAGAGGTTTGCGGAATATAACCCTGTTTACTACTGAAAACACCAAAATAGAGTGTACCAACTCCTTCATCCAGAAACAAAAATCTAATTCGGTACAACAGAAGAATACATCTTTTATTTCACTTGCAGAATATTCTCTCGAACACTCAAGTTGTGCCCGCTTTTCGTTTCGATTTTTACATATATCGTCTATGCTCAACGTTATTAAGTTAACTATAAAAACTGAATATTAAAGTAAAAATAACCTAAAAAAATTTAAATCAACCATCAGGACATATTAAAAGTATAAATACTACATTTTACCACAAATCATGAAGCAGTTTTTGTGTTCCTGACGTAGACATTTGGAAGAAAAGGACAAAGGAATAATTATAAAATAAGAGCTAGAGCAACTTGTTATTTTATGCAACCAATTAAAGTTAAAAGTTCTCTTAAAACTTCCTGAATTGAGATTTCTCCAATGTCCTTCCCTATAAGTTTCAAAGTAGCCACATAATTTTGAAATTCACGTTAACAATGATGCATCCTAGGTAAAATTATTTATGTGCTTATGATGGTTTCATTACTCTTAAACAGATACCTTAAAAACATTAGTTACGAATTAAATTTTTGAACGTTATTGAGGTATTTTTTCTTTATTTCAAAGTATATGTCGCTAAATCTCTACAAAGAAATGTTTGAAAAGTTACACCATTGACAACTGAAATTCTGGAGGATTGGAAGTAAATTAGATATATTCTCATATTCTCAAGAATCAAATATGTTGCATTTAGATTGCTGATTCTGAGACTAGATCTTAGATAAATTATTTTGAATACAAATAGTTTGGTTAATTATTTAGATAATAATATATCTTGAAAGAATTAAAGTTTGGATTAGTTTGCAAATGTTTTCTAAGGTAAAAATGAAAAAAAGAACTGCAAAAATATATAATAATATGTCTTTTGATTAAATTCTGTTGTAATTTTGAATTTTCTATGAAGCTGCATCAAATTAAAAATCAGTTTCCTTCAAAGGAATGAAACTTTCATTAATCATAATCATTACTGATGATTAATACTTAGAAACAACATAGATTTTACAACGTATTAGAAATTAGTTGTGTGGCACAATGTTTACGGAAAATACATACGGCTTTATTTTTATATAAACGTCATGCTCAAAACACATTTTCCCTTTCAGAAAATCCATTGTACACTACACCAGTGTCCCAATTTATATGATGTTCCTTTCATACATTGAAAACGAGTCTTTTCAAATCTTTAACTATAATAATGCAAATAGGATTGATAATAAACAGCCCAAAGCAACAATTTATTTTAAAAACAGCTTATTGATAACTTTTCTAACCATTCATTATGTATATAATAGATATCCTTCAAAAATCAATTATTTACTTAGAAAATTATCTTCAGGGCAATATATGTATTTAACTTTCTATAATTTATTTTACATAAAACTTGATACTGTTTACCACTTTCGAAAGTAAATATCCACCTTTCTACCTTTAAAAGATCAAGACTTAATGGCAAAAATAATTATGCAAAGTAGATATTAGAAAATGGTATTAAATATCTTGTTCAAAGGATAATGTTCCTGAATAAAGAAGATTTTTTTCTCAAAAGAGCGAGGCTTTAATTTTGAAAATCAAGCACAAAGTAATTCTCTAAATGGGATCTCACCTTAATATTGCTAAACCTCATTAATTTCGCGAGAGAGTTTGAGTGCAAGCAAACTTCTGTATCTTGTAATAGAAACTGACAGTGGAGGTTATTCAAAGTCTGAAAAACAGCAGATTAAAAAAAATGAATCTGGGCTGAAAAAGGAAGAAAAAACGTGAAGCATAAATACTAATTAATTCTTTTCTTTCTGGAAACTTTAAAATAATGCATGGATTTATAAGAGGATCAAATAAATAAACTTTGAGGGAGAATATTCTTAAATAAAGGCCAGTAACGATGATTAAATTTCACCAAGAGTAATATTTATATTATTTATATAGCATATATTTTTAAAGGAGTTATATTTTCAATCTTAACTATCATTCAACCTATTTTAAATCAAATAAATATTTTAAACCACTTGCCTGGTAACGGATTAACAAATATAGTTAAATTTATGTTTTTAATATAAGGTACTTTTTCCTATATCGTTGCACCAATTTGGAAGACACGAGTAAATCTAGATAAGTTTTACTTCTAAGTCAAATAAGGTTAGGAAACTTGCATCTTTGTTACTTTTTTAGAAATAGTTCGAAGTATCGAAAAATATAAAAATAAAACTCTCTTTTTTTGAATTAATTTCCAAATATTCTTACAATCTATTTATTTTTCAGATTTTATATAGACAACATAATGCATTTTTGATTACTAATATTCCTTGTTGTTAATTTATTTTCTTGATTTCCTTCTATAAGATCGGAGCTCATTTGTGGCTTTTTTTTCATTTGAAATGCAAAATTCACTTGTTTTTGAAGACTGAAATTAAACAGAAGTGTAATCACTGAGATTCCAAGTCAACCTCCGTCGGGCACAACCGGCCTAATAGGCAGAGTTCCAACATTTTCGTTTCCTCTCTTCACTTCCAGGGAAAGTAAAAGTCTGTCTCTCATAGTGGTCTATTTCTTTACCCGATGTTTGGACCCCTCCTCTATTCAATTGACTTAAACACCACATGGAGTGCGGATATCGATATATTGGTCACACAGGCACAATGCGCCCGAATTCGTTACACATATGATTTTTCGTAATAACAGATAATTATTTTTATCAAAGGTGATTATCTTACTCATTTCATGACTTTATCATGTAAAATTTATTGTAGAAAAAAAATGGGTGCCTCTAAAGTTTGCTTCTGTCAATGGAAAGAAACAATACGCCAGCATGTTCTGTTTAAGTGCTGGAAAGACTTTGGTATCCTACGATCTGTAAGTGAAGAAGTACATGCTTATCGTGCCTTCGTTTCATGGTGACTTTTGAAGACCGCGATGGCCTAGTGGTAAGGTCCTTGGAGCCGGAGGGATCGCTGTAGATCCGTCGTGTATTGGGCCCGCTGCTCGTTAAATCTTACTCCCCCCTCTAGTTTGGCGAGGAAGTTTGTAGAGGGGGTTCCAGCTCAATTGTCGTCCTCGTCATCTGACCGTGGCTCAAAATTTCGAGCTCCGTCCCAAAATAGCCCTCGTGTTGCTTCAAAACGGGGCATTGATATAACTAAACTAAAATCATGATGATTTTTTTTGTAATGATACTCTCACTTTTTCCTTTTAACCCATTGGTATACGATTTTATTTAACCTCCTAATAAGATGCCACCACCCATTTGGGATATTTATTATTATTTCAATCTATTTAAGATGGAAAAGGTCCAGGTGGTTTTTGTATTTAGAAGTAACTGTTATTTTGACTTTATTACCAATTTAAAAATCAAAAAATCTGTAATTCGATGCACGTGTCAGACTCGTCATTGTAAGTGAAGGGGTTAAGTCTTGGCACTAATGTCAGTGATTTTTCGAATAAATTTTTCGCTGAAATTAAATTAATGAGTATTAATAATATTGAGTGCGAGAATGTTTACTCGTGCCTATCAGGCTGATTGCGCCCAATGCCGTCGGTAGGAATATTGCGGCCTGACGGAGGGTTAATAGATTGTAGTAAACTACGAGAACAGCACCGTCGATTGAGGTGACAAAACATTAAGCTCTGAAACATAACAAACATACAATTTGTAATTTTTGCGAAATCCCTAATATTAACCATAATCTAAATAATGTAAAATAAATTAATATGTGAATAAAAAATAATAAATGAACATAAAAATATAATCACAATATGACTTAAAATTTATAAAAAATGAACATATAATTAAATCTAATAAAATATGTATATATTTTTAATAATAATATCAAATATAGTAATATACAAAATGCAATTACAAAAATTCCAATATTCCAAAAAATTAAAATGAAATAAAGCTACACTATCTATAGTCAAAGTTCCAACAAAACAAGAAAATGTTATTCAAATTTTTTAAGCTGATTTTTGCATATGAAAGAATTAATAAATATTTCAGAGAGGTAATAATTTGAAAACAATGAACAAAACAGTATTTTTATAATATAGGTAGTAGCGTGTGTCTACTTATCTCATACAAATAACTATTGCATTGAGGTTGAAAATCTTTAACTTTTTGAATTTATGTAGATGGTTTTAATCCAGATCCTCCTTTCAGCTAGAACTTAATCCTGAATCTCTTTCTTGAACTTAAATATGCAAGTATTAAATATATCTTATGATTATCAACCTTCATTATTTCGGAACTTTCATAAAGGCATAATTTATATTTTTTGATTTTTTTTTAAATACTATCCAGCTTTAGTGCCTACCTTGTTTGCCGGCAATAGTGACTATTTTTCACTTAAATGAATCCATTATGCATAATATGTTATTCAAGATACCATAGACACAGTACTTCTAAAACTTCAGTTTATATGTTATTAAAGTGGCCTTTCCCTCTTGAAATATGAAAGTTTAAATATTTTCTATTTAAGAGTTTATAATTATATTGTTAATAAAGTATTTCAAATATTTTCAAAAATCAAAGTAACGTTCTGCTGTGATAGTAAAAACTAACTATCTTTAAATTTTTAAATGATGAAGCAGATTTCATTCAACAATGAAAATTATAATTAAAAATAAAATTTGAAATGATATTCTTCTTTTGAAAATTTAATTTCATTGTTTTCCTCTTTGCTATTAGAATTTAGCTCTCTGTGAGTATTTAAAATTACTCTCACATTCTACGCTTAAAAAAGAACGAGTTGCAAGTTCCCATTTTTGAGAGCAGATATTTATTTTCACTGCTGCTATTTAAATGCATTGCCAGAACCGAAACTTTATCTGTCTCTAACAGAAACCCTTCTACGATAAATATCGATCTTCTAGTCATTTAATAGAAAATGCATACAATGGCGAGTAAAAAGAGTTCAGAAATATAAAGAAATGTGTTTATATTGCAAAACAGTCTAATGTATTTTTTTACCTAATAATATTTCCAGGAATTTTTCAGTCTGTGTTTCTGCGATGCTTAATTCCTTGGAGAAGTGTATGTCATTTATAACATCCAAAAGTATTTTTAATATTTATATCTCAGATGTTTCCTATTAATTCAAACGTTTTCCTCATACCAAAAGGAGAATTTTGTTTCTTATCGCTAGTGGAACGAAATACCCAGTAGTTGAGATTTTTTATTAATTTTTGGAATCAAAAGAAATTCTTATCCCATTCCACAAATACTTAACATTCTGTTGACTTATAGCCAAGCATTGGATATCAAATTAGTTGAATTCTCTTAATATTTTTCTTCCTGCCTTTAACAATGTTTTAGTTTACAATAATTTTCACTCTCAGCCTCTAAATGTTTTCTGCATTATCACACTGGATATTAAAATGTTTTAGACTAAAAAGATATTGCCAGCATACACCTGGGATTCTTAATGTGTGGAGCGACATGAGATGCAAAAAAATATTCAAAAAATAAAAATTCAGAAAAAAGAAGTATATTTTCTTTCAATAAACGTGCCAAACCCTTTAAAAATTTAGATAATTATGAATGAAATAAACAATCGAATTATTTTTATATTAACTAAAATTTTAAAATTTCTTGAAACGGAAATTTAAATTTATCAAAAGTGTTTTTTGTGGTAAGCCTGATAAAAACCTTACTGATTTTATGCATATTAGTGAAAAGTTAAGAATACTGAAACTCATAACTTGCAAACAAAAAGTTCATATCTGCTCATGTAGGAATTTTATGACCCAGATTGGTTTGGTTTTCTTAACTTCATTTGATTCAAGTTAATTATTGCCAAGTATTTTTAGAAACATTCCTTAAATTATATTTTTTCACATCTTTAATATAATTTTTCCTTAGATTCCTTTATTTTAGGTTCTACAGCAATAATAAAAAATAATCTGTTCAACCGTAAGATTGTTTCTATTTCTAGAATTATTGAAATGATGAAGGAGATTAAATTTAAAAAAAATGTGTTTGTTATTCTATGACTTACAAAATGAATTCGACACGTTATAAAAAAACGATGTAATACCCAAATATAACTTAAATATTTGAAAAAAATCACTACTAATTTTCCACTTTAAAAGCAATCATACACCATTTTTCGATATTTGCGAATGCTATGGATCTCCTTCGTAATTACATTCTACCATTGAAATTGCTGCCCAATTTATATCATTGCATTACTCTAGGTTTTTTTATTATTATTATTTCCTGCAATCTTCAAGCGATAAAGCAACCACCTAGTCTTTCATTTTGGTGATATGAAAGAGAAAAGGAGGTGGTTTGAATTCCCTAGAGGTAAGTAAGAATATTCTAATTATGGGATATCGACAGATTTCTGCGAATGAATGAGGTGCAAGACGATAATAAATGAGGGGAGTAGACAGTTCGACCACGCTAGTATGTTATTGAGCAGCGCACGTTGAGAATTATGGTACTTATAAAGAGCATTTCCCTTTCATTTGCTATTTCTGGTGGTAGCATATTTTATAATCATTATGCAAGGTTATTATGTTTTTAACGTTTGTGAGTTACTGCGTCTCAGATCAATGTTCTTTAGAAAGATTCTAAATATTCATATTAAAAGAGTAGAGGATTTCCTTACTCTTGTTTTAAAGGAGATAAGTTATTACTCTAAAGGAAATGAATGAAAGATATATTGATCTTATTTATAGATTTTTAAACAAAAGATATTTTAGGTAAATACGCAGCGCGTCGACTCTAATCCTTTGCCAAAAGTTAATTTCTAACCAGCTACACATAGGCATATAGTTCCAGTTGGAAAAGTGATTTAAATGAGATAAACAAATATGAGTTTCAAAAAAAATTCAGCATACAGAAGAATGGCAAACGAAAAAATACAAAGCTTATGTTTTATATACGTAAACATCAGCTTTGAAATTTTTTCTTTTGCCACTCTTCTGTATTCTGTATTTTTTTTTGCAACTCAATTTAGTCCACCTAAATCTATACTAAACCGGATAGGAGCCATATAAGCTCTAGAGACGGTAGTGAGGTGTGGTGTTAAAGTGTAAAGTTGTTTGACTCGTTAAATACGGTCAATACAGAAATATTTGAAAAAGTACGATATTAAAATTTTTATACAATCCCCATGTAGTACTTGTTATTATTTATTAAATATCTTGATGTCCTAACATATATATAGAAAAAAGTAATGATATAACTAATAATACCGTAAGAGTATATCAAAATATTAATTTTGCAAATTCATTTTCAGCAATTTATCTACTGATTCAAAAAGCATAAATAAAGTCTTTACATCATTATAACATTTAATCACCAGAAATATGAGACTACATCTAAAATATACACTGCGTACTGTTATGGGATGAATATGTAGCATAGGTGCTGGAGCAGCAAGATTATTTACTCTGAATTTGGATTTCTACAAATGCTGGTATACAAAAAGTCATTAGGATTTCACTTCCCTTGTGAAACTTGTCTGTCTTTTTGTTTAATCACCTAGAGATTTTACTCTACTGAATAGCATCGCCCTATGTATGAAGGCTATATATGATGGAAGAGATAAGATTGTATATCCACGGGCAGTTGAAATGCATCTGAAATCATATATAATGTTTCTTAACAGTGGAAAGCACATTCTTGCTTCTTCGCCGAAATTCTCGCTTGAGGAGGATAGTTTCCCATGCAAGTTGAAGATTAATAGGGATCGTTATTACTTATATCTGATATATAAATGAGAAATCTGAATATTAAGGTTAATATTCAAACATTTAAAGACTGACTTTTCTGGAAAATAAAAACATTGAGAATATAGAAACATATATATTTTGTAGGTTTACACGATTTTCTAATTTTGTTAAATATTCAAACTATTAAACATATTGCTATTCTTATGACCTAAAATTATTCATTCTTCTTTATATCTGATAATTAGTAAATGAAATAAAAATTTAGTTACTAATTGCGAAAATAATAAAGCTTTGTGTGTATGAACATTTATTTTAATACTAGCTGTTACCCGCGACTTTGTGCGCGAAGAATTTGAATTATTAATTCTTTTAATTCACGAATGTAAATGTTTCGTTACATGTTGAAATGATAAATTAAAAGTTTTGACGGTTGATAAGACATAATTGGACGACTAACAGGAGTGTCTGCTGATATAGTTAGGTAATTTGTTTATCTATGCTAACACACTTTTGTATACGACGTTTTTTGTTTTACGTTTTTCGCACGGATGTAGAGTTTTTGTGGGCTGGACAAACGTGAACACTCCACATATAGTTGGCCATGCGAAAAATATGGTTTTTCCAAACGTACGCCTGCTCCTTTGAGTGTCTGGTCCTGAGCTTGGCATGTGCTAATTTTAAAGGAAATTGTTACCTTTAAACTGGGTTGGTAAATTTTTCGGTATTATCGGAATGCGTGGCATTAAAAAACTATCTCCTCTCGCTATGCCAGTCACAACAGTAGCTGGCACGACGTTTTGATCTAGGTATGTAATTTGCAACCGTGCGCCATTGCGCAGTCTCGGTACATCCAGGTCACGTATCAATAATTCTGGCACACCGACGTTTAATCTTAGCTTGTTGAAAGGTACCCCTGATAATCTAAGGAGTTTAAGAACTCTACAGTATATGATTTTACTTGTTATTGCCCATTACCGTATCTACAGATAGATATTCTGCAATACATATCTCCATTTGTGAAGTACTTTTTTTTCATTTATCTGATCTGAACTTTCATTAGTCAGTGCCAAAATTACCCATTCAACAACCAATCTCTGTTCCTCATATTAGCTTGTAGGGCGGGATAAACCTTGCTTATCAGTTCCTTTGTACTGTGAATAATTTTGAAAAATTCTCAATTTTATACACTGTTTGAATCTCTAGCAATCGCCAAATCTATTTGGCAGCTGTATCAAGTGCCAAGTTCGTGTCAGTTCTTTCTTTAATAAACAAATCGTTGAATTCCATGTTCTTTGGGTTTATGTAATCCTTTCTTTTTAAATCGGTTAAAAAAACTCTTAAAGCATTAAAATTCGAAATAGAACTATTGTAAACAGCTAAATCGTTTGGTTCAGAATTTAACCGCCATTGATTATCCAAATCGTTTGGTTACAAATTTAACCACCAAACAAATCTTGGATGTCGCTAAAAAGAGCGATAAATAATAATTTCGGCAACCTGTCCACTAAATAAGGCTCTTATTTTAAGTAAACATTGAAAGCTACAACAATAGAAATATTAAATTGAATATTTTCAAAGTTATCTATCAATAGATTTCTGTCCCGGCGTCTATTTTGCAGTTACTATTCCGCAAATTAATTATTTATTTCTTTTCTCAGCAAGATCATATGATGCTTGATTCGGCATGTTTACGCATTCCTTAAGGATCACGTGACATTGAAAAATAAAGTATTAATCTTCATCGCGAATCGCCGAGTTAATGGTCTTTGTTAATTATTTAATTGTTGTCTGTAGTCAAAAATATTGAATTTATGACAAATTCACATATCCTATGTCCGTTCTTAGGTTTCAAGCTAGAACTCTGCCAATTTCCATCGAAATCGGTTTGGTAATTTGGTCGTGAAAGCGTAACAAACAGCCAGACAGACAGACAGACAGAAAGACAGACAGACACACTTTCACATTTATTATTTTATTAAGGATAAATAATTTAAATTTACATTTTTAGTATTTTGATTTTAGCAGTTTTTTCATATAAAAATTCTTTCTGCGAATTTATTAAATGTAACAAAAATTATGTAAAGAATACAATCTTAATATAAATAAAAGTCATTTTGTGTATATTGTATTGGTATGTATGTGGGTATGTATGCGTGTATGTGGGTATGTTCCACACCTCCTCCTAAACTATTGCAGCAATTTCAACCAAACTTTGGACACTTATTAATTAAGACAAGATGAAGATTATTGTAAAATTTTTGAAGTCCGAAAGTTAGTTAAACAAACAGTTAATTAGAAATTAACCAAAACCGTTTTACCGTATTAACTTAGAAGCAAATTGTCACCCCCCCCAAATATTTTTAGACCATCTTAAAATTCAAAATTTTACATTCTCAATGATACCAATTTTATATCTGTGAAATGTTTCCATCAACTTTTATTAATTTTTCAAAATTTAATAAATAAATTATTATAGCAGACGATTCTTAAATAAAGCAAATTTAGAGATACTTCGTTGCTAGGCAACGGTGAGACATTGAACAAATTTCTTTTTATTTCTGTAAATATTTTTAAAAGAAGTGAAAGATAACTGTCAACTTTAAAATGCCAACAAGTTAATTAAATTTTTTAATTAAAAATTAAGTAAGATTTTCCGGGTTTCTTGTTGTATATTTCGAAAGTATTATGGTACTATAACTATTTTTATACTACATTAAAGTTTTAAAAATAGCTTTACTGTGACACAAATTTCATTTGCGTTCAGAATTATTGCTCTCTTTTCAATAATTAAAAAAATTCAATTGTGTATAAATTCACAATTTGTAGCAATGTATTTTTATTGTTAAAGAACAAGAATACGTATGGAGAGCTGTTGCCTATAACATATCAACAAAATTCTGGAAGAATACTAAAGAAAAGTTTAAAAGCAGACGATTCATAATTTAAATCGGGAACAACTATTGATCTGGTTTATTTTGACGCTTTTTATTAATGAAAATTTAACTATTTAATTAATTGACCCAAAACAGTCGTCAAAATCCTTCTTATACTTCACTATTTATGAAAGAAATTTGAAGTAAAAACGGTTCAGACGATAAAGGAATTATTAAGTATTATAATTTTCTATACAAAATGAGTTTTTTCATTAAAGATATTAGACATAAAAGTGTTTTAATCCCGAGAAATGCCGGGCATAACAGCTAGTTTCATATAAAATTTGTACTATGTGATTTTGATAAGTGTAACAAAAATAAGTAATAAAACCATTTAATCCTCTTAGGAAATATCATAGACACGGACTTAGATAAAATACATTAATTCTGCATCAAACTGTTAGAAGATATAATATTTACGTTCTTTTTTTTCATCGCAACTGAAAATGATTCATTTACTTACTTGGAATTTCCTACTGAGCGAGAAATTCAAAATAACAGCAACATTGAATTATGTAGTTGTATTAATTTCATTACATAAATGCTTCCTAATCACTCAGGTAAAGCTACAAATGCTTTAACTGAATGTACCTATAAAAGGATTCTACCTTTGCACAAATCTCCATATTTGGATAAGGACAACAGCAAATTATGCATTTCCGGAATCAGAAAAATGATAAGTGAAGCTAATATATCTGCACTAAGCAAAAAATCCTTTGATTTAATTGGATTATTAAAGAAACAAATTGAAGAAAGAAAGACAAAGACGTTTTATTTCATTCTCATCTAAACAATTAGGTAAAGGACTTAGAAAAAAATTCTCAGTGAATTAATTCAAGCCTAAATAAATCCGATTCTTGCATGCCTTTGCAGAATTAAAAGAAAAGATAATATCCCTTGCGATTCTTGTGTTTGAGACTCTAAATAACTCGGGATAAGACTCTTACTAATTATTTCTTAACTCCCTTCGCTAATTTAATCAACGTATTTGACGATGAACGTTTGATGCTGCACTTAATCTGGCATAAATAATTTTTACATGCATTGTTTGCTAAAGTATAGCTTTAGAAAATTGTCTTACAGTATTTTGTCACGTTCCGGACATCTTTACCCAACGGAATATTAATTACTTTGCAATCCATCTTCGTTAATCTAGCCTTTCTACTTCACTTCAAACTCAAGGAACTGGAAGTAAACTCATAGGCTCATCTTTTACTTTTATTTCGATGTAAAACTTCTTTGACATGGTGGAAATACACTGCTGCAGCGTTATACTTATTTGTTTCATTAAATTCTTTGTAATATTACGATCTTTTATTAAATGTAGGAAGTAATTTTTAAATGGTTTCTCATCAATTACTTTCTGTTTAAGGTTGGTATAGGTAAGAAGGAAAAAGATAAAAAGTATGTAAGGATTTTCGAGCACAATATTTAAGTGATTTCTACGAAAATTAATATTGAATAGAGCGTAGGAAAAAGTATTGAAATTAATCACTTTTCTTTTGCTTGCTTAGAGTTTTCTTCGTTCAATATATTAAAATTTCTGGACTATATGGTGAATCTATTTTCTGTATTACAATGCGACTTATTTCTTCTAAGAACAACGATTTGCAATTAATTTACTTGATTGGTTTTTTTCAATTTTTTGAAAGTGTGATAGTGAAACTTGCTGAAAACCAGCAAAAAATGCATCACTGCAGTTTATTTGATTTAAGTCATTAATGCTGCTGAAAAATATACCTGAATCTTTAATATTGTAATATTTAATAAACATCTGAAACATCTTGCCATGTTTGAAGAGTAGGATACCTGTTCAGGTCTCGTCCTTTTGGTTTACAAATTACGACATACGTTTCCTACAGCCAGAATATATCTACGAAACGAAATACATCAGATCACGTCAATCAGCAAACAATAGGTTATTTTTTCAAACATATGATTTTTCGATAATATCAACTAAAGAATATATCCCCACTGTGATAATATTACTGGAGCTTCTTTATGTATCCTTCTACGATCATATTTTATTGAATCGCTACGAATAACACAAACAGGTCCTTTTAATATAATATAACAAGTTATCTTTTTCAAACATCTCATTTTTCTTTAATAGGAACTAAAAATATATTCCTATTTTGACTATTTTTCTGGATTTTCTTTGAGCATTCTTCTAGGAGTCTTTTTGTCTTCAGTCATTGAAATGCATACGAAGAATACAGATATGTCCTTCTCTTATACAAAGCAAATACAAGTTGTTTCGCATTTCGGATCACGATCTACAGAAAAAATAATAACTAACAATAAATGACAAAAAGAGAACACATATTTACTACACAAATTTTGCTAGTATTTTGTTCTAATTTTTACGCACGAAAGATTCTTGAACTAAATCCTTCTCTACTTCGTAATTTAGAATGCTAATTAATACGAAACCATGCACTGTTATTTCACATTGTTAAAATTACTTTGTGTAAAACTATCTCCAAATCACTCAGTAGCAAAGACAACATATGCTGACAATGACAAATTACTGCTGGAGAGTTTTTGCTTCTTTTAAGGGACGAAGTGTCTGAGTTGGGAATAGTAATTAAGCAACCAATTACTGGAATGGTTTATATTTCCTAAATTATCCGTAGCGTACAATTTTCGACAACCTTTCTGTGATGGATGACACAAGAAATTTTTACTTGGAGTGATTGATTCATCCGAAAAGGATGAAGGACTTTAGGAAAATTAATGAGATGAGCTGGTATTTGACACATTTCTGAAATATCGTTTACCCACCGAGATTTAGAATATTTTTATGCAAAACTTCGTTAGGCATCTAGGTTTACTTGTACATTTTGAATTATGCTTAAGATACTCTGAAATTTGTGAGAGGATAATGAAATACAGTTCATTTTACAATAATTCCTGAAGAAAAATATGTATATTATTTTAAAAAGTTTTGAAAAAATCTAAAGTTGTTAAAAAAGGCAAATGATAGAGTTATTTTTTGTTAGCTCATTAACGTGTTTAGAATCTTTAAGGGAATAAAACTTTTTACAGCCTCATTATTCTGCAGAGTTCCTGTAATTTCTAATGAAATCTTAGAAAGTTAGTAAGACCAAATATAGAATATTTCTCAATTTGTTATTAGATAAGTTTGTGACTAAATGGAAGAGATTAAAAGTTTTATTCCTTGCTCTTATAAGAAAATATGTTTTAATAAACGGCTGTTGTTAATACTAAAATGATATTAATACAATTCAATCTTATTTTGCCGACTATTATTTTTTATTTTTGGTATGTTTTCATTTATAGAAAAACATCTTTCAGAAGATAAAAGAGTTTTTTCCTTGAAATATTTAATACAGAACGATGAAAAGCTTTAATTCACTTCTCTCTTTATAACTCATACTTTTTAAATTTGAATTCGATTTAAATTTAGGTACTTTTCATATAAAATCTAATGTTGACTATACTGTTAAAATACTCTACGAAAATCATTTTTCATATTTCAAAGCACTCAGTGCCAATAAATGTTAAATTTAAATCTTAAATTTAATCTCTATAAAATTTTATATTTACAAAATTTATTTTTCTGTTATATATCCACCCCAGCTTTCAAAAAATATAACTAAAATTGCATCCAGTGAGTACGTTTCTGAAATATACTGAAAAAATAACCAGTGAAAGAACCACCAACTATGAAGTAATTTTGCTCCAAAATTTCAAAAAATCATGTTTATTAAATTACTGTATGTTTCTAATTTTGCTGCAAAACGTGTCTCTAGTAATCACTCAAAACTCAAAATCTCAGAAAAGATTTTTTGTCTTAAGAAATACATGGAATTAATCTCGAAATTCCTTCTAAAATCATGAAAATCGGCGTAAAGCAAACCAATTTTAAGGTACTCTTGATGAAATTCTACAATTTGTCAGATGCATTTTGAACTGAACATACCAAGAAAACTCTCAAAATCACACTTATTCATAAATACATAAATAAATCATTTATTTTTAGATTTTATTATGAACACAATAAATCAGACATGAGAAAACATTCAGAATGTACATAAAAAACTATAAATAGTACATAAGACAATTATATAATCAGAGAATAAATAAATCAACTATATTTTTAGACTTTAGTATGTACATCATGGGAATATGAGCGAATGCAGCAATAATTTAAAAGAAGATAACGGAATGAATATTAAATACAGTATTAGAAAAAAAAATATTGGTTGGTTTTTTATGAGGGATTTTGTATTCAATTTTACACAATATTTCGTGAAATTCAATATCTAATTGTTAATACTCAGAACAAACATTATTTATTCATTAAAAGAAAATAAAAATTTTAGATTAAGAATGCTATAAAACTTTAAGCAAATTCCAGCTTTATGTAATCAGAAATAATCGTTTTTTTCGCTTTACGGTATGTCTGAAGAATGACTACAAACTGATTGTTGGTAAATCTTCAGGATAATTATATTGCTATATGAGTGGCTTTATTGAACCCATGACAAATATATTCAATGGATTAACTTTTATTCTCAGTAAAACGTCTCCATAAAACTCATGGAAAATGAACCGAAATGTCATATATGTCGTAACATACTAAAAATAATTTATACAATTATAAATTTATTTTGATATTCTGCTATTCTTAATATCTTAGGAGTTATTCTGCTATTCTTAATATCTTAGGAGTTATTCTGCTATTCTTAATATCTTAGGAGAATTTTTTCCTACTAAAGACATAATTCCGGAATCACTATTGTTTGTCTGTTTAATACAGGTTTTTATCATTTTCCAACCATTACATTATATGCAATTACTATTCATTTCACCGGTCAGCGTTTCCCTTTATAATTTACTAATTTAGTATCGCAAAATTCGGAAGATATCCAAATAATTGATGATTAAGAACGTTTATTTATTTTATAAGAAGGGACTAAATGTCAAAAAAATCCTTTTTCTGGTAGTAATATATGCAACTTCATAGCGAGATCATATTCATTACTTTTGGCACATAATAAATTTGTTCAACCCTTATTTAAAGACGTTTCTCATATTTATTTCTTCATTAATAAATGTGCTTACTGAATTATTTAGAGAAATCTTATTTAGTGTCAAGAAAAAATATTTATAAAAAATTTTTATGTTAAGGAATTTCCAATAAGAACCAACACTGAAAAGCCAAAAAAAATTATATGACGTAACTGTAAACTAAAAGTCTTGAAAATGTTTTAGAACTAAGAATTTGTTCTTGTATTTCAATATTCTTAATTCTAAGTCAATTTGATTACTTAATGGCATTAAAAGCATGAAATATTAATCTTTTCTTCACTTATTCATGCAGAAAAAATCAATCTTATGATTTGTAAGAATGATATAACAACTGAGAAAGCCTTGAATCAAAACAGAACTGTAGAATGATTTTAATGATTAGTAAAGTTTTTCTTGGTGCTGATTTATCACAAATCGAAAATTTGAAATTGTTGGTTTCAAGGAACAGCTGAAATTATTTTCACCTTTTGCTTAGATAAAATTTCTATCATTGTTCAGTACAAACCCTTCATTATTCGTTTTATTTTATTTTCTCAAATTGAAGTTCGATACATAATCACAGCCAAGCAAATTGGTATATGCATCTTCTCAGCCTAAAATAATCTTTATGATAATATTAAAAAATGGATATAAGTAAGATAGTTTTCCATAGCTTGGATAATTTATCACAGTTAGCCATTCTACCTATATAATTAATTCTTATAACAATCGCGTTTGAAAGTTTAATTGCAATTTATTTCGAAAAAACATTCTTTTAAGACACACTGTATTAACCATTGTCGTTTATTTTAAATTTTCTGTCTCACGAAGACGGAATTTAAAATACAGAATCCTTTCAATTTCTCAATTTCTTGAATAACTGTCCTTTCATATTAAAATTATAACTTATTTAAAATACTCGATTGGTTATTTTATTTAATTGTTCATTGAATTTTGCATATTTGAGAGATCAATTTCTTGAAATTTTTGAATCTTTTATATTAATCTTCCTGGAATTTATACAAATTTACTTAATCGGATAATTTTTCGCAATGGTTTTTATGCTTCTGTGAGGCAATAACATCCTCTAAATAACCGCAGCTAAGATGCCAGAACTGAATTGGACTTATTACAACATCATTATAATTTGTGGCAAATTTACTTCATTATTTCATTTTTAATTTAAAAATCGGAATAAACAAGGGATAAATTACAGTAACATTAATTATTGACGTCGTCGTTGTTGAAATTTTGTAGCAGGTAACTGAAACAGGTAACACAATCGAAGAATCTATCGTCTTGTCAGAGTTTTATTACTATTTGTTGAATAACATAATCTTTTGGAAATTAATAATAAAATAATTTCATTCCTTAAATTTGGACTTGCAATTAATAAAAGAGAACTTTATTTCCACTATCCTATTACATCAAATAAAGTTAAAAATCTCTTAAATCCTTTGATATGTTTGTTGGAATTAACTTATATCTAATTTTGAAGAACAAATCTTTAAATTATTATTCCCAAATGGAAAGTAGATTAAAGTTTGCATTTAAAACACTATAACATCCAAACCCTGCTTAAAGCAGCTACAATATTAAATCTCACCTCTTTCAATTCAGCAAAAACTTTTGTAGAAAAGTCTTCGCTGTTTGTTACTTAAATTGATGAAGATTAAATACTATAGGAGAGTTAGGAATTTAATTACATTCCAAGCGGTGAAAAATAAATTATCTCACTACCAAGTTCTCCTTTAAAAGCGCAGTTAGCAATCAGGCTGACTAGACATTTTCTCACAATAATAAAATTAATGATCGGAATGGGAATCCACAAAGCTGCTCAATTATTATCATTCTCATTTAAACTGTTTTAATTTTATGGTTCTCCGTTTATTTTCAAGATAAATGTATTGCATGCAGTAATTTCATTAACCGCTTGGAACGCTTCGTTTTCTATCTTAACGCGTGGAAGCATTGCTTTTCTTTCCTTCTCATTGCTGTTTGTGTATTTTAAATAAAAAAATGCTAAAAATATGTTACATTAGGTAACATAGTTTGAATAAATGACAAGAAGAAGCAACTAGTTTTAATGCTGCGCTAATTTCAGTATGAATGCAGAAGGGATTCGTTAGAGAAAGTTATGGTTAATCTCCGTTGCCATTAGAAAGAAATACTCTTTTGCTTTTTTTCGTTTTTTCTTTTCAACAATTTCATCTTTGTTTTTGGAATAGCGGTAAGGTATTGCTTTTCTTTAAAACACAAGGGAATGCAAGAAATTTACTTGAATCAATGTATTTTCTATGGATTCCTTTGTATTTCCTTTAACCCTCTGATTCTTAAGACCATTGGAACAGAGGGACTTCAAAATACGGGACGATAACTAAAATTCACTTCTCCCCTCGAAACCGCAATTACAGTTGGCTCTCTCCGAATTCTACGAAAACTCCCCTATTCCCCAAACCCTTCTGGACAAGCCTGTCTAACGAAGAAAGCAAGCGCTGCGGGTGTGAAATCAATCACGCTTAACGAAAGGGGGTGTAAATTTTATAGTGATATTCGAACGGCCGCAGTCTTTTTCTTATGAAGACGTTTGGGACGTTTCCGTATCAATAGAGTTAAACTCTATGTTCAGTGGACGGACTAGATATAGCTTTGCATCGTTTGCATTGTTTCAGAATCGATGTTATATGCCGAATTCTAAGTGGATTTATTTTGATGTAAATGAGTTATAATGATATTGCAATTTATAATAAATAAAATCATTCATCAAGAAAAAAAGTAGACTATTTATGGACGATGTTTCTGCAAAGATTGAAAAGACAAATAAATCTGTCGAAACATTAATTTATAAGAGATATAAACTTTGTGAAATCATTGTTTCTGACTAAATCCTCTTACCAGAATATCTTAGATGTTTTATTGATTTACTTCAATTTCTAATCCAAATATGTAATTTTTCTGAAAATAGTTTCATTTAAAGAGAAAATATTAGTCGTTATGGATATCTATCTGTATTTCATTGCTTAAACTGTTAAAGATGAGCGGTTCTGGATCTATTTTTGACAATTATTAATAAAAAGTAATTTAAAACTTGCGATTCTGTATTATAATTTTTCTACTTTTAATAACTTTGCCGTAATATCATTTGAGAAAATGATCATTCTTATTGTTTTATTAAAGAAAATAGATTAAGTAATTTTAAAAAATAAAACACAACTCTTCTTCAAAATATTTGATTTCTTTCGAGTCATTTAATATTAATTTACTGCCATTTTTAGATAGATTTTTTTTCTTGGTGTGCGTTAATACTTTACTATGTATCCAATCATTCTAAAAGTGTTTAATGTAAAATACAAGTTAATTTTATAAGAATACTTTGATATTTCGTCATCGATGACAATATTATCCGAATTCTTATATATTTCCATTTTATATTTTTAATTATCTGAATCTAATAAAAAAAATTTCATCTGGATATATTTTTCTAAGTTAAAGTTATGTCGCATTATAAGCAAACGGAATCAACAATTTCAAAGGACACAGAAAATGTATATTATGAAAAAAGCACTATTTGTATTATTATTGGAGAATAATACATATAAAGTGTAGTTTACTTTCAAGCATAAGAAGTTATGTTAAACTAGAATGTGATTACACAAGAACTGCCAAATTAAAGAATTGAAACAGTGTTGGGCAAAACTTTTGGGGCTACAGTCCGTGTGAATCTGTTTTTAACTTGCTTCATTTGAAAAACCATAAAAATGAAGTTAAGATTTAGAAAAGTATTTTATATTGGCGATTGGATTTATTTCTTAGACGAATTTCCTACAGTTCAAACGTTGGTCACTTCTTATAAATTTTGCCTGAAGAACATCTTTTATCTTCTATATTTTAAAACTAACACTGACTTGCTTAGCAAGTAGCACTTCAAAATTTTCCTTCATTTTCATTCTTTGTAATATTTTAACTATAAGAGAACTACACATTTCAAAATAAGCAAAGAGAAAGCTTGTAAAATAAAGTAAGCTTGTAAAGCGATAAGAATAATATGCAGAAAGAATAAAATAACTCGATAAAAGTTACTTTTCAACAAACCATGATAAAAAGATTAATAGCTGTCCTCTTCTATTTTTCTTCTCATTCTTTATTAATAATTCCCAATATCTGTGTATTACTTACTTAATAAAATCAAAAAATACAATACTGTTTGAATTTGAATAGCAAAGAAGGTTCTTGCAAGTATGTGCCCTCTCACATCTAACGGTTGAAATATTTAATTTCCTTAGTGAATATTTCGATGAGTATGTGATTGCATTAATATTTTGAATGCATGCGGTAACGCGGTTGTATCGAATTTGGAAAATGCAGCTAGGATTGCACTTAATATTTTTCATTCTTCTGTAAGAACTTTTGTCTACTGCGTTCTTTGACCTGTTTGATAAAGATACTTATTATGTCCTAATATATTTTTAGTTTCATAGAAAAATATAGAATTTTCATTAATATACATACATTCAGTAATAAACTGTAGTGGCTCATTTTATAGCTAAGAAACTGTTATTTTCATAGGGTCTAGCAGCTGTCGGGAAAAAAATTGTTCTCCAAAATATTTAAAATGATGTTTGTAGAAAGTTTGAAAATTTGTCAGGTGCTCTGAATTTTACTTAATAAAGCCAAATAAATTAAGGCAGTTGAAATTAAACCGTCTTAATCATACACTATATGCCCAAAAGTATCCGGACACTTGCAGATTTTTACATTTCTTAGAATTTCTCCGGAATGGTTTAACCGACTGCCTTTAAACAACGGACATGTAAAGAATAGACAATAACTCACATTTTACTTTGAAGATTCGGTCCTGAGGGCAATTAGGGGGCCGTCTACAAACTGATGAAGACAAAAACGTTTTTGGTCCACCCCGCTTCACAGAATACTGATAGCAAGATGAAACTTTCAGAAATGGTAATGTTTAATGTTCATAATATTTACAGGAATTTTTGTAAACTCAGCGCAAATATTTGGGAAGATATAAAGGTTTTCTTAAAAAATCTCAAATTTTCCCACCTGTTTTTTGCTTATAACATGCAGAGTTTTCTGTTATATTATGCGAAACTTACAGAAAAGATGACAATATGTTAGAGAAGCATTTGTGTAAAACTTTGGAAAAGAATTGTTGAATATTACAGGAATTATGAGCAATTTTAGTAAATAGTGTTTTACTGCGCATAAGCGAAACATAGTGTAATTTTTCTTTCACAACTTTAAAGCCAGATATATAGCGCAACTTATATAAAAACATTCAGATCTATATCATTAGTATTCAGAAAGATATCGGCATTACAACGAGCAAAATTTTAGCTCCTGTCGAAGAGAAGCTAAAAGATGAGGGGTTGTACACAAATTGATATTTTTTAAACTCATATCTTTAAATAGTTATATTGAATTGTATAGCTGTTAGAATTTGCTGCATACCCATGAACACTTATCAATTACGTGCTTAACTTAAATTCCAGCTAATTAGGTACTATAAATAACAAAAATTTTATTAATTTAATTATATTATTTACATGATTATTAACAAGTTACATATTACAATTTTACAGCCAAACGATATTTTTAAATATATTTATTTTATGGCGAAATGATTTTTTATCTAATTAATTTCTTTTCTTAAAATATTTTAATAATTCTACATATATATTTTTTTATTCGTTACGAATATTAGATGTGTTCATGGGTATTCACCAAATTCTAACCACTATACAATTCAATATAACTATTTAAAGATATAAGTTTAAAAAATATCAATTTGTGTACAACCCCTCATCTTTTAGCTTCTCTTCGACAGGAACTAAAATTTTGCTCGATGTAATGCCGATATCTTTCTTAATACTAAAGATATTGAACTGAATGTGTTTATATAAGTTGCCCTATATATCTGGCATTAAAGTTGTGAAAGAAAAATTACACTATGTTTCGCGCATGCGCAGTAAAACACTATTTACTAAAAATGCTCATAATTCCTGTAATATTCAACAATTCTTTTCCAAAGTTTTACACAAATGCTTCTCTAACATATTGTCATTTTTTCTGTAAGTTTCGCATAATATAACAGAAAACTCTGCATGTTATAAGCAAAACACAGGTATGAAAATTTGAGATTTTTTAAGAAAACCTTTATATCTTCCCAAATATTTGCGCTGAGTTTACAAAAATTCCTGTAAATATTATGCACATTAAACATTACCATTTCTGAAAGTTTCGTCTTGTTATCAGTGTTCTGTGAAGCAGGGTGGGCCAAAAACTTTTTTGTCTTCATCAGTTTGTAGACGGCCCCCTAATTGCCCTCAGGACCGAATCTTTAATGTAAAATGTGAGTTATTGTCTATTCTTTACATGTCCGAAGTTTAAAGGCAGTCGGTTAAACCATTCCGGAGAAATTCTAAAAAATGTAAAAATCTGCAAGTGTCCGGATACTTTTGGGCATATAGTGTAGAACGCTTATGGAATAATCTTTAAAGATAATTTATAAAGAAAATGTGTCATAGCTAATTTTTGTTCCTGCATTTTAATCTCTATTATGTAGATAAAGAAAAAAATAATGGTATTTTTTTAAATACGACTCCTCTGGTATTTTTCCATTTATTAAAGGTGACACAAATTTGCAAATGGAAAAGTAAGGTTAAGTCCAAACCGTTTCATACAAATATGAGAAAATGCATTATTTTAATTTTAATCAGGCTAATGAAGCATTTCCTTTTGTTTCCTGAATTCCTCGACTGTGGTTCAGAATCCCATTACAACTAATTCCTTTAAAAGTATGTTTATCATCAACAAAGCCCCCTTAGCGTGTAATTTAAATGAATCAAATTATCAAAAAAAGACCATAATCCTAACTGGAATTCATATCGTTAAAACTAGAACGACTAATTTCGAACTGAGCGATAGCGATTAAAATAACGAGCTTCAAGATAATTTAACTTTAGGGTCGGAAACTAATTTAAAAATTGATCCACATCACTGCAAAGAGTAATCGAGTAATTGATGAACCTAACCCTCCATTTCGTGAGGAAACACAATGAACACGATGATTCTCATTGTTGGAGATAATCGACAATTCCTGTGTTAGGGTGTGACCAATGGGAAACGGAAGAAGTCCTGGATTCGAATATCAGGAAATTGCGAAACAATTAAATGAATTGTTACAATTCATTCATCATCTAGCCTGAAGGTTGTTTCGTATTTGATATTATAGATTTGTTTATTTTAGAGAGAGGAACACAAATGTTGCGTGACCGATGCTCGTATGTAACAAACCTGCCGTGAACTGGAACATTTATCAGAAGAAGATTAATGTTATTTGTTGCTCTCAAAATGAAGTGTCACCAAGTACAATGTCCTGAAATGAAATGTAGATACTGAAAATGTAACGATCATATTATGTGAAATACAGGGGGACCTTTAAATATAACTCACTACAAAATATGATGAATTGTATTAGTGAAAATGCATTGAAACTTTGTTTACTATTTTATTAGTATGAAAACAAATGAATATTACCATACCAGCCGTCTTTGGAGACAGCTTGTTCGCGCATTAATTGTATTCACTTTCAATTAAATCTCTCATGCATAATTTGATATTTATATCGACATTAACGAAACATATTTAAACTTCAAATTGTTTAGACATTTAAGTCGTGTTATTTCAGTAGCAGCCATATCTTCGTTGTGTTTATGGACGTTCAATAATGAAGTCAAGTCACATGATGTAACTATCCGTGTCCTAAAACATCTAATTGCACATTGTCAACTCCAATTCCCTTTCTTATTATTAATGAAAAATGCGCAATTGATACCGACATTAAAACAGTGTGGCGTAATTTCAGCCCAACACAATATTATCTGGATTAAATATACTGATATAAAGAATTAAAGAAAAGCAACCATAATATTCAAGCCAACAGGATTAATAAAATAAAAAAGAATGTAAAATTCATTACTGTATTACCAAAGAATATGAAAAAAATATGAAAAATCTTCATTTTTTAGCGTTCGACAGTGAATGAAAAACACGGAACTAAATACCTGTAAGAACAAAGAAAAATAATTAAATCCATTAGAATAAAGCTTAGTATAATTGCAAATTATGCATAAAAATATTTTATAAAATTGCTTAAATTTCAAAGAAAAGAGCGGAAACAAAATTGTTATCATTGCAAATATATATTGTTTTAATTATAGGGTAGTGTAAAGCTAGATTTCCAGATTTATTATCAAAATCCTTCTCATGAATGTTTTAAAAAAATACTTCGATGTGCACATTTTTATTCTCCTAGGTATGTTAGTAACCTAAGGACCAACTGTCTGTCCTATAGTACAACAAAAGTAGAAATACACGCATTTACTTTTATTATTATTAGCAATACATGGCTTCAGTTAGAAAATTCTTATGATTTACGTTATCTGAAATGAGACAAATATGGTAAAAAAATGCTAGTACACTCAAATCTCAGAGTTTCAATGCAGAAAATGTATCTGTTGCGTCGATAGCAAACATGACTCAAAAATACTCAAATCTAGCGAACTGTAAATTTATTAAACTCATAACGGACGCTCTCTCTAGAGACGACCGTAAAACTCAGCGTTACAACAAATTCTCACATACACAGGAAATCGGCGAGGCAGAAGCCTGCACAAGAAATCAACAAAAACAAAAAACAAACTCTTTGGGACCAATCACAGGAGTCCAGCACCCCCATCCGGTCTTACGCCGAGGGGTTGAAGAGCTAGACTTTCTGTGGAGGGAAAATCATAGACCGTTGGTTTACTAAACAGTATCTTTTACTAAAATCTTCGATTCCTAGTCCTTTCTAAAACGTATTTCCTAAAATCTAAACAATAGGAGGGCCGGCAGTGGTTCCACAAAGTAACAATGTTTCCCTTTCCTTTGGTGGGTCTCCCGTAGAGAAAATATGTCATTCAATTCAAACTAATTAGAGATAAGAGAAGAGAACCATTTTTGGTGAAACGATGGCTAAACACGATAATAAGGTTAAGATCTCCATCAGAAGGAGATGCACTTAGGAAATAAAATTGGCCTTCAAAATGTAGGATAGCTTATGTTCTCCAAAAACAATTGTACTACCCCCAGAGGATTTTCGTCTTATGTGGCATTAAGATCTTTCCAAGAATGTATAGTGAGTTTTCTCATGGGGAAACTAAAAATTGATTTGCTTGCTATGACATGCAACACCTCACTGATGAACCATGCAGACTTTCCGTGAATGAAGTTCCTGTTAAAAAGCAACTAATGATGATATACAATCTATGCCAAATAAATGCATGCTATTCTTAATCAAACAATAAAACCTTACATTTCAAATAGATGTAAAATGTGTAGCTGAAATTTAGTTACTCTTATGATACAGATCACCCTTAAGGAATTTGCTCAACTGCTAAATGCCATCAACTTTAGTTCATTAAATTACATGTTTTATTCGTAAGACTGCAAAAAAATTGGTTTTTGTATATTAAAATTGGTTCCTGTTTTTCATGCTTTATTTTAGGCAGTTGATAAATAATTTCCACTGAGATTATTCGGTGAGTTTAAGAAAATTTATGTTTACTGCATTTTGTATTACCCCACGAAGTCTATTGACATAGATTTTTTTCTCAGTCAATTCTGTCTAATTCCGAAAACATATATTTCTAGAAAATTCATAATTTGTCAGTATTATTAAATAATAATACAACTTTCCAACATTTGTAAATGATTGTTTGAACAAATGCAATCTTATCAATGTTTCCAAACGAGAAATTTCTAGAATGCATATATAAGATTACTTTACCAAAAGAGATTGTAGTTATAGTTTTAGGGCTTCAGACAATGAAGTTCAAACGTCAAATATGTAATAGAGTCAGAAAATTAATCTAAATTAAATTTTGAGTTTAAAATAATAAATAAAGAAGGTGTTGAAAGCTCGTGTATAAACTTGCCAGATATCTATGTTTGATAAACTATATATATGTCATTTTAAAATACCTAGGTATTTCCAGTATAAGAACGGAGAAAGCAATTTACATTGCGTTAAAAGTTACCATGGAAACCATGGATTGCGTTAAACCATGGAATGACTAGATTTTTAAAAGTTATGTGATGATAAATTATTAGAATATACGATAAAAACACAATTAATATCAAAGCAAAAAATATCTGCTTACCCTTGAAATTTATATTAACCTTTATTTGAATCCTTCATAATAAAATTGAATAACTTGTGTCGCAACTTGTTTTCTGCTGACATTAGTTAAAGAAGCCATCTGTTTAACTAACTAAATATTGTTAATTTTTCGTGGTTTAACAAAAGTAAATTAATTAAAACTAAGCTACTCAAACCTAATTTACTTAACGAACAAAACACACTTATCAGTGTAGTTAAAATAAAAAAATATATATTTTATTTTATAAAATATCTTTTATGAAATAACATATTTTAACTACAACATATATTAAAGGCGGATATATTAAAATAAAGTTAATAACTAGATATTTGCTATATTTGAACACATATTCATGTTGGCCAAATCCTTCAACAGCAAGGGGAGATTAATCTTGTATCCCAATTTTTTTTGCTTTTGCTTTGGAAATTTATCAAAATTATTACACTTTTAATACATAACCACAGAGCATGACTCATGATTTATTAACGTGTGCATTGCTAATTTCACGTTGAATGAATATATATTTTGTTTTATTACTGCAACATTTTTTCTGTTCGTTGCTCCTCACTGTCCATGGCAAATATATGCATTTTTCAATAATTGCATTAATTTATGTCGCCTCACGTCTAAGAACTATATTTTATACATTTATTTCTGTGCAAGTTATGTTGGAAGAACAGATGGCTATTTCCTTGTCCAAACCAGGCAAAATAAAGAATAAAACAGGCAAAATTGCGGAAATATGTTTTTTCCCCTTCTTAATTTTAAGCTTGGTGTAATTTTTTTCTTTCCTGGTGAAGTTTCCGAAGCAGGCCCAAAACTGCGAAATCGTATAACTACAGGCAAAAACAGCAAATGCAATTTGTGGAAGATCAAGGTCAAGAATAATTTTATATATTTTTAGTTGATTTCTAGTGGCTGAGATAATTTTTTTACATAAATCAGCAACAAAATCAATTTTAATCAATTATAAATGACATATGTTTGACGAAGTATGCGAAAGAAGAACACTCCGATTATTTTGTTTCCTCTGATTATTTATAGGAGAGTGATGATATTTCTGAATTTTGTAATTCCCCCTGGTGCATTCATAAAATTTGGTTGCGAAAACTGAAATTTAAATGATAAATGCTCTATTTTTTGAAAATAAATTTATTATCTTAATAATAAATCAAAAAAGAGAATCCGAAATTAAAATGCACGCCATATGGATTCTCTATGAAGCGCATGAAAAAGAATGCTTAAAATTATATTTAAATTATGTCTCTTTTCCGCGTAACCGATATTAATTCATTATTAGAAAGTTTGAAACCTACAAAAGCAATTAAAAATTCACATTAAATCATTTTACAAGTACTCTAGACCATGACTAAGGCAATCTAAAAATAGACATATATTTATTTCCCCAACCAATAATCTATTTCTCTGTATTTTTAACCCAGGCCTAGTTCTTAACATTCATGTCAACATTCAAAAGTTCAAAGGATGAAATTCCAAGAAAACGCCTCCTTGCTGCCAATAACCACGAGCGTCTTCTGAAAAATAAGATATTTCCAGATTACCGTGAAATAACGCCCTCCCATGCAACCCGCCCATTCAACTGAAAAACTTTTAAATGACACCCAAAACGATCCCTGTGGTACACTAATTTCTTAAACTTTTCTCTTCTTTCCCACCGATTATTCTACGCAGTTTCTTTATTCTTTTAGTGCTTCTCCCTTTTTCTTCACCCCTCATTTTCATGTAATATTCATGTTCTATATTCGGGTGTCCCGGTGATACGTCCACGTTATTTAGTCATCCAAAAAGTCATTATAAGGTGTGGTTGGTTCCTAACTTTACTTATCAAGGAGCATGTCAAAGTCGTTTCGATGGCTAGAATGACGGAGGGATGATTTAAATTCCGGACACTCGATGGGGTAAAGGTAGAGAGGTAGGATTTCAGTGAAGCGATGGGGGAATGGAAATGAATTTTGTTTTTGATCAATTTGGGGAGTTTTGCTTCTCAGAAAAAAATTATAGCTTTGCGTTTCATCAATCAAAGTTATTTTAACAGTTGAAAGGAAAGGCGTAAGATGTTTTGAATGAATAACAAACAGAATTTTAGAAAAAGATAGTCCCGTGGTTTGTATTTTAATCAAAGCCTTGAAAAGCTGAAATATATTTAACTGTGATTTCAATCATTCAATATTTTATTTCGGCTTTTGGTGATTTTGATTTGTGTTAGGGGGAAAACAAAAATAAAATATTGGTATGCTCAAAATTAACCCCTTAAGTATTAAGGTATTGTAAAAGTATGTCTAATTAGAATGCTATTATGATCAAAATTAATTCAAAATGAATAAATAATCGAGTTATTCATCGCTAGTCATCAAAGTTGGACATTATTATGCACTTGGTCACAAATTCCAAATCGGTTATTTTGAGATATAGTTGCTTTTACAAGACAGTTCAGAAAGAAATTCTAAAGGTGCACTTTCCCGAAATGAATTATGACTATGGATTGGTTTTTTTCAGTTTTGTATGTACAGAAACCCACAAAATGAATCCAGAAATTCATAAAACCTTCCGAATTTCAATACAAATCTATTTTATAACCAAATAGAGAGTTTTTATTCTTAATTAAAATACGCAGTGCAACTTACTCAAGGAACATCATTTAACAGATATATTGATCGTTATATGTCAATCTATTGAAACGTATAATTGTTAATTATACTCTATTTCAAATAACATACTTATAGCACTGAAACCGGCGCAATAATAAGCAGGTATAAATAATCACTTTAAATTGTCATTAAAAATATTAATTCAGTTCATTTTGGAAAGATTTTCAAATTAACTTAATAAAAAATAATTAACAAGAATAAATTAACTATAGAAGAATAGACGTTACATGGAACAATTTATATTTATATCATGTTATCAATTTATATCATGTTTAATTTAAATCGAGCCTTTTCAACCCTATATGTGCATTTCCACAAAACAATCAGAATTTTTATAATAAGCCATAAAATTAGGTGTTTTTCTATGTTTTAAAATTCTATATGAAATTTGGGATTTAACAAGAGTTATAATTTATTTTCTTATTTATTTTCTCCTTTTTTATTTGTATCTAATTTTCGATAAAAAGGATATTTATAACTTCAATGAAGATAAAAATGTCTTTTGTAATTAAAGTTGAACCCTACTTTCTGAAACACAATGAGATTAAAAAATACGGCGTGTTTTCAATTTATTCATTATGCAGGTCCCTGACACAAAAGAGGTTTTATACTTGTGTACGTTGTATCCTAAAATGTTAACAAAGTACAAGCTCAAATTTGACTCAAATCAAGATAAGATTTTTTACAGAGATATCATTTGCAGAAATTAATTATTTTTTCATCTTATTTCTATACTCATATATCTCCTGAGAAAATTAAAGCTATTTTTCTTTGAAAATAACTTTCATTATATAGAAAGAAAATGAATTTAGAAAGCATATTTTTCAGTCTTTAACTGTGTATTACACATAATTTTGCATTATTTTTGTAGTGCTTGAATTAAATGTTATTTTGAAATCATAAGCCTTAAAAGAAATAAGAAAGAAAGAATCTGTCTTATATCTCTTCTATTTTTCGCCATAAATATTATCCGCTTACATGGAATCGATTTCTTCCTATTGCAATGGTCTGTTACCTTAGAAGATGCTTGGAATATTTTTGGATGAAAACCATCTTTTTTCCTCGTTGCTATGTAATACAAACAATAAACTCACATGTTCCGTTCATGGTCTTCGTTTTCGAATGTGTATCTTTCTTTCCTTTTTGATGTTTCTTTGTCCATCTGTAATGACAGTTCTTTTACGATACCATCCAGACAAGAAATAAAACATATCTTTTTATGCTTCGGATCAGAACAACACATTCTTTCAAAGAACTGTAAGTTCGTTAGTTGTTTTCATATATTCTGTAGTTAAACTGCTGTTATTTTTGTGGTTGAATTACATCAAAACATTTATAATCAGGATAATGCTATACATTAATAATAATGAAAGATCTAACAAAAGTTGAGAAAAAAGAGAAAAGGTAAGAAAATAAGATTTATCTATTTCTTAAAGTCATATTTTCCGAAACTTTCTATAGATAAGCTTGCATTATAAATCAATATCGGAATAAGAGCCATTAAAGCAGTTTATTTTCGAACTACTTACTCTCCAACAACCGTTTATAAAAATAAATAGAAAAAATTATTCTTTAAAGGAACTCATATAAATTTGAATATTTCTCTAAATGAGAAACTTTCTTAACTGTAGCATTTACGGTTGGTTAGGATTTCTGGCTTTTACCCAGGCGACCCGGGTTCAATTCCTGGCATGGGAAGGGAAAGGTTAGGAAAGCTCCCAATCCACTGGACTATGCACCAGGTTCGGGAATTTTTCCACATAAAGAGATGTAACAAGTGCCAAGGCTTCCGACATCTGGCAAAAGACTGCCCTTCCAATAGGCCTTCTTGCGGAAGCTGTGCTGGTCACCATCACGCTAGAAAGTGCAGATCACCTCAGGTGGTCTGCATCAATTGTGCTATGTACAACCAATTCCACGGAACAAGGTTTCCTGCCTATCACCACACATCCGACAGCGGCTGCTCCTCTACTTGGGAGAGGTAGCCCTCTACAAAGAGACTAGAGACTATTAATGGATTATGCTCAAAATTTTTATCTTCAACCCACCTCCATCCAATCCAATAGCAACAGAAACCAAACTAGCCACAACATTCAACAGTTCAGACTACAAAAGAATTCAAACTTGCCATGGTCAACGTCCAGCACAACCACAACAGCAATAGATATAATACAAATAAATCTAGCTAAAAGTAAAGTGGCAACAGCTCACCTAGAAAAACTAGCCTTCCTTGTGAAAGAACCTTATGTAAAGGAAGGTAAAATCGCTGGTGTCCCAAGAAAATGGCACCAGTGGCTCTCAAGTAACAACAAAGCTGGAATCATCTCGCTGCCATCTACAAATAACCCAATTTTCATCTGCTCCACAACTAACTTAACAGCAATTAAAATACAAACAATTACAGGCCCTGTCAATCTGATCTCGGCCTACTCCTCCCCATATGCAGAGCTGCAGGACACTGCCCAAGATCTGGCAAATTTTTTAACAAAAATTGGTCCAGAGCAAGCACTTATCGGCGCAAACATGAATACTCCAAGCACACTGTGGGGTTATGCGAACAATAGCCCCAGAGGAAACATTATGGAAGACCTCATCTCTGGCCTCAACCTTCACTTGTTAAACGAGAAAAACTCAGAACTAACCTTCCAGCTTCGGAATGCAAAGGCATGGCCCGACCTAACGCTGGTCAAAGGAGTCCAACTGACTAGAACTGCATCTTGGAAAGTCAGGGATGAACTTAGTTCGGGTGTCCATAAATATATTCATACTCAATTGGGAATCAGTGTACAAAACCACACGTACACCAAATTCAAAACCGCATACGGAGGCCACCGAAAATTCTCGATGTACTTCAGGAAAGAAATTCCCCAAATCCAAAAACAATTACTAGATTGCGACATAAGGGAGCAGCTGGATGAGACAAACTTCCTTCAAAGAGCAATCTTTCGCTGCTGCCAGAAAGCCTACAAACTGAAAAAAGTCAAACAATCTACGAAGGTCACCTGGTGGACACAAGAGTTAGACATTGAAAAGAAAGAGATGCGAGCGGTTCAAAAGAGGGCCAATAACACCACTGGTACGAAACAAACAAGATATCAACTCCTCTTCAGCCGAAAGCAAGCTCTCTACAAGAAACTGTCTCTCAGAGCCAAACGAACATCCCTGAATAATTTCTGCACGCAGACGAAAAATCCGTACGGAATCCCATATGAAGTTATAGTCAAAGACAATCTCCCCCCATCAGACCTTTTCAAGATTATGGACCAGCCGGAAAGGCGACTCCCAGTCCTTCGCAAACAGAATTCTTCAAGAGCTCTACCCACAAATCCCTATCCCCTTCCAACGCCAGCCTCAGAACCAAACAGCCAGAGAAGAAGCCTTTACCAGAAACGAAATAGCCCGCAGCATGCAAAAAGTTCCAATTAAAAAAGCACCTGGTTATAACGGAATAGACTTCATTGTTCTCAAAACTATCTTCAGAACCAACCCAGATATTTTCATCACATTTTACAACAAATGTCTGTCACTGCAACGATTCCCTAACCACTGAAAACTGGAGTTATAGTCCTTTCCTTAAAAAAAGGGAGAAACAAATAGGACATTAAATCCTACCGCCCAGTCTCCCTCCTTCCAACTTTGGGCAAAATACTGGAGAAATTGCTTTTGGAAAGACTCAACCACCACCTCAGAAGAAATAACATTCAACATCTTAACCAGTACGGCTTCAGAACCAATAGATCTACTGAAGAAGCAATTCTTGACTTCCTCGATAAGATAAATTCAGCGAAGAACAGCAACCAACATGCCCTGATGATCTCCTTGGACATCAAAGGGGCATTTGACCACTTGCAATACACCTCGAATAAAAACAGCCTCGACAAAATGAAGTACCATAGCAACACACTCGAGACCCTTATAGATATTCTTTCCAATAGTAAAGTTGCAATAAACACCTCACAAGGCCCAGCAACATGGAATCAGCAACAAGGTTGCCTCCAAGGCTCCTGCACAGAACTGGTGGAAACTGGAACCTGGTGGCCGACGAAGTGCTCCAGCAAGACTGGCCCGAAGGGGTGCACCTGCAGGCATTTGCAGATGATTTCGTCTTTTTGGTCAATGCCGGGTCAAAACAGGAAGTCAAAAATCTGGCCAATAAAGCATTACAAACCTTCAAGACATGGACCGACAAGCACAAACTTGAAATTTCACTGGACGAAACTTATTATCTCCATATAAACAAAAATAGATCAGTACCAATATGGTACTCAGGAATTAAATGGGGACAAAACAACATAAAAAGAGCATCAGTAATAAAATATTTGGGGGTATTAATCGATGATAAGCTTAACTTCGAGGCTCACCTATCAACAATAAAGAACAAGTCCTTAATCTTTCACCAAGGGTTCAAGAATGTAGCCGGAACAAGCTGGGGACTCAGTTAAAACACCGGAAGACAGCTGTATCTAACGGTGTTGGAAAAGGTCATTCTCTATGCCTCAGCAGCATGGGCCCACAACATCACTGCCAGACAACAGAAACTCCTGTCTTCTATCCAAAGAAAGTTTCTGCTCAATATCACAGAGGTACAACACCACCCCAACGGCGGCTCTCCAGGTCATAGAAGGTCTAATGCCTCTTCACATTAAAGCCAAAATGCAATCCACAATGGTAAGGGTAGGCCGCCCGGGTAGAAATTGCGATTACGAAGGTATCCATTTTGACCATGAAAGCTATGAGCAGCCATCACCACCATCAACAATACACCCTACACTTTTTAGCCTGGAAGATGATTGGAACTTGTCCCACATGGGGGACAAGTTCCTTCCAATAGAACGCCAATTGAAGTGTACACAGATGGCTCAAAGATAAACGATCACACGGGCAGTGCTTTCTGTGTCATTGCAAATGAAGCCATCACTAAAACCTGGAAGGCCAAGCTGAGCCCAGCCAATAGTGTGTTCCAAGCAGAAATGCTAGCCCTCAAAGCAGCCATCGAGTGGGCCAACACTGCAAACGAAGATGTCAACATCTGGAGCGATAGCGAGTTTAGCCTCCAAGATCTTAAATCCTTTAATGTAAAGAGCAAAATCACTCAATAGGCACAAATGACCCTTCTGGAAAATGCCAGAATCAGGCTCGGCTGGGTTAAAGCACACATAGGCATAAAAGGCAATGAAATAGCAGATACCCTTGCGAAGGAGGCAACCACGGATGGAATTCCAGCCAGCCTTCCATTCCCAAAAAGTTTCCTAAAGAAACAACTTCTACAGCTTTCACTCTCGCGTTGGCAAGCTGAGTGGGATAATGGTGAGATTGGCAGATCGGTTTACAGCATTATACCGAAAATATCTAACAAACAGCTACACTGGTCCAGAGAATGCATCCAATTCGCCACTGGCCATGGGCCCTTCCCCAGCTACCTCAAGAGATTCGGTCTCCACTCTACAGACTACTGCGGATGTGGGGAAATAGGATATCCCCTTCACTATGCAACGAGATGTCCACTTACTTTATCTTATCACCACAAGGAACCAAGCCCACAATTCATAGTCCATTGGTGGAAGAGCGCGCTATCCAGAAAACTCTCAAGACGAAATATAGATAATTTAATCACATTCCGGGCGACTAACGAAAACCTAATTTAAAGTCAAAATACAACACCGCAACATACTCCTGCCTAGAAATAGATACTTCCAAAGATTCACCTCCTAGAACCAGAAGTCCGAAGAATTCCCAGTTGAGCAGCAGAGCACACTAGCTTAAAAACAGCAACCAGCCACCACCAATTCTTCCGTAATTCATTCGAAAAATTCACCCTTCACATCATTGCCAACCCTTGAGTAACAATTCGAGCGATCCCTCAGTATAAATAACAAGACAGAACAAAAAGAAGAAAAAAAACAGTCCCACGATTTTTAGGATGGTTGCGACAATTTTCATTAATGTAACCGGTGTAATACGTTTTTCAATTCTTCTTTTTCGTCGCATCGAACACCACTATCAGCCCCGAATCATGGAGCTGCAACTGCATGAAAAAATGTAACTACATGAAACATTCAACCCTTTCACTGCACTCAAATTTGATAACTCCCCTTGTAAATTTCTATTATAATACTCGGATTGCAATCCCAATGTGTTTTTATTTTATTCTTCTTTGTTCATGTATAATTGTGTTCCCTTTCAAGTGTATTTATATCCTAATGTTGTAATTTTTTTGTGGTGTTATGTAGCATTTACGAAAATACCAACTCGTAAATGTTGTTTTGTTTAGCAAAAATATAATGAAGAATTGTTATTGCAAACCGCATCAACATTATAAAAATGATTAAATAATTTTATGTTCCATCAAAAGTAATTCTTTTAGGGTAATTAAGCCAGAATCTTGAAATTCTGACAGCAGAAAATTGGCAAAGACGCAACTGATAATAATACAAATATATATAGATGTATTTTCTGAGTGGTAAGAAGAGAACTTCGGTAATTATAACAGCAATTAGAGAATGCATATAATTCCCTAAAATATTTCAGCAGTGAAATCACGAACATTTCTAAGGATTGAATGATGAAATATGAATATGAATCATATAGCAATACTGGTTTGTAGACGGCATTTTCATTTGCTAGTACCCAGAGAAAACGAGGAAATTAAAAGTCACACTTAAATAAACTAAATAAATTTATTGATAACATTAATACTTTTTTTAAAAAGTGGGGACATGTTACAGGAGATATTGAAATTTGTACCCAGGAACTTTAATACATGTTTCGCATCTTCGGTTATAATCAAGGAAATGCTGGAAGATTTCCGGCGTATCTCGCTTGGTCATGACTGCTACTGATAGACGAGTGTTAATATCCTCAGAACTAAGTATTAAAATTTTGTCCAACAAAGATTTGAAATGACAAGAGAAGATATAACCAATGCCGAATACGATTGGCTATCTTATCGACCAATAACGTAACCAGAAATTGATTCATGATTCTTCGTTATCGAAGTGTGATGTTTAAATGTTAGAAAACACCGTAGTTGAAATCAGAGGGTACCAGATCATAATAGAACTTCATTTCATGGCTCGGCGACTGCTGCATTACGTGTTTATCCAAATATTCGGGCGAAACAGTGTCCAGAAATATACAGTAATTCTGTCTGCTCAAACAAAAGGTATGGTATATGAGTCCATGGTTTGGTCCTGGCCTTTGCTGAACTAAACACTTAATGTAAAAGTGTATTGTCATTCAAGTGCTCATGTGGCAAGTGATTTCTCCTATAGAGTTTGTTGCTTTATGTTTAGGATCAATTGCATCTAAATTTTCAGGGATGCATCTCTTTCAGAAATATGTGCAACCTTTACTTGAACAACTTTTACTGCACATGTGTTTTAAGATGTAATATCATATTAATTTTAACGACAAAAGTTTACATATCTTAGAGATAATTTGCTTGAATAAGTATTTGGAGAAATATAATTTATTTCTTTAAGCCAGAATTCAAATCTGATTTGGAGAAACTCAATACAAATAGGATTTATGTGTTTTTGTTCATTTTGTAAATAAATGAAAACATTTACTATAATCTTGCAATTGCAGCAAGAAGTAATTTCATGATTTTCAGAAGTCAGTAAATTATAATTGAATCTAATGATTAATGATTTATCGTTTCTTTTTAAACTTTATTAGTTATTAATGTCATCAATATGTTCTTAAAGTCAATAAATTTATAATAATTGACAGAGTTTTGGAAATTTGAGTATATTTATAAAATATGTATGATTATATAATAAATATTTTTGTATTATTTTTGCAGTAATTGAGGGAGTTATATTTTTCTTCATATTTCATAATAGCGTAATTCTTAGGGATATTTAAATTCTATCTATGTCTGTAAAATGAAGCTTTTTTGTTGAATTCATATTACGGACGGAAAAAAGTCATTTTGAGAAGCATGTAAAGCTGAATACCTAAAAAAAATAATCTAGATATTTTAAAAAGCAAGGAATTATTTCGTTAGGAAAAGAAAAACTCGATGTATAATTTCATATTATTTAAAAAACGTCATTGAATAGCAAATCATGCCATATCAAATTTCATAAAGAATTCAATTTTTTTTTCTAAAGAATAAAAGAGCTTTCATTCAAAAATTTAGTCATTCATTTATAGAAGTTTTGAATTAACTTTTTAAAAGTGATAAAGACAATTTTAATCATTAAAAAGAATGAAACTTTGCTAGCACCTCGTTCAAAGATTTTCTACTTTGTAATTTCTTTTTCTTTTTACTTCTTTTCTTACTTCCATTGTCTTTCTCCTTTCTTTGTCTCCACTCGAGAGAATAATCGCGAAAGAAACGCAATTTTTAACGAAACACGCTTTTACAAAAATTCTTGTGAACAAATTATTTCTTCAAAAGAAGTCATTAATAACAGAAGATCTCCGATTATCCTTTTTCAAATTTCATGGGAGCGAGTGAAGAACCTACTCATCTGCCAGTTCAACCAATAGGGACACTCGAAATCAGGAGCTGGAACAAAGGGGCCTCTTTTCACCGTGAATAATAGAAAGAAAAAATATCTTGAAGGCCTTAATTAATCACGCAGGAACTGCAACCACTAATTAATTTGTATCAAAATCTACAATGCGGCCCCTAATTACACCCCCAATATTGAAAGCCTCATCGGCCACTTAATTCTATTACCGCTTTGTAAATGCTTCACTTTACGACGTTCAAAGGATTATTAATTTATTTATTCGCAAAAGCCTTCTAGCAGTTTGATGTCGTTAGGGCAGATTAAAATAAAACGCCATTTGAGCGTTATCAGAAAGCATTTTCGAGTTATTTCTCTTTTTGCATTCTTGGTGCAGCTCGTGCAGATTTTTCTTTGCAATTTTTTTACTAAAAGACGGTTTCAGAATCGATTAATTTCTCTTGATATTATACAGGAAACGAAACGACAAATCCGATGAATGATATGTGTTTTGAAACGAATGAGTGTTGCAGGTATAGATGCACTTAGGAAATATTTTTATGGACATAGTCGGTCTACTTTATAAATAGAAGTAGTGTTTCGATAACTAATTATCAAATATGTATATAAAATAAAAATTTTGCGCTTGAATCGGCAGTAAAAATATATTATTGCAAAACTATTTAAAAACTTATTTATGATAAAAACATCCCTTTTAAGTATTGACGATTACTCAACGCTTATATATTATATTCACTTTTCCAGGAAGCTTCTCTTTCATCGCTTACGACACTTTTGAATTTGCATTTATTATTTTAAAGTTTTTAAAGTGGGCATAACGACTTTATGCAACGTTTCGGTTACGAAACTTGAACCTTTAATATTTTTTAAAAATCTATGGAAAAATCATAAATTAAAATTTAAATTGATTAGCCTTTCTTTCCCTTGTAGATTGATGCACTTTATAACTGCTTGATCCTACGAATGAAGTCTTTAAAGACTTTTTTCTCTTTCCTACTTAAATGGCAGCCACGACTTTTTAACTAAAATACCATATCTTTGATTGACATGTGCAAGCTTAACAACTTTAATTTACAAACGATTTACTTTTTTCTTTTGAATGATAAGAAATTTAATTAAAAAGGTAAAATATTTATTCATTGAAGACTATGAATTTTTAAATATCAAAACTGTATTCCTTTTTGTATCTTTATTACATAAATCCAGGTTGTTTATGAGACTAGATTGCAAGAAAAGATACTTTGATCAGAAATATATGTAAAGCTGTACTTTTTCATATTGGATTTAAATGAGGCTTTTATTTTACTCTGAACATTTATAGTGTTAACGTATCTAGAATTTTAAATATATAATCATTCATTTCTAGCTCCAATAAAAGTCAATGCGTGGCCAGCCGCTCAACAAGTTAGTACAGGATCAACGGTGACCATTAATTGTACTGTCACTGGCCATCCTATTTCTACAATCGAGTGGGTGAAAAATCAGCAGACATTATCTCTCTCTCGGCGAGTTGTGCTAATAAGCAGGACTGTGCTGCATATCACAACAGTTGAGCGCGAAGATAAAGGAATGTATCAGTGCATCGCTCGAAATGATGAAGATTCCGCACAAGGATCTGCAGAGCTAGCAATTGCATGTAAGTTTTTGCATTGAGAATTTTTATCAGTATTTAAGATATTGTTTCCATTATTTGCCTTTCATTATAATGGCTTTAACTTTGTATTCATAAGCACAAATACACATTTTGTTTTCGAAATTTTCAACCAAAGCAAGCGGACCGTGTAGATATAATATGGATTCTCTCAGAATGCATTATAAAAATTTTGGTAAATTTGAACTGTTGGTAATAGCTACGTGCATATAAATGACTGGGAATTATAGAAATTTTAATTATTGCAGCAGATATGGTTCTCAATATAATATTCATTATCCAAACATCAAATTATTATCATCATAAAAACTGAGATTCAGTGTGTTAAGTATCGATTTTAGAATTGCATTCTAATTTTCCGATTTTTGCAAATTTAATTCTAAATTTCTTTGATTGTTTTCATTCGTTTAGACATTTCTTTCTTAGTGGCGTAGATGTTGTACTACTAATTTTTTTCCTTAATTAGAGGAATATTTACAAATACAAAATTATTAAGGAATTGGAATTTTTCTTTAACATAGAACTAATCTAATAGGTCTGTTCCCCAATCGCAATGCAGATATATTTACTCCCATTCCTTTTTCTGTCAAAACTATGCGTAGTAGGTAAACCGGGAAAGAAAGCATGTATAACCCGAGAAGCTTCAATAATAGGGAACAGGAATTATATTTACACTAGTAAAGAGACAGAGATCATTCTTAAGGATAAAAGAAAAACCTTAAGAATTCCCATTTTAATAACATATTATGGGATTTCCTGCACCCATAACATGAAGATTAAAAATCTCATTTATACAAGTTTCATTGCGATTAAAGACGATTATTACCATAATAATAAATGCAATAATTCCTCATTAGCTGGAATTAATACGCAGTCGCTGAAAAACTAGGGATTTTATACCCTTCCATAAAATTATTTATACGGGCATTTGGGTCTAAGAAAATATGAATTTCATGTTTCACACCAACGTAGTTTTTCTCTTATCCTTCCTCAGAAATTTAATTGTTAAGGTTGGCAGTGGTGACAGTTCATCTTTTCAGGAAGTCAAAAGCTTGCGCTCTTAAGAAAACTAACAAATAAATCAATATCGGAGCAAAATATATTAGATCGCTGACATTATTGGCATTCCTTTCCAATGGATGACTTGTTCCTTTATGAATTAGTTCGTGGAGATGATTTTTATCAGTTGTCCTGCTTATATAACGGGAATCACTCAGCTTTGAAAACGGTGGTGAGACGGATACAAGAATAATCGAATTTTATTCATTTGTTCAATGTTCATCAAACACTCAGCAAATTGATTCTAGAAACTTTTTGGTTAATAATTTAATGTTAATTCTGTACATCTATATTTTTTATGACTTTTTTCTGTAATGCAGAACTCTGTTTTAAAATTTTTGGCCGTTGTATGTAGAATTATTTTACTTTATTTATTTACATACTTTCTTAATTTGAGAATGTTTATGTAAAAGGGCTTAAGTATGAAGGAATATGATTTTGCAGAACAAAAAGTCTGATTTTTAAGGTGCTAAATTTCATTTATGAAAAAATTAATATTCGATAGTTGAGCATAGCAATCTTGCTTATTTAATCATTTATTATATGATAAGTGGTATTTTGAATGCAGAACCTAGTATGCAAATTACATTGAATAACATTTATAAGGCAAAATCCCGCATAATGCCGCTCTTCCAAAATTCAGTTTGTTATAATAAATGCAATTAATGAAATTTAACTTGATATTCGAAAAAAACATAATTGTTAAATTTGAAACATTAAGAGAAATTGCGGAGAGTATTCTACATACATCTCCATATGTTTTTATTTTCTCATTTAGTTATTGACAATGTCTGAGATTAAATGAAATAAAATTTTTTATTCTTCATTACTGAATAGTTGAATGTCATGATTTGATCATGGACATCAAATTATAGTTAATAATAAATTGCAATATACTAGCTACTTCATTTCGGGGAAGATATTTAACAATTAATTCATGTCATAAAAAAAGTCCATTATATTCTAGCATACACAACAAGAAGCTTTATCTTCACTTTGTAGTCATCGGGTATAACAATAACTCCATACATTTCTTTTGGAGCGTTTTAAATTATATTTTTCCTTTTTCAAATATCTATCTTTATTTGTGATTGTTTAGTATATTTTTAATAGAAAATTATAATGTCAATGTTTTCCAGTCTTCAAATTTATTCCATAAACAATGTAATATGAATTAGCTTTAACAAGTAATGAAAATAAAAAGAGTCCACTTTAACATACGAAAGCTTTGTCAGAAAATAAATATTGGAGAATAGTATCCAAGGGAATAATAATCCTTTCTTTATATTTTAAATTAGATTTGTTAGTTGGAAAATAAAAAATTTTGAAATTCTTTTGTTAGGAAACTAAACAATGATGTTATACTAGCTTCAAATTTATACTCTCAGTGGAATGAGACGATCATTTCTTTGTACTGAATGAATTACATTATGACAGTAATATTATTATACATCTTTAAAATACTGGAAGAAGAAGATATGTTTTTGCGAAAATTTATTCACTTAGAGAGAGAGATGATAATACTCCACTTCAGTTTGTATTATATACGTTGAATTCTGTAGAATTAGGAGGGGTTGTAGAAATAGTATGTGAGTAAATATTTACAGATAAAATGTTTCTCATTTCATGAAATTATTTTATTGTTCTCAAATTTGGTTAATAAGATCCTATTCTATCTTTGAAATGGAATTTTCTTAATTTCCAGTGGCACATTTGCCATGAATTCTCCTGTCTTTTGAAAAGGCGACATTCGGTCGTTGGTCTTTGGTTTCTGAGTAATTTCAATGGAATAAATGAATCACATGAACAAAATATATTAAAAAAGCTTTTATTTATCATGTGCTTTCATTTCTTCAATTCAAAACAATTCTGTATCATTAATTATTGAATATGAATCTGAAATTCATAAAACTCAAGAAGTTTTCATTTTTTTCTAAAAATATATAAACTTATAATGGGAATCAGAAAACCATTTAAAAAATAAGTGTGATTTTTATTTCAAATCATGGATACTGATTCAAGCCTTATAAAGCCATATATATTTTTTAAATATGTTTTTAAACATCCAATGTTTTATATGCCTGTGTGCACAAAATTTAGATATTAATTATACATATTATATTCACCCTATCTTAAATCTCAAAATATCTTTAAAAAATAATACTTTTTCTTAGTATTTTTATATTTCATGTTTTTTTACAAAGTAGAGTTCTTTTTTTATTTATTAAATTATTTTACATCAAACAATTATTTTGATTTTTCGTTTGTACTTTGTGATTGAACAAAACATTTTGCTACAAATAATATATATCTTCTAATAATAAATGAGAATCTGTGTGTCCGTGTGTCTGTATTAAAAATCATTTTCAAACCATCTGAAAGTGCAAACGTTTACCTTTCCAATAATATCAATTAAATTTCCGTAAAAGTTTTTCTCGAGTTTTAATTAATTTTTAAAAATATTTTTGGTGTAATTTACAACAATACTTTTCATTGTTGCAACACAACTCACACTGTTTTCATTGTTTAAACAATTATTTAATTGCATACTTTTCTTTCGTTGTTTTTATATGATGGGTTCCTAATACATTTTACTTTCATATTTTATTTCGTCAAGACTTTTGTGAAATCTGTAAACCAAGCTCTCCGAGATATTGATTTGGTTACATTAAGAAATATATCCATTAAGCTGAATGGTTTTGGTTGCTATGATTTCAATCTTTTCTCAGCATGTTTTAATACAGCTAACATGCCTCTGGCCATAAAATATGCTAAATCATTTCAATGTTGATATCAAATGTATATTTTACAAGAGGAATAAGAAAGTGAAGACAATACCGACAGCATGGAATTAGAGATACATGACATGGTCAGTTATTTGACTCCATTAGGAATATTTACGTAGATAATGAACAGAAGAGGTCCAAGGTCACTAATAGAACATGGGTTAAATATCTACCACAATCTGAAATATAAAATTACATTGTAAAGAGAACCCTGAATATAAAATGATGCAAGATTCAATTGAAATCATATTCCCAGCGAACAAGCTGGTGGCCGAAGTCATCTAGTAATCAATATCTATGATAAAATGCTATAATTAAACATAATAAATACATTTTATTTACAGGTATTATTAACACCATTTTGAACATAAAATTTAAACACGCACTTATTGAATTTTTCATTAAAGTTGTCTTAAAAGCAAATACATCAAAATTTTAAAAATAAATATAATTAAAAAATTCATAAAATGTAATGATTCATGAATGATGATTATATTGGATTTCAATTTAGATAGATGATATGCAACTTTGTGTATTAAAATGTTATTTGATATGTACAGAAATCTAATATAAAAGAAGACAAATAGTGTTTGGCAGGTATAAAGTTTGTTTATTACAAAACTAACTTTTTGTTTCCCAATAGGTGTCATAAAAAAGTTGCGCTAAGTAGGATAAATCTTTTAAAAAATCAAATTGTAATTTCGGAAATATATATTGCTAGTAATTTTGTCTTCTACATTGGGTAATCTTTCTTTACATAAGTGTATAAATGCATTCAGATAAGGCTTAAAATAAATGAAAAATTATGGTGCATCGAATAAATCTCGATTCAAAATAACATATTTTTGTTTCCATATTTCAACTCCACTAGAAATAAATATTAGTCTAAACTTATATGGTTTGAAGGGTGTTCATGTACAACTGAGATTAGTTAAACCTAATGAACTTTATTTCAAACGTTGTTGTTTAAAAATTTTTGTTACATTTACACTTCAACATTGAAGTAAAGATATTTTAAAACAATAACACCTTTATCAAGATTTAGAATATTTTAAAACCGTTTAAGAAGCCTTAGATTTTAAACTAATACTTTAATTTTTTTAATACCGATTAATAGGAAGATTCATCCAGCGTTATTGTTAGTAAGTTAATAACTCTTGAAACCAAGGGTGCTTAGTGGTTTAACAAACTTTTTTACCTGTCTACCAATTTTATAATATGTAACCAACTCTATACAAAGAAAAATGTATACAGTTATTTAATGAATCATAAAATCGCGCAAATGAAAGACTTTTAGATTGTTTCTTTATATATAAAAATTATCTCATGTGCACGAGTTCCGATTTTATTTTCGTGTGGATAAAAATATAGTTCATGCATATTTCTCGAGCATTTAAGCTAACGTCCATTAAACAGCTTGAATATATTAGCATAAACTTATTTATTTCTTACTGAAGGCTGAAGAGAGATAATTCAATATAAAATGAAGCAGATTTTTCATTATATAGTCGCGAGGAAAGGAAACTAAAACTAAGCAAAAAATAATACAGAAGAAAAGCTTCCTTTTTCTGAAGCAATTTGACATTTTTTTTTACTTCTTCATTTAATTGTATTTTCTCTCTCTAGTTAGAGACTAAAATCTGCATTCATGTTGCGTTATCTCAACCTAATTTGAATTCGACAGCAGCCGCAAGAAAATTATCCACATTTTGTAAGACTTAAAACTTAACAAAGCATAAAGACAAAAGCTAAAAAAAAGATTACTCTTTCTCTCTTCTGAGAGACTTTAAATTTTCTCCAAAAGAAAGAAAAGCAGTCTATAAATAATTTATCAGGGATGCGCGATTATCAGCTTTGTTTTGGCTCGTTGTTTTAACATTATTGAAAGAATCAAACTTTAAGCCAGATTTTGAAGTATTTTTGCTTAGTTTAAGCTTGATTATACCTTCAGGGATGCAGAATAATTTCCTACAAAATAAACTCTTTGTAACTTTTGAAAGAAAATGGCATCGCTTATTGAAGTTCATAATCGAAGAGGAAAAAAATTGCATATGTTATGCATATTTTTTCATTCGGAAGTACAATTTTTTGAATATGATTAAAAGAATGTTTCATAAAAAGAATAGGATCACTTCAGATGGTCGAATCTCTTTGTATTCATGCACCAATTCTTCTGTTAATGGCACTTTTTTGCATTTGAGATTGAAAAAAGTATAATGACAATTCCTCATTAGCAAGAATCAATTAATAATTCAATTAGTTAGAATTAAAGGCATTCGTATTTTTAAACCATTGAATTATAACAATTATTCAGTAAAAGACAATCATCTTTGTCCTTGCTCAATATTTTCAAGACTCGTTAGAAATTTGAAATAGCAAAATATACAACAAGAATTTCGCGTTTTTCATGTTTTTATTCATAACAGTTTCTAAAATATCTACATTATGTTTCCTAAAAATATCTATATCATTTGTTAATATTATTTCCTGAACATACATATTTTCATTTCATGATCTTTAGAGAAGGTTAATTATAAATTCGAGTGATTCATTTTGAATTAATACCCATAAATAATTTGGTAAATTAATTAAAGAAATTTCTATTCAATATTTATTTTTAAAGCTACTTAGGATGCATAAACTTGCTATTTATAATGGCATTATAAATTTTAAAAGTGCGTTTAAAGAGTTTATTCTAATGAATTTCATTTTAATTATTTCATTGCGCGATAAATTATTTCTTTTAAGTTACTTTTAATGGTTTTCGCACGTTTCTAAAGTGATACTACAATGACCTCCATCATTTTGTTCCTTATTATTTTTCCTATACTTCACGTTTATTTAATAATTCACATCTTTGTATTTATGAAAGTACAGAACAAATTTCAGTCTTTGGTTTTTTCGTGTTTCAGATTGCTTTACTTTACTACTTTTTGTCGCAGAGAACACTGACATATAAACCAGCAATTGTCAGTTGAAATATTGAACTCTCTAGAACTTGCAGTCGTTTATAGCATTTTGAGGTGCCATGTTTGCGTGTAACTGCATTCAGTTGTTCGCTAATCTGTCTCATATTACTCGTTTTTTTTTAAATTTTAAATTTCAGCTGAATTTAAAACTTCATTTTCTGCGAGCTGCTTCAGGTCAAATTATGTAAATCTCCGATGAAGGTGTGAAATTACGGAATGAATTCCCATTACCAATTTCCTATTTTTAAAGGAATTGTTTATTAGCGTGTAGAGTAATTTTGTGTTTCTGATCACTTTCTGAATTTGATTGCTTAATATATCTTCAATTTTATTTAAACAATAGTCTCCTTCGACCATCAGCGTGTTATCCGGGAATATAATTTAAATTGAATCACTAATACTTAAATTGATATTCATAGTTCCCTTATCAAAGTCATTTTAAATTGTGATACAGATTTAACCCATGCTCTTTTAGAGGCCTTGCTCATGTTTTGTTCATTGTTTACTTGAACGTCCCTCATGGAGACGCGTAACTGTCCGTGCCATATAACATCAACATTACTCCAACATCTCTTCCTTATTCCTTACGCAAAATACGTATTTGATTTCAACATTCAAATACCGAGGTACACTTTACGTCCGACACAATGCAACCTGGAATAAAACATGCTGATAAAAAGAATTAAATTATCTTCCAGCGTGCTGTATGTATTTCCTAATATGCTAACCATCTTAAAGGACTTTGTATATTGATTTCAGAGAAAAAATGATGAATTAAAAAGGAAAGTAAATTCTTTCGCCTTCAACAATGGAAGAGAAACACGCAAATAAATATATTTTGAAACAATGGAAACTGTTGGAATTTCATTTTAACAATTTAAAGTATTGTTGTAAATTATGCCTAAAAATATTCTTAAAAAAATTATTAAAATTTGTCGAAAAATTGTACAGCAACTTTATTGATATCATTGAGAAGGTAATTTTTGCATTTTTAGAAGGTGTAAACATAATTTTTACGCCCGAATATTTTCGAAAGTTATCAAGGAAAATGGCCAAAATTTCACTTAATTTTAAATTAATTAAAATCCTAATTAATCTTCCAAAAATGGTTCCGAGGATGCAAAGTTCCCACCCTCTGGACTACGTGTGTGCCAATTTCCATAGCTCTTCGCGCAGCGGTCTACCCTTTAGATCGCTACACACACAGAGACACATATTTTCTTCCATTATTAGTAGAGATAACCATCATTCAGATATTGAATAAAATTCATAGAAATATTTAAATAATATTTTTTAAGAAATGTATAAATATGTCTAAAAAATTTAGTTTAAAAATTTAGGAAAAATTCGGGTATATTTTTTTTAAAAAGAATAACTATCAAAGTTTATCTCAGTCTATTCTACTATCCATGGAAACAAAGGTAAGTTTGAAATAAATATTTAACATTGCTGAACAGATACATAATAGGCATTTAGAGCTCTTTCTTTTTCCTTCGCAAAAGCCTATTTAAAGCATGAAAAGGATTTTCACTTTTCAAACTTATATTTAATCTCAAGTGAGTATAATAATCTGCACAAAGAATATATTCCTTCTTTTAATCTTCATGAAATGTCATAAACTACAGAAAAGAGTTTAATCGCATAAATAAATTAAAAAGTATCATTTATTGTACATTTTAATATATGAATAAAAAAATACATTTTATTTTAATATGGTAAAAAATTTAATCTTATGCATTATCTCAAAATATGCGGATAATATAAAATATAATTCTTAGAAAATATAGGTAAATACAACTATTTGAGAATTGCTGGAGAAAATATATTAAGTGATACTTGTTTTATACACTGAAGTTGCAGAATTCAACGAATAACAAACTCTGTGTCTTTCATAATAGAAAAATCTATCATTATTTTCAGCTTCCACTTCAAAATCTGCTTTTTATTTTATGCAGTTCATTCATATAATGATACAACATCTCATTAAAAAAAATTGCACTTCGCTTCTTGTTTTACTTATCCTTTTATTATGTTCGTAAATTATTTTTAGAGCATTAATCTAGTATTAGTTAGTTATAAATAATAGAATGACATGAATGATTTAAGAAATTTGCTTCGCAGTATTAAAATAACTCTTGAAATTATTTTTAAATACACGTGCCCTTCCTATTGCTAAGCCTTTTTTTACACTTTATTTATGTACATATTTTATATTATATTCTTTCCTATGTTATATTTCCTTATCATCATTTAATTCAAATCTTAATGCACAAATTTAGATTTTGTTAAGAATGAAAGAATGTATCAATACAATTATATTTATACTGGATCCGTATTCGAATTTCTTTAAGAATAGGATCTTCTATTATTTTTTTCCTCAAACTCTGATTCACTAACATGAGACAATTTAATTGCAATAATTTCACAAAAAGTTTGTTTTGACTTGCATTTTATCATATCTTTTCATTATTTATGCTTTTGTTACCTTTCGAAGTTTTTTTTCATATTTTATCTGTCTGGATATTCTGCTCTATGTGAATCTGTATTTTTGTTTCAGCGAAAAGTGCAAATAGATGGCATCCTTCCCCTTTTTCAAAGACGGGGATGTCGAAACAACATCAGAACCTATTTAATTATGTGAATATATGTTCTGAACTCAATTATTTACAACTTGCAGCGTTATTGAATGGAAAAATAAATTACGCTAATGTTCGCATCTTGAGTGTTTCTGTGTTGTAAAAGGAGAGCTCAATTCTCGCTCATTCTCGAATGGTTCTACAATCACTCGAAGTATTTGTCCCTTAAAAGCAGTTGTGTTCGGTGGATTCTCAAACACTTATTAAATTTAAAAAGATATTAACAATAAAGAAAGATAAATGGAATTAATAAGTATATCGTTACGATAACATTCATAAATGTATAGTCTGCCATCTATGTTTGGAATTCGGAAATAATTTTATAATTTGTAAATTATAGATTATATGCTTAAAATGCTACAAAATTTTTAAAATCCATGAATATCATATTCAAGTTGGATAAATTAATTAAAACGTAAATTTTAGGCTAGTATTTTTTTAAATACAGAGAGTAGATTCCTTCTGTTTTACAGTTATCATATTGTCATGCATGAAATTCTTTGTTTATCTTAGTTCTTCACGTTAAGTTTTTTAAATAACTATTCTGTTGGATCAGCATTTCGTAACACACTTATTTCGAACTAATGCTTTATTGACAAGTTAAACCAAACTGAACTCGTTTTCAAAGGTGGGCACTCATTCTTCTGCGATATTATTTTTCTATAAATCTCCCTTTACTCCAATGATAAATTAAATTGCATTTTTTCTAACTTCATAAGTTTCTAAAACTCAGACCTTCAGATGACAAAAAAGGAATAAGTGCTTGCTTTTAAACACATTAAATTTAATTAATTTTTAAATGAATTTATTGTAAATATTTTTGTATCCTAATACCTTTTGCAGTACAAAGAATAATTTATATTGCTTTGTAACAAAATATTTTTTCCCCGCTAATAAATTGAAATGTCTTTTTAACCATTATATCACTTATTTTGTAAATTAAACGTTCCTTATTTAATTTAAACACTTGTAAGGCGAAGGTAAGCAAATGTTAAGTAGCTATCTAAACTCTATCTACTATTTGAAAGATCCATAGTTGCAGAATTCATGTACATTAAATTTGATTTTGTCTGAAATATTATTATGATGAAGCAAAGCAAAATTTTGTGGTGACTTTCACTCTTCTGCTTGCTGCCTTTAGTTTAAAATAATAAAATTTACAGTGGATGATTGAAAACATTCAAGCAAAGATTTAAATGTTCTGTACTAAATTTCGACAGTTTTTTTTATGCATTTATATTTTTCTGGGCCTTACATAAAAAAAATGTTAATGTATAAAAAAACGTTCGCAATGATTAATTTTTATTAATATAAGTACTTTTTATTAAAATATCATATTTTATATATCAGAATTGAATGAAAACTAATGAACAAACAAACGGACGGATAAATATTTGGTAGATGCATTACTGTCTGTATAATAAGAGGTATTGTATGGAAGATAAATCCATTAAAAGACTTTGCGGTATAATGTACAGATAAGAAATCACTATAGAACACCGCCCTCATACGTCCGTGCCTGTAAGCATTATGGCTACTGAACGGTTGAATGGGTATGAAAATAGAACCTTTGTTAAAGATAACAAAAAAATAGAAAAAATGACACATCGGCCAGTTAAAGTGCTGATGAAACATAGATTAAAAGAATACATTTCAAGCATAATGAAAAAAAACACGCAAGCAAAGACTGTAAACACACAAGTAAATTTATTTATTTATTCAAAGAAAGCACACTACAGAGATGACTCCTTTTACAGTGTGCATGATCAAAAACATACAGAAAAACACAAGCCACAAAGTGAATCAAAACACAAAGAAATAAAGTAACTGCAGAGAATACAACAGTTCAAAACCACATTAATTATAAAAATGTAAACACATAAATGTTTTAAAACGAAACCACGCAATTGCAAAAGCACCAAAAACACACCGAGGCTCCAAAAGTCCAAATTGCACACCGTCACATTAAAATTATCAAAAAAATCACACAGTTTTTTTTTAAATTAGAACATTAAATCAAAAAACCATTCAAAAGCAAGGGTCAAAAAGTCAAAGACACACAAACACTAAGTCAACACGTAAAAATCTTACGTATAGTCAAGTGTAAGAAAAGAAAAAGAAATCAGGCCATGTATTTAAAAATTGAAAACAATTCGATTTAAAAACGGTAGGAGACATATGATAAATATCTAGTTCACCAGAGAATCTGTTAAAATTCTTTAAAAATTTATATGACGAGAACCTGTTAATATAATTAAATTTAGAATACAAATTTGGAAAAGAACTTTGCTTGCTTAAAGATCTGGCAGGCACAACGAAATTTATAGAGCTCAGTATATCAGAACAATCGATCGAACCATTGATTACCTTATAAAAGAAAAGAACACTAGAAACATCTCGTCTGGAACACACACTATGCATATTAAACATATCTCGTAGACATGAAGGAGATATATCTTGTAAGTAAATTCCATTTTTCTTGTAAAGCAGATATCGCAAGCAGTTGTTTTGAATTCGCTCAATAATTTAAATTTTATTACGGTAATTGGGATCCTAAATAATACTACAATATTCCAGACTGGATTGTACATGAGCGTAGTATAAAACCTTCAGGGCAATTTCACTCCAGAATTCCAAGTCTTCGATATGCCTTAGAGACCATGGAATCAATGTGTTGGGAAAAATCAAGTTTAGTGTCAAAGATGATACCTAGATACGCGTGACTGAATCTAAGCGTGATGAAACAAGATCATTAATTTAAGAAATATGATTCAAAGGCTGAGCTTTTGTAGTATAACTAAGAATACTACATTTTTCAATGTTCAGGTATAATCTACTGTCTGTGCACCACTTAAAAAGACAATCAAGATCTCTTTGTAAAAGAACATCAGATGATGTTGAACGTATTGAACTAAACAATTTCAAGTCGTCAGCAAATAAAAGACATTCAGAGTACTTAAGAAGGTAAGGTCAATAATGTTAAGGTCAATAATTAAGTGTAAGGTCATTAATGAATAATATAAAGAAGCAGAGGTCCATTAATGAAGCAGAGGTCCAAGATTAGGGCCCTGTGGGACATCGGAAATACTTCTAAACTCATGATAAACAACATTATTAAAATAAACATAGAGTGTTCGATTTCATAAGTAAGAAAGAAGCCAATTAATCAGGTTTGCATGAAAACCATGTAACTTTTTTAAAAGGATGCCAAAATCGATACAGTCAAAGGCCTAAGAAAAGTAAGTCGGTGTAAATAACATCAAGTTTAGAACCAGGTTCAAATGATTAAATAATATTATCTATCAAATAGAATAAATTAGTGGTTGTTGAGCGTTTTATGAACCCGTGTTGATATGTAGAAATTAGGTTTTTAATTTGGTCGTAAAGCTTTCCATGCATTATACTTTCGAAAATCTTAGACACACGACTTAAAATAGCAATAGATCGATAATTTTTACAATCCTGTGCATCACCTTTTTCAAGAACAGGAATAATTCTTGTTTGCTTCCAGCCATCATGAAATACATTTTTCTCAACGACGACAGGTAAAACAAAACAAGAAAGGGGAAAATCTAAAACTCTGCGCATCCCTTAATAATAAAAGAAGGTATATTATCAACACCTACAGTTAGGGAAGATTTCAATACCCAAAACCACATCATCATAGGTAACACTTTTGATTTTAGCAAGATCACCGACGCAGTTGCTTTTGCAATCATCATTCCCATCAAAGACTGTGTTAGGCTTGAATACAGAACAAAAATAATCAGTAAAAGCATTTGCGATATCGCCATCATTTTCATAACACACGTTATTATGGAATAAACTATCAGGAGATTTTTTTTATTTTTAAAAATAGACCAACCTTTTTTAGGATCTGAAATAAGATTATTTTCCGTTTGCCGTAGGTACATGTTGTAATTCTTTTGGATATTATACTTAACAGGAGTTCATTAAGATTTAAATTCATCAAATGAATCAGGATTAACACCTTCTAAAGCTACTTTACGGACTGAAGCTTTCTTTTTTATTAATCTCCTGGTTTCCATTGAGTAACAGAAGGTAAATCTCAAAGTATCATTTTTTAGAAGGAATAGTTCTGCTCAAAACATCGTATGAACAATTATAAAAGCTAAAAACTGAATCATTTATGTCATTAAAATCAAGTAAAAAATTAATATTATTGAAAAGATAATATTTTGCACTTTCAGATGGTGTACAAATAATTTTTGTGCTGTAATATTTTCAGAAGTTATTAAGGAAAAATTCCAGAATTTTGTTCAATATTTAATTAATTAAAATTATAATTAAATTTTCAAAAAAAAAGTCTCGTAAAGCCAAATCTCATAGAACTAGGTCCAGCGGTGTACCCTGTAAAGGACGGAAACATAGACACATGGACGCATACACATTTTCCTTTATTATTAGTAGAGATAATACTAAACAAAATTTAACAATATAAAAAAGAGAGAAAAGAAGCAAAAACAAACAATAGTTTATCGCATATAAAATGCACAAAAACAGCATGTATACATACATGAAAAAATCTCATGCGCATCTTCTAACTTTTATTATTCAACGATAAGAGTAAAATAATAATAAAAAAAGCTGTTCAGATTTTAGTCGTGTATCTAAAGTCCAGGCGCATCAAAAATGCAAATTACTGTTGAGATTGTTCACAGTAACAGTTCTAAAGGTCTGAGTCTCTGATACTCACGGAAAAAAAGTTATACTTTGCTAAGGAAGTTGAAAATTATCACACTATACGGTTTTGATGAGAATAAGCTTTTGAGTTTTTGAGGCTATTGATGTATCGCCATCATCTTTTAGAGAGAACAGATGGGTTTAAATTTTTTTCAAAGAGGGATCTCGTTTGGGGAATGAATTTTATTATTTTATGGATTCTATGCCTGGAGAAGTTGTTGGACGCAACTCTCCTAAGGCATTCTTGTATTGGATTTGATGCTGGTTTTCTTAAATGCCAAGACAGTGGAGTGCTGTTACAATACCTCCGCATGTGCAGAAGTCGTCACGCGTGAGTCCAAATCTTTGGAGGTAAGTTGGAAGGGACCATGCTCATTAAAGAAGATGATGTCTTCGCTTACCCATTCATTGGATGTGGTCTAACTTTTGGGATGATATTAAAGATACTCCTACCTGTCACACCTTCATTCCAGTGTACTTGCCATTTTTCTAGCATGGCTTTTCTCAGGAGATTTTTGATGAATGACATAGGGAGTTTAATGTTGATGTAACTCTGCCCATTCTACGCTGCTGCTTTCGCTATCTGATCGGCTTTCTCATTTCCAAAATTTCCCGCATGTGCTTTAACGCATGTAACGTTTATTTTTTGGTTATTTAGCGGATTTGAAAACTTTTCCTGGCTATTGGGCCTTTTATTTTGAGGTTAGATGCTGCAATGATGCTGGCTTTGTTGTCCCTGCGGATTGCTGATGTCTTGCTCTTATTCTGTATGGCGTAGCTTACTGCTTCTAGTAAAGCTGTTAGTTCCTCTTGATACACCGTGTTATTTATTATCATTAAGTGTAGACGACCACTGATGTATCCATGTGTTGTTCTCCAATATGCGAAATGCTGCTACCACACCGATTTCTGTTTTAGAGCCATCTGTGTAGATTTTAATATGATTTTTATGGAACGGTGTTTCTGAAACTTCAATTTCATCCAGAGGCGTTAGGTCTTGATTGAGAAATTATGAGGGGAGGGTCGACCAGCCAGTTGTTTTCTACTTAATGTTTTCTGGTTAAACCGTTGTTAATTTTTGAGAAAGCGAAATTTGGAGTCTAAAGAGTGATGTTAGGTGGGCTTTATGCTGGATTTTCTGGTGCAAGGGCGGAATTCCAAGTATTACTTGTATACCTGCCGTTGGTGTGGTACGATAGGCACCTGTGATGGTGAGGAGGTCTTTGAATTGAAGACAATTTATTGCTAATTTTTACAGATGGTGAAGAGCACCACGCCACTGCTCCATTAGCAAGCTTGCGTTTGGTTACTGTTTTGTAGAGGATCCTTCTCTGCTTTTGGTTGATACCCCAGTCGCTCCCTGGGATATTACTTAAATTAAGAAGGAGCTTGTGTGCCTTGTCTACTTGCAGTTTGATGTGGGCTGACAAGTTAAGTTTATCGCCCAAATGTACCCCTAGGTGTTTGAAAGATTTTGCCCATTTTATTGGTTTGTTGTTCCAGGTAATTCTGAGACTTCCAAGTAGTTTACTAAAGAGAATATATATTGATTTTTCAGTTGATAATGTGAGTTTATTGTGGTTCATCCAGATTTTGAATTTACTTAATCCTTCCTAATTAGAATTTGTGAGGTCTATTCTCTGGTGTTGGAGTGATCAACAAAGACAAAATCGTCAGAGAAGGCTTGTAGGTGAATATTTGATGGCCTGTCATGCTGGAGGATCTCGCTCGATGATCAATTCCACAATACTGGACCACTGCATGAACCCTGTGGGCAACCTCGATTTTTTCCCCTTGTGGCTCTCCCCTGTGGTGATAAGAGAACAACTTTCATATTTTTCAGCAGGCTGTTTAAGAGTCTGTTGATATTGGCAAGACACCTTCTTTTGTCTAAACTTTCAAGGATTTACTTATATTGAAGATTGTCAAATGCTCCCTTTATATCTAATGAGAGCACAAGAACATACTTGACTATTCTTTTTGCATTTTTTATTTCGTAAATTAAGGCTTGAATTTCGGAGTCGACAGATCTATCCTCTCCGAATCCATATTGGTGTTCACTGACACTTTTTTTAGGATTCGGAGGAGGGAGATCAGCCTATAAGAAGATGCTTCATTTGAATCTTTTCCAATTCTCTGGAAAAGCATGATGTTAATATTTTAAGTGAGTAAGGGAAGAAGCTGAGGTCCAACATTTATTGAATAAGGCTGGTAAGATTTATGGGAATCTCTTTTGAATTATTTTAAATATGAGGTTGGCAATTCCGCCGACTCCCGTGGCTTTTCCTGAGGTAAGATGTTTCATTACTAGAGCGATTTACTGCCTGGTGAATTGTGGGTTGCCTGTTTCTGATGAAGATGATAATTTGTAATTTGCGGTATCTCTTGGAAATGGGAACAACTGTTCAAGGATTTTTATGCGCTGTCGATAAGAATTTCCTCTTTGGCTTGTGTTATTTAAAAATGGGATTTGTGATGGAAAGATTAAGTAACTGAAAGCTACCTTATAATGCTTCTCGTAGGGATTTGAGGACATGCTGCACAAATTCCTCCAGCTTGATTCTTTTGCTTCCTGGATATTTCTACCATACTGTTTCTTTTTCCTTTTGTGAATTTGGAATTTGGATTGTCTTTCTTAGCTAGGCTCTCTGTGCCCTTCTCCTAAGATCTTGCAATTTTTTCTTTTGTATCTCCAGTTCAGCTGTCCACGAATTATGTTTTAAGATGTATTGCTGATTTTTTTTTTATCTTGTAACTTCTGTTGCTAGCATTTACTATTGTATTTTGTATGTTCATTATGACTTTATTTAAAGTGTGAGCATCTTTCGATGTATTAATTTCTTTTTCTAGACAGTGTATGTCAGCTCTGAGTATCCTTAGGAATTTAGCACGGTTTCAGTGGATAGTTTGTATCGCCTATAAAAACGGCTTGTTGAGCACGATGAAATAATTGTTTCTATGTATTTTTGATCGCTCATAGTTTCTTCGTCAGAAATTTCCCAATTTGAGTTTTCGTCTATTAACGACTGCGTGTACAGAGTTAAGTCTGGCCAACCAGCTGCGTTGTTTCGCTGAAAAGTGGGGGGCATTCTGTTTGTTTAGGATATACAAATTATTTGCAAGAAAGAAGTCCAGAATGTTATTTCCTCTGGCGTCTTTATTACTGTAGCCCAAAAGAGTGTTGTGGCCGATAGGTCTGCTCCAATTAAAACCTTTTTTCCCCTTGAAGGTTTGAGGGGATCTCTTGGATTGCTTGAAGAGTTACAACTAAATATTGATTTGGAGAATAATAGGCGGAAATGATTGTAATTGGATGTGAATTAGTTTATATTTTGATTGCCACTGTATTTCCTTTTATGGAGAACAGAGCCTGTTTTACTAAGGAAAGAGGGTGTATGAGGGCTGCATTTCGGCTAGTGGAGCTAAATGTAGTCGAGGATTGGGGAAAACCTCTTATCTTTTTATCCACCTTAATTGTTTTTGGGTAACTATTACTGTGGGATTCAAGCGTGCTGCTGAGGCATGTAGTTGAGACATGAGTGCTTTGGCCCTGGCTAAATTGATTTGTAAAATTTTTAAATTTTCTTGCTTTAAAGATGTTGCTGATTTAAAGTTGGTAGAGCATGGATGATTTAGTATGTCTCCAATAATAGTATCTGAACTGAGACTGTTTTTTAAGTTCTGCTCTAAATGACGGTAAAATGTTGTCTGTTGCTTGATGTGATGTGTAAAAGTAAGAGCCTTCTTGTCTGTTGCTTGATGTGATGTGTAAAAGTAAGAGCCTTCTTGTCTGTTGCTTTCGTGGCAGTTCATGCAGTGGAATTCTCTTGCATAGCAGTAGTGAGACCAATACCCACCGCCACAACTGCCGCAGAATGGAGTTATGCAATTGCAGCCTTTTGCTACATGTCCGAATTTCTGTCATATGTTGCAGCGTTTGACGTGGTAAAAATACCTTATCTGGTATACTCTCCAGCTTATTGCTAGCTTTTTAAATATTTTTAACTTATGGAAAGATTCAGTGGGTGTATTCATAATCCAAAGGTTTATTTATATTTTGGCCAATAATTAAATCATAGTATTTATAAAGATCAAGAGTGTTTTCCTCTTTGGATTTTATACGCAATTCTACATCAGGATGCGTGCCTCTATTACAAATCAGAAATATATGCTGCAATATCTTTTTTATATTTTGTAACTATTTAAAGGAAAGGGATACTAATTTTTCCACTTTCAAACTATTACAGTGTAGATGGCTTTTCAATGATATGTGAATATGGAATAAAATATTTAACAGTTTACGGATTTTGATTCCAAAAAATCTTCTCAGAATTCTCATAAACATAATTCTCAGCAGCACGTAGACACCCTTATTTTTTTACTTCTAAGTGTTCACTGCAAAGCAAACAAAACAGATTATAAGTCAAACATTTTACAATTTCGTATTTGCCTCTATTTGTTATTGAAGCTTCAGCGTAAGTTAAAATTATTATAGCAATTAAATTGAGGAAACGCAAGGGAGTTGGAGTGCGACGCCCCTTTTACAAAATTCTGAATCTTTAAAGAAAATGTTAATGAAATTATCTGTTTGGTTATGCGTAAGAACCTAACGGGAGATTTCTGCAACAAATAAGCACTATATAATCTTGCTTGAACATTTTATAATAATTCTTTAGATTGCAGGTGAATGAAATTTCAAAGCATCCTTTTAAAACGAGGCTTTTAGAGGAAAGCAGGAAATCGTTTCCCCGCTTTTTCAAGTTATTAGTCGATCCAACTTAAACGCTCGTAGAATTATCTAAATTTTCCTTTCTTTAAACAGTAATTTAGGAACCGTAAATCTGTTGATGAAATTAGAATGATTAATAGAGTCACTCGGAAATGAAAGTGTCTACAGGATGCTTAGATAGTAGACAGAATGATTCTAAAAGTAGAGTGTAATCCTGATGATACAAAGTATGCTTCAGCCCCTTGTTCAGAGGATAAATTTTGCTAGTACAACCTGTAATCTCACTGACAAACAGAATATGATCATTAATGCATTCTGTATCCATCAATATTTGTGTAATCCTATACTTATTCCTCGCTAAAAACTTAGAATTCTATTTAGCTCTATCAGGATTTATTAAGATGTCAACCAAGTTTTCATGTGGACATTAGAGAATTAAAGCAGGAAGAACTATGGGAATATTGAAGTGTTATCTACTGTAGTATCAATTAAAGTTTTTTTAATTCTACTCACTGAAAATCTATCTAGATATAGAAATGCAATTCAAATTATTAATAATTATTAATATTATCGAATTAATGATTACTATAAATTTATTAAAAATACCGTACATTTAATTATCTTTTGTAAAAATCCCTTTTGTATTTCAGAATTTATGTTATTTTTTGAAAATATATTTAAGAATACAAGACTATTTTTTGTTGCGCATATATTAATTACTTACTGGAATAGGCACTGCTTAGATTTTTCTTATAATAAATCAATATTTACCATTTCAGTTAAAATATTTTAGAGATTTTCTTTATTTGCGTGTGCAATTACTTGTTCACAACAATGAGATGGAGGTACTCTTTACCTTGAAAAATCAGAAGAAAATAAATTAATAAAATAAATCTTCCTATACAACCATTAGAAAGGAAGCATTTTCTATCTGAAGAAAAGAAAAAAACTTCCGAAGAAAGTTCACACTATGCTACAGTGTAAAAAAGAAAATTTAGTTTGAGTAATGAGACACCACATTTCGGTGAATTATGATGCAATCCGTAAATTTAATTTTTCACACGTCAGACGCAGGTGTTAGAAAACGGAGAGCGTTTAGAATCTTTTAGAAAAATATGAGAAACCTTTCAGATTCTCACTGATCCTTATTAATCTTCAGGAGATTTATACACAGCGAAATCTCGCCGATATTGATGCAATAAAAATGTATCATCTAATTTTAGCCAATTTTTCATGACATTTAAAAGAACTAAATGTTCGCCTTTGTTATATAAGTCGCATTCCTTATTCAAATAATGCAATACATTCCTTTCAAAAAGAATATTTTCTGTCAATAGATATAGTTTTTGAAAATGTTAGACAAATTCGGGAACTTTTCGTAGAATAACACTTCAAAACTAAGAAATATTATCAATTTTAATCTTACGATACATAATTTCTTTGAATAATGAAGAAAATTACTCATGAAATAGTTATCAAGAAATGAATACTTTTGGTCACTAAACATAATTTTTGAAAATGCTGGAAAAATTGTGAAACTTTTCGTAGAATAGTAATTTGAAATTAACAAAATATTATCAATTTTAAACTCCGATACATATTTCTTTAGATAATAAAAAAAATTGTTCAAGAAATAGTTATAGAGAAACATATATCCCACTTTCACAATAAAACCTGAAATTTCATACTACCTTACGTTTATTTTGTTAACTTCTTATAATTCATGAAAGCATCATAGAGAGAACTTCCGTGTATGGAAAAAAAGATAAAATTTTGCGTATGCCTGTAGGCTACATTCGTCTGTATTCTCTCCAGACCATATGGATATTTTAAAATGTGTTATACATAAGAAAATTAAGCCTTTCACAACGAATAAATGTAGATAAATTAGGTTTTTAGTTTATAATGAGTAAAATATATACTTTTTGTATTATGTATAATTTATAGCATAAAAGGCTGTTTACTACAAACAAATATATAAAAGTATTTTAGCTATATCTTCGGAAATTTCGATTATCGGTCGTCATTGCTTTGACCTAAAATTTTCTCGTTTGCTCTGTAGCGAACACTAATGAAAACGCACAAGCAACAGTTGCTTACTGAAATAGTATTATGCTCTGAAACTAAACAGAAAATTAAGTACACTGTTTGAAGTCGCCATTCATTCACCAATGCATTGTTTTATAGAATGGTAACCTATCATAAATCAATTATTCTGAATCATAAGTTTTTTAAAATGAATAATAGGCTGTCAAGATTTGTAGAAAATATTATACAAAAATGCGTGAGATAATATTTTAAAATAAATTTTCAAAACGAAAATCAAGATAGGCTCTTTACTTTCTGCAAAAATGTTGACGAAGCTTAGAATATTATAAAAATGAACAAATAAAATTGTCCATTCTAAGTAAGAAAGATAGAAGGATATTTAGAGAAGCATTTCAGAAAGAGAGGAATTTTGAAGCAAATAATCTACTTTGCTTTTTTTCACATCGAAATTCAAATTTTAAGAAATTTTAAAATTCTTAGAATACAAGCATAAAATAAAATAAATAAAATTTTCAGTAAATGTTGAAAATTCAAATTTAAAATTTTTAAGAACTTGAAAACATTAAAATGTTCATAAGTAATATTAAAAATAAAGCTAAAAGAAAGAAATTCATTCTAAAAAGCCTGCAAATATATTAGTACATAAAATTGTATCCATATTTTCATATAACTAACAAAAACAGATAATAAAAGCCTGCGTTTAAATAAATGCCAGGAACGAATAAAGTTCAGTAAAATATTAATAAAAACTGAATTATGAATATTTGGAAAAAATAGAATAAACAGGAATTTCATGCTATTAAAACATTATCAAAACAATCGATTTTGAAACATAAATAGAAAATGTTGTTAGAAACTGAGTTTGAAAATATCTTTAATGCGTGAAATTGAAAAATTACCCATTCGATCAGTATTTAATCTGCATTCTTTGAAAAATATAATTTTAAAATTTTTGAAATTTTAGCATGTATATTGCTTCGGTACCACAGAAGTCCTCCGAAGTTGTAAATCCAAACATGTTCAAAAGAAGTATCAGAATTATACGTTAAATAGGGTTTTAATCGAAATTATGATTAATTTTTTATTAATTAAGTTATAAATTAAAACACAGAAAAGGCCAATCTGCTGTTCATTTTATATTGGTCAATACTTCTCTGTGCCATATTAAGAACCCATAAAATTACAGTCTTTTCCTCTTCAAGCCTGGATCTCTCGTTGTTTTTCACAGAAATATTGGAATCTATAAATTACTGAATTTCTCAGATTAAAAATTAACCCATTAATGCCCATGTCACTTTTCTCATTAATATTTTGCCTGCAAATATTACATGTCGTCAAATCAAGTGGAAAATTATAAAAAAATTCCTGCCGGAAAATGTTTTATAGCCCTTCTAATCCAGTCCTATTTAGGAACTCTATGCAAATTGCAAAAAATCTATCAAAATCTAAAATTTTATGAAATTCCAAAAAGAAAACATATTCTTACAATTGTATTTACTGACATGTTTGCTAAACGCAAGTAAATTAATTGATTGATAATCGAACAAACTTGTCCTTTTCTTCTTGACATTGCAAAAAGCCTACTTTCGAATTAAATAATAAATAAGACTAACTTTTAAAAAAGTGCTACATTATCAACTGAACGAATGATACATGCTGCCATCGATTGAATATAAAACAAACGAACACTTAAAAATATTTTTTTATAAAATTTGTCTTTAAAAAATTATTTTTGTCACTTTATGATGCATTCTTTGAAGCGTCCTTAAAAAGGAACGCTAGGCATTAATTGGTCATATTCAAATTAACAGTGAAATGGGAATAACCAATCCAGAAACTTCTCTTTCTTTAAAATGTTTATAACTTCCGTAGTATCACTTCCTGCCAACTTATGTAGAAACAATACCTAAAAAACTTCCTTTGAAGCCAAAAGATCTTATAATCTATAACTTATTTATAACGCTCTTCTACTAAACAATTTAACACAGCAAATGCACTAATAATAGAATAATTTTATATCCTCAATGATGCATTTATTTTCTGAATTATATGAATTATGTATTTTTTTCTGAATTTAGCTGAGCCACCTGTGCTGCTGAGCAAATTCGAGGAACTTATTGTGAAACCTGGAGAGTCTGTATCACTTAGATGTTCAGCTGTAGGAAACCCTTTACCTCAAATTACTTGGTACTCTTACGACTTACCTGTTCAAGATACCAGCAGAATTCGGGTAGGAGACTACGTCAGTCGCGAAGGGAGTGTTATAAGTTTCATCAACATAACCAGGTGCGTTGTAAGATTGGTTTTTATAATGATTAAAAAATTATCTTTGCTTTATGTTACAATTTCTGTGATAACTTTTCGTGTCAATATAATACTAATGGAAAATTTTCATTTCAATAAGAATTAAAATTCAACGTTAAATTGAAGCGTAGATATAATAATAAATAAATGTATTCATAACAGCTCTTTATTTGAAATAAGGTATGTTCCCTATCTCTTTAGATTCTTGTCTATTATTTTCAAGGTGCTGTAAGAATGTCATTTTAGCCCAATGATGTACAGGAGAAATCTTCTAGAGTAGTAATGATTACTAATTAACTTACATCCACTGAATTCAAGATAAATTACAAAGAAAAAAATATCAAAAATTCCTCTGTCATTAAGGTTGGGAAACATGGATTCTTTCAGGAATGAAATTCTATATTGTATATTATTTAAAAGTAACCTTAAATCCTGGTAAATACCATTCCATGATCATAACAGCGTAGATGATGCCATATAATACAAGCACCTTAAAGTAGAAATAGTAACATGATATATAATATATTTTTATTTTTTTAGAATAATATATTATTTGGAAAATGAACAAGGGTTTCTTGGGAAGTCAATGCAGCTTAAAATAATTATAGCAATGACTACTGTGATCCTGTAGCAGAGTTTAAAAACACACAAAAAGACCCAAAAGTAATATTGAAATCCGTTAATAGTTTTTAACTACTGCTTTGTTGTATTACATCATGGCATAGCATTAGAGAGAAAAAAGATGATATACACATTTATTAGTGTCTGTATCTGTGGCGATACGTGAACTACCTGTATTGACGCAAATATTTTCCGAAAATCATCTATTTTATGAATACCAGTCGGTTGTAAAACAGATGCAAAATGAAATCACAATTCTTCTACAATGATTTTTTTGAGAAAAGTATTCGAATAAAATAAATTTAAAAAAATTGCACTAATGTCTTAATAGAAAAAAAAAGATTAAATGAAAATATTTTCAGTATATATAATGAAAATATGTGCTCTAGTTTTGTATCAGCTTTCATACCTTACTTGTAAAACATTTTAGAAATGAGAGTAATATCTTCACTCAAAAAGGATTGGCTAGAAGTTTCGCTGTGGGATTGATAATGTATTTTCCGTTGATGTTGAATAAAAGGGAAATTGATAAATACGTACGTTAGAACACATGAATACGTACTAATGTACGTATGAATAAATGTCATGAATGCGTACTAACATAGTATTCATGACGTACATATGAACTAATAAATGTATGAATGTTATTTATCAATCTGGTAGATAAATTCTTCCAACGTCAAAAATATATCCCGTTATTCCTCAATTAAAGGACATTACTTTCATTTTAGGGTGGAAGTCTCTGACGGTGGACAATACGAATGCCGTGCAATTAACGAATATGGGGTTGACGCATTCTCGTCCATAGTCCATGTTCGGGGGCCTCCGTCCATTCGACCGATTCGGAACAGAACGGCCATCGCCGGTGACTTCTTGATTATCCATTGTCCGATATCCGGCTATCCCATTCACTCCATCCGCTGGATAAAAGGTGCGTGGAACGAAACCTTACCAATTCATGAAACCCCAAAAGGCCCAATAAAATACGTGATTAACTTCGAACAGATTTACTGGAGCTCAGTAAATGTTAAGTTAGATGGTAAGGAGAAAGGGAAAGTATAAAGCATTTGTAAAATTGCAGCAAAGTATTCAGTAGGATAAATTCCCAAGGAGAAATTTGTTACAAACTTATGTGCTACATCAGCATTCGTTGAAAAAAGATGTAACACCAATATTAGGTTTTATATACTCTACAGCGTGTGTAAAGCCACGAATGTCTAGCCTTTAATCAGAATAATAACTTTCTGTTTTATTTTTGACTAGTAAATATGTTCTTAATTAAAGCGGCTTGCACAGTTTCAAGAACAGAAAAATGTTACGAACATGTGTTTAGCAGAAGAAAAAATTAGAAGGGAAATTTTTGCCTAAATGTTCTTATTATTTTGAAAGCCACCTATTTCTAGTTCGAGTAATTTAAAGGGAAAAGCAATTATTTTAATTTGATGCGCACGCTATTGTGATGAAGCTTAAAATTGAATTAAAGCAACTATACTGGGTATACCTAGTATATTGAAGCACTGTGTATATTGGGTATAACTAGTATATTGATGCACTGTGTATATTTCAGAAACATATAGCATTGGCTTTGACAAGTGTAATTTCTAAACATTTCTTTGAATAAATCCATTAATTAAAAGAAAAAAGAAAGCCAGATTTAAAAGCAATAAATAAATCTTATCAACCCAGATTGAAAATTATTGTCATTCTAAATTTTTTTTGTGATGACTGTTTACAAAATTTTAGAAATGTTTTATAGAAAATATTATAATCTTACTGAAGCTTTCACTTTATAAACTGAGACAAAATTTTATATTAATTCTGTCATCAAAATTTAAGGCATGGTTATTTTCACATTATAAATTAAAATTCAAATAATGTGTAATCAATCTTGTAAAACATTTATGCATTTTAATACCCAATATCGATATTCTAAGGGTTATAAACATTAATTTTCCAAATTTTTAAAATTTCCTAACTCCTTGTTTCCTGAAAGAAAATTTTTAAATGCTACCATGTTCAATACTTCACTCTTTCCTTAAATACCAGACTCTGATTTAAGTACAAGAGATGGTAGAAGACAGACATATCGGATTACAGAATTATGAAAGGCGGCTCTAAGCGTATATAATAAGCAATTTTCTTCGGATTTCTGTGAAGTAGAAAAAGCTCCTTCCAAATAAAGTTTTCTGCGATTTGCTGAATATCACCTTCAGGTCATTGAAGTATACTCTTTTAGTTGAATAATAATCGATGCATTTTTCCTCCCAACATTCCTATGCAAACAAATATGATCACTGTGGGGGGGAATCCAGTATTTGGTTCTGGGGGAGGCTGGGGTCATAGAAATTTTATATCGTCGTAACGAATGTCAAGCCTCATACCTTATGTAAACCAAAACACTTTAACTTTACAGACTTTACTTAACTGTTAATAAGAATCATAATTAAAAATATCACTGCAATACTTTCGATAATTTAATAAAAAACAATGAAATACCTAGCCAAAAAATTTTTCGACCTCGTCAACGTACAAGTACGAGTGGAATGACTACAAAAAGGGGACATTTTAGAGCCTGTAGAGCCAGGAACAATGCTGTTATTGTTTTTGCTCTACTTATTGTCTGTTCTAGTTTCTGTTGTTTTTGTTTATCAAGAATTCTGGTTCAGCTCTGGGGGTCTGCAGCTCAATAGCACCCCCCTGTATTTGCCACTGCATGATCATATTAAGACTGCACGTTATTTCATATTGGATTTAGTTTATAAAATTATTATGAGAGATGTTATTTCATATTGGATTTTGTTTATAGCATTATCATGAGAAATTCTGCTTTTTATTTCTATTGTAAGGAGTTTTCTTCTGAGTCGAAAGAAATTTCAAATTTTTTAAGAAAAAAATTATAGGACGACCTTCTTATTTTCTTTTAATTACTGTTTCTTTTGTGAAATTCTTCTGAGAACTTTTACATCCAGACCATTAGAAAATGTAATCTTATTGGAGATACAGAGTCAATTGCCGAACCAATAATTTCTTTAATATATTAGAATTCTCACGGGAGGAGGAATAGTATTTATTTGTATATAAACTGAGGCCTGGTTTACGTCGATCTCATACCCTTCATTTTTATTCAATTGGTAAAAAATTAGTAATGTTCAGCTTTCTTCTAAATATTTGTTACAGTAAAGAAAACATTCATACTAATTTCTTTCTCTACCAACATTTTAAGGATTATGCCACATGCATAGCATGCATGTATGCAATCTCCGACCCAACCGAATCCATGCGGATGACAAGAGAGGCTGATACGAAGCTGATAAATTAAAGGTTTTAAGGGTTAAGCTAATTATTTCAGTAAAAATAAGATGACTTCTCCAAATAATTAAAGGTTTTAAGGGTTAAGCTAATTATTTCAGTAAAAATAAGATGACTTCTCCAAATAGAAAAAGACTTCGCAATATAATAACAGAGAAAAATGGTATTCTATAAAATGCCTTTGTTTAGATACAACTGAGATAATATTAATGTTTCAGGCCTTTTACAAACTAATGTTATATAACTGATAATATTATTAGAAAATGTTTTTATACAATTCAAATTGTCTCTTCTATTAATAGAAATCAAACGAGGTATGATATATGGAATAAAATCTAATATTGTTAGTAATACAACATTCGCACCAGCCATAAGCAGAGGAAAATGTTTGAATGGACCCAAGACGCAAGAAAACGTTAATAATTAAAACCCATAATGCATTAACTTTCGTTAGTTGTTTGCTTTAAAAATATAATAATAAGAAAATGCTTTCTAAAGTTTTTTGGAGGGTTTTGAGCAATGAAATAAATTGTTATTTGCGGCGACATTTTATTGCTTGATTATCACTGTTCGTATTAAGCGTGACCATTATGATGAGGTTATGAGTTTTTAATAATCCCTCAATTGCCCCGATGTGTCACAATTCTATCATACTAAATCATGATGTTATGTCATTACTTTCCAGCGATTACAAGGATAACATTACCATTAAGCAATGCCTATTTTCCGGTCTTTCTCCCATTATCGCATTATTCCAGTTTCGTCCTAAGGAACAAAATAATAGAGAAAGACAGAGAAAGATCCAAACCACGCCCTGTGTTAAATTTATTGCCTGAGCGTGATGCCAAGTACAATAGGCAATTCGATAGGAAAATTGCTTTTCGTAGGTAATACAAATATACCCACTGACATATATATGAGCTCTGTTACGGAAAGGCTTCTTGTTCAGGGAAGCATATGTTCTACGTGTTCCAAGGAGGAAACTGAAAGAAAAAAGAAACGGAATGCATTTATTTTTAAACGAAAGGAAATTCAGAAAAGCGTTTCTTTTAAATTTAGTACTAAACAAGGCAAAATAACTTTGATTTTGAGTTAAAATGCAATAAATAAGTCCATAAAATATTTTTAAAATCTAACAGTAAATTCAGAAAGTAACTTCAGATTATTTACGCTTTTAAATAAGATCTACAATATAAACCAATATCAGAAGTAAAGTCTTATTTTATTTTTGGATTATAAATAAAAGTTGCATGGGTTTATAAGAATAAAGGAGTCAAATGTAGAAAAAATATTCAAGCAAATGAATATGAAATTAAATTTTAATGAAAATTATCTAATTAAAAATGTTACTCATTTTATAAAATTTCTTTTTAAATTGTTTCTACAAAAATTAAATAATTTAATTAATTAATTATATAAAATTAATTTTAAAATGATGCAGATAATAATATCTTAGTTATGTAGAGTTATTGTTTCACTGCCTAGTATTTATCTCTTTTATTTTACCCAACTGCTTTATTTGAATTCAATCTTGGAAATTCCTAATGACATTTTCGTACCATTCGGAACGAAATAAATACATGTTTTTTCGATTAATGTAAAATTTTTATTTATCTTATTTCTTCTTACTTACACTTAACATATTCTTGAAGTCCTATGTTTCCATAATTCTTCCACAGAGTAGCAAAAGTAAGATATCTGTAAAGAAATTGCTCAGAAACAAAATATGTCTTACCATTGCTGACACCTGGTGGCTATCTATAAATCTTTATTCGAGATCATTTTCACTAAGATTCCATACCGGTAAAGGGTTATTGATTATAATTCTAATATTGTAGTGATATTGGAAAGGAACCACATATTATATTAGATAGATTTAAAAGTTCACAGATACTTAGGATATAAATTCTCCAGAAGTTAGAAGGAGATTTTAAAACTAATGAAGTAATCGGGCTTTGTATCTAGAAGTAACTTTAGTTCGAAAAAAATCTTAAATCAATTGCTTTCTGTCTATTGTTTATACCTGAAGGAAGCGTTTCTATAATTACCTACTTTTAAACTGCATAATGCTTAAATTCATATAAAATAGTGACTCCTATCCTGGATTTAAAAAATTAATAACACCACCTTAACTATATGTAGTTTATTTGATTTTAATTAGAATTAAATTCGAGTTTAAACTCCTTAACCGGTCAATTTTTTTACCAGTAGCGTTGACAAAAGTAGGTATATTTTTTGCTGCATAAATGATCGCTTCTGTTCTTCGGTGGTTAAAAAAATAACCCTTCAAGGAAAGACCTGGATGGAAAGCATTTCAGTAACACGAACAAGCTATACCATCTGTTGAAAAATATTTATAGTGTTGTTACGAGAATTAAAATACAGGCAAACCGGAAAAGGAAAGGGGAAAATATCGATGACCCTATAGTTATTGTTAACTACCACTTAGGGCCAACTCTGGGTAGCTAATACACCTTACGGGCAAACCGGTTGAATGGTAAAGAAACTAGACACGAGACCGAAACTATTTTCCAATATCAAAACTTCAAACTGCCAGTAACGTGAGGGCATTTGATCGCATCAGAATATGTGCATAAGATGCAAATGCTAGGCAGAACCGGATCAGACCTCAGACTTCGGACCATCCTTCAATGATGGTAGACATTTATCTCCAGGCCACAAAGACTAAATAATGAGTGAAAACAAAATCGTTGTATTTCATTCCATTGATTAGTTTTTTATTTTTCAATAATTAGGACTCAAAATTGCTTTTTCCGTTATAGGCAAATCTATATAAACAATTACTTGAGGTAACAATAATCTCTGTTTTATGATTGTAAATATACAAGTATGAAGATCATTACACTCAAAATTTCCGATTTTTGTTAGTGTATAGAGGCGTCGTATTCATGATAATACTGTAGCACGAGCATTTATGTTACCACGCGCCATATCATAAATATGTTGCCACACCGCTAGAATGACTTCTAGAGGTGTAAAATAAAATCATGCTTCCAAAAATATCTTTTTAATGCACATAATTACGATACATATATTTCAAAATGTATCCCATGTATATAAAATATAGCAGCCTATCTAAATTCATCGCCATAAATAAAAGCAAAACAGTCAAGACAACAGTCATACAGAAAAGAATAAATCTGTACATTACAAACAATCTAGTTCTTCATAAAAGCAAACCAATTTTCCTAATCTTTGTTAAGCACGCTCCACGCGCCTACCAAATGACAAAAATCCACAGAGAGTCCACGAAGGAAAATAGATAGAAAAACAAGTTAGTGGAACAAAACATTTAAGACATCCAACCATCCATCATATTTCTTTAGGAAGATCCTGATTCTCTTCTTTTTTCGCCAGGCAACCGCCAACTTCCTCTGGGAAGGCGCCAGAAGGTGTTTACTAATGGAACTTTGCTCATCCAAGGCCTGGATGGCATAGAAGACGAAGGAAAATATCGGTGCCAGGTAGAGAGTGATGAAGGTATCAAAGCTTCCGTTGACGTCTTCCTCAAAGTTCTAGGTAAGTTCCGTGGATCCATGATCGATTCTTGGCGAGAAATCTCTCAAACCAAAAAAAAAAAAAACTATTCTACGCCATTTGTACCGTTTCTTATAGATTTTTTCTTCTATTGTTCAATTTCAGTGTTTGCAGATCATTCTTTTTTTGCTACATAATGGACAGCATACACGCAAAGTATGGTCAACACTAAAACAAATGTTTTAGGTGAAAAAATGCTGGTATTTTTAGTTCGTACAACCACTTATATTTCACGGCCGTGAGGATAATCTGTAAAGGCATCAGACCAAATTAACAAGAAATCGGATTACCTTAATATAATAGGATATCAAGATAAATAAGCCAGTTAGATGCTTTTTATTTAAACTTTAAAATCTTACACCTTTTGTAAAAGTGAAAAATTACTATTAAATTGGAGCTTTAGTTTAATTATGAAACTTTGATTTCAAAAAACGAAGTTAAAATATTACAGTTCATGGATGACATTCTCTTCTACTAAACAAAATAAAAGAACCTGGAAGCATACTTAAATCTCTTAAATATACTCGCATATTCATTTAAACTAACTCCTAATCTACTCTCATTATTTATAGTTCCATTCTTTCATTCTAAAACACAATCTCAAATCATGATTTAGTTTATCATTTGAAAATAAATTGTCAAAAGTTCTCGAATATTTTAGTAATAAATATTAAGCTTCTTTATGAGAAAAACTCGATTTGTTCATTAGACTAAGGGGCATAAATTTATGACTGATAATCAAAAATTGCGTTTAAAATTTGCATTACTTTAATCTATGGTACTTCGAACTGGGATAAGTTATTAGGAACAGTCTACAATATATAGTTTTAAAAATCATCTTAATTATTTGATAATAAATAGTATGTACCGAGTCTTATCTAGAAAGTTCTAAATTCTATATTTCAACAATTATAAATGATAAAAGTTGTGTTAGTATCAGTCATTTTATGAATTCATTTGACTTAACTAATGAGCTATTCTCTATATTTTCACCTCGAGCAGATTATTTCTTTGGAAATATCTCCATGCCAGATTTTAAGAATTTTAAGAACTCATTAGTTTGGAATAAAATATTCAGTTTCATGTCTCTTGCAATTTAAAATTTAATGCACAAACTGAAATTTAATACTTTTATTATTTCAGATCTCTCAATTTCTTAAAATATCTCGGAGTCCTAATTCCTCGTACTTTAAGGAAAATACAAGAAAAGAAGTTTAATGTTTGCAGACTACTACATACCAGACATTTCCTTAATTTTTTGTATAAAATAACACATATTTGCCGAAAACACACGAAATTCCAAAAGTCTGAATCATTTTTATTTAAATCTTAGAGATAGGAATGAGAAATTTAAGGAAATTATGATGTCTGGTTTATGCATTCAATAGCAAAGGAATTAAGATTTACAACACATATATGATAGTTAAAAATTCTAACCTCATTGACAAGAAAGTGAAATTTATTGTCTCTGCTTTCATGTCTTTAATCTCTTTAGCTTCATCTGTGTTTCTGTTTGCGAACAAGTAAAAGGATGACAAATAGCATAAGATTATATTTGAAACTTCGTGAAAATTATTTCATGTGAATTATTAAAAACATAGGAGTGCTGTTTCTTAAGACGTTATTTAAGACCCATTTGTCTAAATAAGTTTATTATACTGTCTGTAGCAGTGATATATTTGTTTATGAATCTTTAGGATTAATGAACCCTCACACTAAGTAGGTCTCGCATTATTTTCAGTTTATTTATGTCACAGACAAAAATATATATAAACGCATGAGAAAAGAAGCTAAACTTCCCATTTCTAAAAATTCAATTTTACTTTATATATGATATTTGAAATCAAAATGATGGAAAAACATAAACTGGGAAAAGAAAGAGTAAGATTACTACGAAACCTTATTTCATTCTTATTATTATGCGTTCTTACAAGCATAGAGGCTTGCACATTTTCAAAGAAATAGCAAATGAAATCTGAAAAGAACGAAATCTCAGTTACTCAAGAAATGAATTGCTTTCGCAAGAAAATGGTGATTAAATACAAACAACCAATAATTAAATAATGTTAATATTTTTTTGAAATCTGAAATGAATTCATGAAATTAATTACACTTTCTTCCGAAAAGGAAATTAGTTTTAGATATTTAATCCTAAATTAATGTTATGCTTCGTTTTATTATTAATTTTTAATAAGTGATAAATTTAACTCTGAATCGAACCTACGTCTTAAGCCAAAAATATAAAGCTTCGTTTTCGTAATTACTTGCTCTCATATCACTTAATTAACTTTTGTAGGTATAAAAATGAAATTTTCGATAGCTATATAGCTGGAGGCTAAAATTCTTTCTTTTAATGTATAAAAAATTCTCAGTTCTCTAAATCACGATAATTGCTGATTAAAATAATTTTCTCCTATTCAAAACAATCTGACTTCATAATTTGCCTCCAGATGAGCAATCTATCACTATAAATACTTGATACAAAGTAAGTGCAGAAGATTTTCCAAGCATTTTTTCAAAGCATTAATTAAACAATAAGAACATTGCCCCAAATTTCATATTACTATATTTATTTAATTTAAAAAAAATGTTACTCCATAAATATGACGGAAATTAAACGCAGCAACTTATACTATGAATATAAATTATAATAATAACAACAAACGAGCTTTGATGAAAATAAGTATAATACATTATTGCTTATAAGATAATAAGAAATTAAAAGGTTTCCATTCCAGATTTAATTAAAAACAAATATATAGAACAACTTTTATTACTTTAAAGGCTTATTATACTTCCAATTTAAAAAAATAAGTTATTTTCCATAAAATGTGCATCTTAGTTATACAGGGCTCCCACTTTAAAAAGGCTGTGCGCTACTCGATGAGACAACTTATAACGCCATCTATCTGCAAATTTTGGAATTAATGGTCTTATCTCGAAAATGGTACAAGATACGAGACAAAAAGTCAATTACAAAATCGTACAGCGTCTTCGATTTAGTACGAAAAGACACCTTGAGTGCGATAATTCCAAGAACAAAACGTGTAAAATGCTCAGTTGTTTCCTAACATTTTCGGAAATTTTGACGGCATATGACACGAAAAAAAGGAGAAAAAATTATTTTTCGGGCAAAAAATTATTTTTTTTCTTGTGGAAATAACTCAAACATCAGGTGTATGGACCTTTCCGCCAACATTGCAAGAAGTATTATTGCTGCTTGTGTTTGCGCACCAACTATATGCTAGAACGTGTGCAAAGTTAAATTTAAACAAGACTCAAATCTGCTTTGTAGATGACGGAGAGCACTTTGAACACCAAAAATAAAAGTATATTGTGATAATTAATAGTTTTTACCCGTTTTAACCGGTTAGAGACATCACAGTTTCGGAAATCGAGAACAAACAAATGTGCGCTTTAAACGTTCATTTCTTATTATTAATGTGTACAAGGTATCTTTTTGTACTAAATCGAAGACGTTCTACAATTTTGAAATTGACCTTTCTCCCGTATCTTGTACTGTTTCCGAGATAGGACCGTAATTCCAAAATTTGCCGATAGATGGCGGCGTATGTTGTCTCATCGAGTAGCGCATAACCCTTTTACCATACCTAGACACCAACTTTATGGCCTAAGCTGTCACCATTTATAAGTCAAGGGGGGTGTAACGAATATAAGTGGGAATCCTGTATTTTAACTATAAAGCAAATCTAAAAAATAAATACTATATTGTATTTACTATCTTTCTTTGCTTTTTTTATTTTTATCATTTTATTTCCTCATAAATTACAGACACATTTTTAAAAAATCTTCTTTAAGTCATTCTAAAGCATGCATTTATTTAATTCATAAGAATTCAAAAATGATTCCCTTTAATTTCTAATTAAATATTTCGTCTTGTTAGAGTTCAAACAGTAATCAAATAAAAAGATGAAAAGAAAACATGTCTTTCTCTTATCAAGGGACATTCTTATTGAGAATTTTATTTCTCTATGAATATCTATTTCAGAATGATGTTTTGGGATGTTCTTTCCATGGTTATTTTTATATTTAGATTTTAATTTTCCTTGTAACTTATTCTTATTAAAGTGTACTTTATTATCATTTTATTTCTTTTTAAATTACAGAAGATTTGTAACTTATTTTTTATTTAATGTGTACTTCATTATCATTTTATTTTCTTTTAAATTAACGACACTTTGTAATTTACTTTTTCTTTAATGTGTACTTCATTATTTTATTCACTTTTAACTTACTGACTCATTTTTTTACAAATCTGATTGAAGATATTCTACTGCACACATTTATTTCATCCATAAGAATGCAAAAATAATTTTCCCCATAATTTCTTATCCAAATACTTCGTCTTGTTGAAGTTCAAATTCACGTTGAAATCAAATAAAAAATGGAAAAAGAAAATTCCTTCTCTTATCCAGGAACATTCTTATTAAGAATTTTATTTATCTATAAAAACAGGAACAAGCTTTTAGCGGACCACTATCAACTACAAAAAAGTAGAAAAAAAGCTCTGTTAGTAGTATCGGAAACCGTTAATCACAGCCGCTATTTGCTATTTTATATGTCACTTCTTTCGGCGATGATACTAGTCAATACCGTCAGATCTTCATAAAAGACTGCTATGTTTTTTCCGGGGAAAAAAATCTATGTTTGTGCTGCCTAATATTAAATGTCAAAGTAAGAACTATTGATTGCGATGTTCGGATGTTTTTACTTGATCTTTTTTCGGAGCTATCTCTTTATGTAAATGGTCTGTCCGAGTTTTATTGATGGACATCATTTGACAAAGAAGGTTTCTGTTGGATAAGGAGGATTCAGATAAAGATATCCTGGAGTCATAGAAGTTTGGAGCGTTTGATGATTTTTATTATAGCACCCATTTAGTAAAGTGTATGGGAGACATTTTTAAGAGTGAATGTTGATTCACAAAATGGTGAAGTTTTAATACGTTACATAAACTTTCTAGTATACTCTTATCGCATAAGTTTTTGTGATGGTAGAGTTTGTTTTAATTAATAAAGATTATAATTAAATAGATTTTGAAGCTATATAAAGATGTTACTTTAACTTAAATGCTAAACTTTAATATAAAACCTATGCTTACCATTTACAAAAACTTTATTTAACTCATTTTCGATATGTAAAGTAAAGAAAACTTTAAATTAGTTTTAATTTATATTGCAATTATAGGTAATTAAAAAAAAGAAGTTAAAAGTACTATTTTATACTATTTGTTTTGAAATTTTGATTTTATCTTTACGCAATTTCTTTTAATTATGTTATTTTTTAAAATTATTATTTCTTTTATTATTTATAGACTGTTGTTTCCGTAAATCATACTTATTTTACTCTCCCTGGTATTGAATATCTATGTAAGAAAAAATAATTTCGAATTCGTTATGTCATAAATCATATCTCTGGACATATGTCTTTTATTTCTGGAGTTAATGTAAACTTAGTATACGAGAATTAGTGATGGACACAGCTTAACAAAAATAGTTTCTCCTAAAAATACTGATTCAGACAGACATACATCATAGAAAACTGGAAAAGGTCAAAATTTTAATCAAATCACTCTTTTTCTGCACAGATGGGAAATTATTTCAAAGAATGTATTGACATAAAATTGTTGAAATAGTTATTTGAGCATTTTATATATTTTAAGGAGTTCAAATATGCGATTTATTTTGTTTCAAATGGTGGATATATATTTTAATTTATTAAAAGTAATGCCTGAATCTTTTGTGAGATAATCCAAAATCATTTACTAAGAAACAAGTAATACTTTTGTTATATAAATTGTTAAATGCGCAAAAGTCAAGGATATTATTACTTTTTAAGAAAATGCATTTAAGCATTAATTCATTCTACCAATTTACTTTTTGTCATTTTAACGATTATATACTAGTGGATAATGCGAAAACAACTAAATATAAATAAAAAAAATGCAAAAATTGTTATACTTTAATTTCTCGAACAACTAAGGAAATCAAGGACTAGTTAAGGTTTTGTTAATATCATTAAAGGAATCTAACTTAGCAGATTAATATAATGAATCAGGGTAAGAGCAATCCTTAGCATTTTCTTTTATAAAAATATATGGATATCTTGGAAGAAGAAATAAAGAAATTTTTTCTTGAATTTTAAATACTTTATCATCGATACTCCAATTTTTATTTACTTTAAATATGCTTATAATATTTCTGTACACAATTAAAATAAGAAAACTCGTTTAAAATGAAATAAAGAAACAGAAACCCAGCATTCAAGTTTCAATTTCAGCTTTTAAATTAGTTTGCGTCTTGTGCATGTTGCCAAATTCTTAAATGTATGCCTGCGTATTAATGGATGGATGACTGCTACATGTAAGTTGAAATAGGGTTTCTATAGAAGAATATAAAAGTGTCATAACATTTTTATGGGTGATATGATAATTTTTTCAAACACGTCGCTCCAAAATTTGTAAAAATTTCTTTAACATTACAAAATATAATCTACTTCCAATCAACGGCCCTCTTAATATGCCTGAAAAAATCAAATAAAAATATTGATATCGGTTTTTTTTCAGATGCATGTAATCTAAAATTCACATGATAAATATTATATAACGTTAGAATTGAATACCTTACCTTGAAATGTATAAAGAAAAACAAAATGATTATTTGCAGGTACTGTACAAATGTATAAAACGTTATTTCCAGCTACCGTACCTACGGATGAAACGTTATATGCAGATACTTTCAAATTCAATATTCTTTCTGTGGATCTTCTTTGGGGCTCTATTTACCTTTCATTTTCTATGGAATTAAATTTTTTTATATTTGAGAATATGGAATTAAATGTTATTTTGTGAAAGTTTTCAATATTTCGTCGGAAACATATACGATGGTTTTCATTTCTCTTGTCTGGTTTTGGGGGCTGGTATCCCATGAATCTGATTTAATTTTCTCTAGACAAACTATTTCTTGAAGCGTTTATTGATGAAATTGAACCTTAGATATTTAATAAAAATTGAAATTTCTAGTTGAGATGAGTTTCATACTCTAAAAGATGTCTTATTAATCGTCAAAGAATTAAAAAGAACTACGTGCAGTTAACGGATATTCTAAGTCAATAGTTTAAATTTTCCAATAACAGCACTGAAAAATGCTATTCACTGAAAAAAAAATCAGAATTGCCATTTAAAAGTTTAGCAAATCGCAAAGCTAAAAATATCAAACTCTCTAAATAACGCTATCCTAAAGAAAAAGTATTGTATGCTAAAAAAATAGGATGTGTCATAGAATAAATCAATTAAAAAAGAAGTAGCGAATTTAATTATGGTTGCGTTACAAAAATGAATTGCGACTGTTTTCTTGATATCTCATTTTTCCATATTTAACTGAATTTGATTTAATTTACAATAGATGCATATTAACTTTCGTCAAAAGACAATTTTAATATAACAATATATGACTAAGAATGAAACAACATTTTTAGGAAAATCGAGTCTTAATATCATTTTATTTTGAGGTCTATGAAAAGTTTTATCTTTAAAGAATAAAAAAATGAAGCAAGAAGTATTCTGCGATTTTGACTCAAATCACGTTCCCTGTAGCAAAAATGTATTGAACGTGTTTTTCAGTCATGTTCTTCGTAAACAACTACCACGTAGAACTAGATAATCCGAAACATAGCGGAAAAATATAATTCTGAAAAAAAGCCCAACTTCTATAATCTGTCATCACTCCGTCTTTTTTATTTTAACAGTATAACTAGAAAACAAAAGGGAATAATAGAGCACGTATTACGATGAAAGATTACACATTTCTCGTAACGCTTTTATCACTTTTTCTTTTAAAATAAAATAACTTTTTCTTCCTGTTTCAGATGCACGAAGAAAGTTTTATGGACTGTCTATTTATATACATATACGTCAGTGTTCTTTCTTTAGGTAATAAAAACAGAATTCAAAGATCGTTTGTGAAATGCAAGTGTGAAATTGCGGCATTATCTCCATCGGTTCCAACATTAAAGTCCCTATCTTTACGATCAAAAACGTCCATTTATTTTATTATTATGTCTTATTGTGAAATTTTATTCCGCCATTTTTCAGAAGTGTCACTGCATTTAAAATTAGTATTTATTCATGACTTTTGTGAAGCAATTTACGTTTAGGCTTTGAATGCATGCGAATATATTCTAAAAGCTATATACAAAACGACGGAATTTTTATTTATAATGCGGATCATACAAAGAATAAAAATTTATCAGATGGCATGTTTTGTGTTATTTTCTCAATGAAACGCTTACAGAGTTATGTTTAAATTCTTAAGAAAAGGATATTGCTTGAAACCAAATTCTAGCGAATGAAATATTCTCCAAAGCCTTTTTCCTTTTCTGTAATTTTGAGCCACAAAATATGTTTGAAGTCGCTTTTAAGAAAGGAATTATTAAGAAAACAAAATATGGTTACATTTCAAGAATATTAAAATACCGAGAATAAATGTAAGAAGCTTGTTTTCTTAATATTCCAGTGAGAATGAATGGTCATATATGAATATTCAAAATACTTAAACAGTTTCGTAATATTTATAAGCTTTGTTTATGATTCACGGAAATTTACTTTGTTTACTTAAACATTACTTGTAATTTCATAAATAGCCTTTAAAAACCCTTTTATGAAACGATCTGCTTTTATTTTAATAAAAGTCCAAATTCTTTTCAGCGTTGAGCTCAAGAAAATGGCAGAAAATTTGTCAAGGCATGATATTTAACTAGAACCGTAAGCAGAAAAATATGTTCTAGAGCAATATTTTATATTCATATTTTCATTTCAGTAAGGGAATTAAAAATTTTACTCAACGTTTTAAAAGAAATTATATATATGCATAGGATTTTTCATTAAGAAGAACTGAATGTATTCAGGCAATTTCTTTTATAATTTCTTAAATGCTATTACCTACAATCCATTCACATCTTTTGGTGGATCTGTATATATCTAATTAAGATTTCTTTACAATTGTGTTCACGTTTTGTATTGTGTTCCTCTTATTGTTATTCATCACTATCGTTAGGTGGTTATTATGAATCATGGTTACTAACATAAAAGTCCATTAGATTGTACTTATGTGGGCGTCACGAAATATTTATAAAAATCATTGAAGGTATTTTGTAAATATTTATTATTGATTTTTTAATATAATTTTGAAAAATATTTTTAATTCATTTTATTTATTATTTTTAATTAATTTTTGTAAATATTAAAGAGAAGAAGAAATTTATAAAAATTCCACCATTTTGAAATCCATCAACATATTCTTAAACGAATAATATAAAATATCACATTTTAAATGATAGCATAATGCATTGATTTCTTTACGTAAAATCTCGTCCCGGTAAAAGGAAAATAAAGTTAATTCTTTTTTTTATTCTAAATTCTTATCTCAGATTTTTCAAACCTTTATGAATATAGATTGATTTTATTTCATATAATTTTCGTTTGAAAATAATTTTATAGTAATTAACTTGAGAAATGAGAAATTTTTATTCGTTAGAAGGAAATTTTAGATGAGTGGTTTCTAATAACAAGAATAAGGTAAAACTATTTATGGATAATTATATTCTTAATAGAAATTTCTTCTCTTTTGTTCTAAGAAGTTCATCTCTAAATAGAAATAATTAGCAAATTGATTTCAAATCCTATTATCCTAGAAGGTTTTATATTCGGTTTCTCTTTCTGTGTTTTGGAAATTTGAACCTAATTTACTTAATTATATTACCTAAAATAAATTGCCTTTACTTGTGGCATTAACTGAAGATACCCCAATGCCTTGAGTTCAGTTTATATTTTTCACTCCAAACTGTCGTATCATACCTCTTACTATCTCTTACTTTCTTTTTCTAATGAATTCACATTAATATTTCTAATAAAATAAAATGATATTATATTTTACAGAAAAAATTTGTTTATTTTACTTAACCTAAATCATGTTCACTACAAATACATAATTTATCTTATTAAAATAGGATAATACAGGTTTTATATTGATTAGATGTCTAAATTTCAAATTTGATTTTTATAAATGACAAATATAAACTGTAAGTATATTTTTCAAAAACTTTAATATATCAGCCAATCATCTCTTTTAAAAGCATGCCTCTTCTAAGTTGCAAATTCTACAGTTTGTTATATTTGTATTGAAATCATCAGCGATAATATCACGAATTACTGAAATCGACTCCAAACCCTTATTCTCTATGACAGCATTGAATGTGAGACTTCAAAAACTCTTGTGAAAATACGCTATAATCATATATTCATGAGTTATTTTCGGGAAATCATAGACATGTATACCAGATTTGGAAATTATCAAAAAAATAGCTTCTTGAGTACTAAAAAATCCTCAACACTCATTTGCTTCATCCATTAAATATGCAAGAAGCTTGCCCTAAAAGAAAGAACCGATGTGAATTTGAATACAATGCTGTACATAAAAACCAAACGGGATATAATCGTCTTCGAAAGAAATACAAAAAACTATATTATATCATGAAAAGGGGAAAATTTAAGCAATAAAAATTCCCAGTTTGATCTTTCTCGTTTTTCCGGTTGAGTTAAACTACTGAAATATTATGGATACAAATGGATTTTTCAAATGCAGAAAAAATATTTTTCCTTTCAAAGTAAACTACTTTATTTATTGTATTAGCAGCAATACCTCAATATAAATTTCAGAGTTACTCTCATCAAATATCTCCATTAGGACAATAAGCGGTATTATATTCGTTCATGTTTCGGAAATCCAATCTTAAATCAAATGAACAAATTTTCTTGTTGTAAATATTTTTCGAATGATATTTGAAGCAGAATCTCGTATTCGACATTTTGACAACTATTCTGAACTAACCAAAAATCATAAATACAAAAATCGGCTTCTCTGTTGTCAATATAGTTTGGTATTTTTTTTCCATTACTTATAAGATGCCAAAGTTAGGTGTACAATTGGCATCTCATAGTATACATTTACTATTGATGAAGTCTTCAAATCGACAAGACCTCTGTGGAAGATAATGTTGTTGTTAATCCTGCACTAGTCTTAAATGGATATTTATGCATTTTCAGAATTTCATTTAAGTTTTCCTTCATGACTACTATATTATGGCGGTTAAAATTGTAAGTTTTCTGTGCAATGGACGGTTTGAAAGAGCAGTCGAGTACAGTGATATTGAGACTGATCATAAAGATTTGATAACGCTAATGAAACACCATGAAATACAATGAACAGCAAGAGCGTGTTGAAATCCATTGAAAGGCCAGAGTAACAGCTAGAAAGCATCATTCTACAAGGAAGCAATTTACTCTGATAAAATCTTAAAATGTTCCTAATGATTTTATCATAGCATATTAAATTTGGGTCTATATTTTTTCACGATGCTAATAAATCTTTTTTTTATTAAAAATACTGTGAATCAAGAATGGTATTGTTTAACATACAGGGTGTTTTTCCTTTCTTTCCCTATTAACAGCCATCGGCTATCCTTGGTTACGTCGGACTTGGTTACTTTGACCCTACTGCACTTTATAGAATTAATTAAAATACGAAGATTAAATTTAAATATATCTTTAACACTGAGTTAAACTACAATTTCATTCCTTATATCTACTATGATACACTCAATTTAATAAAACGGTTCTTAATATTTTTTTTCTCTTCAGTCATCAACACTTCTCAATTATTCTCTATTTTTATCATTCTTTTTGCATGGCTTCTAATAAGCAGATGCATCGGAACATTACATTTCTTCTGATATTTTTGCATACAGTCGATTTCTATTATATAGCAACCAAGAAGATAAATAAAAAAATAACTTATGAAAAAAATTATTTTACGAGCATTCTTGAATGCTTTGATTTCCACAAGAAAAATAATATATTTTAATCCACTACCGATTGTTCAAATAAGATCAAGATGCATTTTAATTTCCGCTAACAACTATCAGTTAATTATAAGACCATTCAAGGAGCAAGCTTTGTTTAGTGTAATGCCTAAAATCGGAAGTAATTTCTTTTTCATTAAAAATGGATCCATTGACATTAAATCTGAATAAAAACTAATCAATAGAATTAAAGCCTTACATACAAAACGAATTTAATGAAGAATGTTTGCCCCATCCAAGCATTACACTTTTTAGGTAACATAAAAAGTATCATTTTAATGCACACATAACCTATTTCGTAATGCAATCTTCAAATAATTCCTAAATATATTTACATTATTTGATACAACTCGAGTTGCTATTATAAGACCATCGAAACTTCAATCTTTGATCTTAAAGATTTTTTTTTTTTGAAACCAGTACTTTATCAATTACACGTGCCACGGAAATCATTAGATCAAGTACAAAAACCATTAAATCAAGACTCTGCATACCTTTTACCACTAATTATGACAACCTTCTCCCTCCATTTCAGTTCCTCCCAGCATCACCCCTTTCAGTTTCCCCAAGAATCCCCAAGAGGGCATGAGGGCCAGTGTTTCCTGCAGCGTTCCCACCGGAGACGCGCCCATACGTATATCCTGGCTGAAGGACGGCATTCCCTTGTCCCTGGAATCTGGAATATCCCTGGAGATGATCGATGATTTCGTGTCCACGCTCATCTTCAAGTCTTTGCGTCAAGAGCACAGTGGCACGTACACGTGTGTTGCGTACAACGATGCTGCTACTGTCAATTACTCTGTGCCACTCTCAGTCAACGGTAAGCAAATCCGATTGATTGAATAGTTTAAGGGAGTTGGGAAAGGTACAAGGGAACTGGATTTGCTGTTGAATTGACTAAATGATTGCATAGTGGAACCGCAGATATTGAGAATCATTAGGATAGGTCTCTGAGTGAGGAGTCGAACCTGTTGTAATAAGTCGAAAGTTTCGTACGGGCGGATTATGTATCACATTGGATTTCCAAATATATATAATAACGAAATTGCGTTGATGTTTTAACCCTTTTGGCAAGTATATAATCGCTCAAGCACTCTGTATGATGTTAAAATTATGCCGGACATTCTCCTATGATGAGGAATAAAATTTTGATTTTCTTAGTTTCTGAAAAATTTGACAACAAATCCAACACATATTTAAGCATATGTTAGAAAGGTAGTGTGATACAAACACATTTAATATTGGATTGGAGTTACGGCGCAAGAGCCAGCATTGGCCAAGCGCATTTAAGAAATGTGATAAAAAGATGAACAAAATTATTCAAGACTACTCAGAAATATTGATTTTTAACATTCAATTTAAACATAAATTTTAAACTAACATGGCTCTTTTTGAAACCTAGCATACAGAAGAAATGCATTTTTATAAGAAGTAAAGAATTTTATAATCTGAAAGTATATGACTTGCAGAGAAAAGGAGTAAATAATCACACAGTTTAATATCAAATATAAGAAGAGAAAAACCATCCAAAATATAATTTCACTTTCAAATATTTTTGAATTAATGTGGTAAAAATAGTTTTAACATGAACAAAATAAAATAAATTGCATTTTGTCCTGAAACTATATTTAACTGAAAGTTGAAGTTGTTTAAGAAATGAGAAATTCCCTCAGGTTTCTTTGAGTGACAATGGTAAGTCTTTAGCTTTTGAAGATTAATAAGAATTGGTGATCAGTAGAGAAAAGAATTATCCGCTACGAAGGCATAGATTTTTCCGTGCACTTCTTAAATGCACTAAATAATTCTAATTTAATCTATAATATAAAACAGAAAATGCACGTATCTGTCTGTCACAAGAACTCCTACTAAACGGTGAAGGGTAGAGACATGCACACGACATTCTAGAGAGCATTTCTAGGTCAACTATGCTATTTTCAGCTTTCAGAAATAAATAGTAAGATATTTAATTAAATAGAGAAAGTTAAGCCGTTTTAAGCCTAATTATTAAACGTTTTTCGTCAAATCTAATGAAATATTTATTGCACAAAACTTATTTTTACACCATCTTAAAGATACAAAAATTGTCTTTTTAATGATGGTTATTCTATTACGGAACAATTTTTTCTCTAATTGTAAGTAACGTTTCAAAATTTAATTTTAATACAATTTTTAACAATACTTTCTATTCTTCTAAAATTAATTTCAAGTCAATTTACTGTTTATCAAATCCTTCATTCGCGTACATTTGCCAATGTTCAAGTTATTATAAGAAATTTTTTTCTTTGAACATTTTTATTTCCAAGTCAGACTTTTCAATTGCAGCATTGTGTCTAGGCATATACCTCTTTAATATTGTTGCACAGTAATACAATTACTGTGCAATTGGATTAATTATTCTTTCTATGAAATGCTTTGTTTAATTTTCAAATTAAACAAATGCTTTAAGCTTTTTAAATGTTCCTTATGTTCAATTTTCAAACATTATTACTTCTTAAGATATCTAATTAAATAACAAAGATTGAGCAAATTTTCGGCGTTTTTTCTTTCAGTTTTTCGCCAACAATTTCTGAAATATATATTGCACGAAGATGATTTATATACCATCGTAAAGAGCAGAAAACTTTCCTTTTACTGATTTGAATTTAAATGGCATAAGTTCTTTTGTTTCAATTTTAATAAACATTTCGAAATTCATTTCATATCCTGCTAGTAATCCTGTGGCGTTAGTTATTTACTCTCTCTATGCAATGCTTCATTTAAATTTTCCAAATTTTTAAGTGATCCACTGAGCTTGTAAATTAATTTAAGGTACCGAGTCCAGTACCGAAAGGAGAGAACCTAAGGAGAAGTAGAAGGAACATACTACGCCGTTTCTTTGATCAGGCACACAGACACAAAAAGGAAGAGAATGGTACTTGGGATAATGGTTATAAATTCCAGATGTGTAGGAAATTCTGTTGTCGTCGTATCAATGATGAGGAAGAAAAAGTGGAGTATCAAGGATTGTTAGATTCATGCCAGATACTTTAATGGCCGGAGACAAATGGAAGAGATTGGTTGAAATGCTGGCCGAGCGGGTTAGATAACACTTGAGTTCACGAACCTAAACCGATTTACGCTGCAGCGAAAAACTGTTGTTTTAAGCTTAAAATATTAAACGTACTTAGAATTGAAAATATTTTTATCCCGAGCAACGCCAGGTATATCAACTAGTTCCTTATAAAAATTTTTCGATTTCCTTCAATCTCAGTGATATTTCAATTAACGTCTGAATAACTTATGTGCGATGCAATAAACGATAGCTTATATTGCTTCAATTAGCTGAAGAGTCAGTTAACGATTTCGCTTTAAATTATGAATTCCACATTTTTAGAAGCTTCATTAAATTAATTACTGCAGCCAAATTATGCTGATTCGATAAACATTTATAGGAATTTTTAGTTTTAATCAATGATGCAAAGGTTTTTAAATGTAATGTTTTAATTTTTTTAATAATAGTTCTTCTTTATACTGCTATATCATTTACTTTCAATTTCCTTTAAATTTCAGCTCCTCCTAGGTGGAGAGTAGAGCCAAACGACCAATTCGTACCAGTTGGTGGAACTGTAATTTTAGACTGTACAGCGGATGGTAGGCCAGAACCAAGGGTGATTTGGAAAAAAGCAAATGGTATTTATATTGTTTTCTTTTAATTAACTAATAGTAATTTTCACTTTAATTTCTTTGGGAAAAAATAAAAGATAAATGAATTACGAACTATACTATTAAAAGTTTTTTAACGATAGCGAATTTTACGAGAAAAGTAGATTGAGATTCACCGTTCTAGGCAATAAAAATTATTTTGTTTTATGATTAGTGCATTTTGTAAATCAACAATTTTACTTAACTTCCGAAAATTTATCTTAATTTTCAAGGGATCATAACTGATTTTTCGAAAGTACTTTTATTTTCTCTTCTTGAATTCGATTTCTTCCGAAAACTTCGAGGAGAAATCCAGGTCAGAGTGAAAAACACAATAACTTTGGGATAAATCCAGAAATAAAGCAGCCCTTTGTGGGAAAGAATCTCATTGGAAATGTGTCTTTGAATCTCCAGTTGGAGAGACAAGTGGTCTTTGAGAATTCACTTCCACCTTTGAGCTGGCTAAAGTAAGTTCGGTTTTCTACTAGCTCTTTTCAAACTATCTGGTGGAAGAAAGTCTTAACAACAACCTCTCCAGGTCAAAGACTCGACTATCTTATGAAATTTCTTAGCCAACATGAAGAAATTCTCTACAGCGAACCCTTGTCACTTCCCCAAATCGAAGCTACCTGAATCAAAATTGAAAGCCACGACATCACATGACTCTCCTACCAGAAACTAGATGAGAACTTCCCTCACACTTTTCAAGGGCTATTTTTTGCCGGACATTTTAATTTCGTCATTTTTGCTTACGTTCGCCTGAGCTTTTTCTCAAATGTTTGAAATTCCGATTTTGCAAAATTTCCCTCAGTGCTATTCAATCATTCCATTATTTAGTATGTGATAGATATTTCTTTGCATTTCTTTTGATCCTTTGCTAAAATCTCTGTATTATTTCATGTTCCTATAGGTTTTCAATTATTCGTTTTAAACCTATTATTGGAATATCAGTTTGCATTTGCCTGACAACTAAGAACAACCTTTTTAGTTCCTGTATATATTTGTACAAAGACTCAAGGAGGTCGTGTATCTTTTTTTCCCGTTTATTGGGATATAAAGTAATTTTCATAATGGTCCCTCGAATGACCATGACTTATTTTTCATTCTATTTACACCCGTCCTCCCCTATTAGCACAAGATGCTCTACAATATTCATACGATGTTGTGTGGCATTCAGAATATTGTAGCAACATTTTGAAGATATCGTAGAATATCTTGCGCTAATAGGGTCAATTGTTCTTTTGGAAAGTGGGAGAGAATTTAGCCTGAGTGTTCTTAACAACTTCATTTCTGTTTGCATAAAATGGCCATTGCAAAGATATTTACTCCTCAGTGATTGACGCGGAGACTGCGATATCTTCGTTGAAGGGTTATGCGTATCTTAGGATTCTGGATTCCGATGCATAAATCGATATTAATTCTACCTTATATTCTAATGATTATCCATGTTTTCATGATACGCTGTTAAATATGAGCGGAGAGCTCATCAGGTATGTGTATTAATGTAAATGCTGCATCAAGAAAGAAAATTGTTATCTCTTAAAACAAATATTCAAATACCCCTCAAAATGGTCTGATGCAATACACTAGCTCTTAAATAACATACTAGTATATGTATTTTCAAAAAACACAGGCGTTTTATTATTCTAGTTAAATTCTTTTAAAGAATATTGATATCCAAATTAGGGATAAACTAATAAAAATAATATATTTGTGTCTCATTGACAAACATAAACAGATGAAAAAAGAAGGCGACCGAAATAAACATATGAAGCTGAAAAGACTACAATATTTCAATAATCTTGTGTATTGAAAGTGATGCTTTTAAATAACAGAATGAATAAAATAGGTACACTTATGGAATGTCTACTTGAAAATAATCGTGTGTGGAAACAGAGTGTAAAACAAAGATTTACTTTCATCTGAATGAAGAATAAACAGCAATTTCAAAAACTGCTGAAAAAACATTTATGCAAAAATTTAAATTTTTCCTTAAGAACATATTTTATTCCATGATATTTATTTAAATTTAAAATTAATAAACTTTCATTTTAAGTTTAGTAGAAGTTTCAATATGAAAATTATAAAATGTTTCATTTCGTGATGCAAAATGTGCTAGGAATTAAATTTTTCCTTGTGAACAGAGGGTTTTGTATTGATTAGCGATTTAATTTAAATCATGATTTTCAGAATTATTTATGGAACGAAGTGAAGGTGTACAGAGTCAATAATATATTAAAATTTATCTAAAGAACAATCTTACAATTATGAAAAGAGTCAACTGCCCCTCAAGGGCAAAAGGAAACCAAAATGTGATTCCTGCAGACTATGTGAATAAATGATTTCTCTATGATCGGAAAAGCTTGTTTCACACCTGTGGTAAAAATAATGCTGTTATATATGTTAATTCTAACATGAAAATGGAAATTCTCATAAAACATTTTCTTTTTAGTTAATTTTTCTTTATTTTCTCTGTCATGAGAAAGTGCTTAAAATTATATTAAGCGGGATAGATCTTTCCTTGCTCTTATGGATTAGAATTTTTCTATATTAAAAAATCCTTTTCCATCATAAATTGCTTAAAATATCATTTTACTTGATTCATAAAATGATACTGAAAAGAAAATATTCATCGAATGGGACTCAACTTCATAGAAGGTCTTCATTTACTTCGATACGATACGTCAAAGACTGTTCAATAACATATATTTGTGTATGAAATCACAAACAAAATCATTCTTATAGTGATTAAGAGTGGAAGTTTAATAAAAATTTTAAAATATGTAATTTTTCATCTACTGGTTAATTAAATCTATTATTCCCAGCTTCATGTGTTAATATAAATACTAAGGTAACCTTTCCTCGTAAACAACGGAAACTCGTAAATATTGCAAATTCATTTCCTAAAACCTTTCTGTATTACAACAGCCAGAGATAAAAATATCTGTTCAGAGTTTGGGTATTAACATAATATTGTTTTTCTTTATAAACTTCCATATTTTATAGCAGAAGACTATTTGAATAATTTATTATAGATAGTAAACTCGGTAAAATTTTCGACGTGCAGGCAATTTCGACCTCAGCCTCTGACTTTATGTAAAACTAATTTATTATTCTTTGGTATAAATCTACCGCAAAATATTTTTGTTATATATCAAATCTTAAAATTAAAGGAACGATATCAAAATAAAAAAAAGCATCAAATTGTATCATTCTTTGGCAGGATAGTAATAAGTGAAAAGTTAAAAAAAACATATTTGAAAGAAGATTATCACGCTTTCTAGTTTATTATAATAATAATTTATGAAGAAGAGAAACTGTGCTGCGTAACTGTAAAACAAAGAAATGGCAGAAAAACGAATTTTGATCCAGACAAGATTTTGCACAGTACCACGCAAAAATAGCCAGAATTAGTTATGAAAGTAAACTGGTTGGTATGAATGATTTATTCATTGAAAAATTAAAGCCATACTGAAAGCTTCTGGGATACAATAATTTTAATGGAAAATTTTCAAATGCAATTCAAAGTATTTTATAAGCTATATATTTAATATAATTGCCAAAACCATAGAACCAATACCCCAGACGCAACCATAAGACCGATTTCTATCATTTTTATTTCACATGGAAGCTTATGACGTCTAGATTAGTCATCAGTGGTCTTCTGCTCACCCTCCATTTCCGAGAAAAATCCAAAAAATACTTCTCCACTGTACATTCACTATTGGGAAAAACACCTTTAGACCCCAGCCCCAATCGCTGGATCAATTTCGACAATTTTTATTTCATTTGAAAGCTTATCACCTCTGAATATGGCAACAATGTTTGCCTGACCCCATCGCCCTCCATTTTCGAGATACATCGCAAAATAAAACTTTGTCTGAGTCCCTGAGTCTCTAAGACCACCAAGTTGCAGGCATAGCCGCATGCCCTTAATATTACGGGAGAACAGTTAGTCGCCAAAGGCGGCTAGTTAATAATAAAGAAATAGAAATCTCTGTAAGAATATGCTTTTAAATAGTGAAAAATTAAGTTTTTCTTAAAAATCCTGAAGTACCTTCCTAAAAATCCTGAATTCTTTAATAATAAAAATCCTTTCCTAAAAATTCTAAAAAAAAATATTAAATAGGAATGAATCAAAGTTAAACATCAAGAACATATTCTTGAAAATACCTTCGTAAAACTGTACCAAGCATATCAGACAACACCGGTAAAACTGTCATAAAGCCATCGCCATCTCATTGCAAAGGATTTGCCTCGCCAAATGGCTGATGAAGCTAATTTACTAGAAAAGAAAGGAAACCAAATCACAAATAGGACAACAAATTACATCGCTCTCTAAAAGCAAAATAACTTCAAGGAATTTAATGTATGTTTATGTTCTGCTGTAGAAATATAAAAATTATTTTATTAATAATTTTTTATTTGCTGTCTTAAAGGATTACTGTTCTGTGATTGAAATGCTTCAATATATTATGTAACCATGTTAATAAAATATTTTCAAGTACTTGCATTTAAAAATAAATTCCAAATTGCTTATTACAAATCCTGAAGTATGAAAATATTTGCCCATGGTTTTATCATCAAATACAAATCATATGCGAAGCTTCGAAATTAATTGTAATTGAATTTCAACAGTTTAATTTTCGAAACAAAAATGTAATACATAAAATTTCGTATTGTGGAAGGATATAATCAATGTTTCTTTAAACCCTTAATGAAAACTTATATAATATTTTTAGAAATGTCAAGTAATTCAACATATTTGTGGGCTTTAGATAATTTAAAAAATTTAAAGGCTTCCTAGAACTAAAATATATCCTTACGTGGCCTGATCTAACAAAGTAAAACAAATATTTTCTTGCAAGTAAATAATTTACCTTCTCAAATATTGATATTCCAATTCAAATCATCCCTGAATATCATGCATGATATGTACGGTCGGCATTCTAGAGCAATTTTCTTACAATTTAATGAAGAATAATTGTTTACAATTTTTTTTTAAAACTAGTTTATTGTTTATACAGAAGAAATTTCAGCATTAAATTTATTAACAAATTTTAATAAAAATAATTTGTAAAAATTGATTAAATGGCTTAAAAATTGAACAATAAACAATGATAATTTTGTTATACTATAATTTATAGACATAAAATTTTATTGGTACCCGTACTACATACTGGGCTTGTATTTGGTAGAGAGTTAATTTTTATTTTGTCTGTATAATAAAAAGTGCATTAAATGCAACCGCTTGTTTAAAGTTGATTTGCTAAAAATAAGAAATTATGCAGCTGAAAAGACTTTAACCAATTTTTTAATGAATAGAGCACTGTTTCCAGGAATTGCTGATAAGATCATATTAACTTATTCACGTCATAAGTAAACATGATGAGAGTTACTTTTACTCAGAAAGTGAAAGCGAGTAGCAGTTTTTGAACTAAGCTTATAATATAGTATTTATCCATAGATCCACGTCTTTTTTAAGCACGTAACGTATACTTCAAAATTAAAATAAAATGTATTTTATTACATATACATATTTGTATATCTTAATAAAACCTAAAATTGAGTTTATACCGCGATGGCAAGGCATAAAATTTATATTTATCGTCTATTGCTTGCAGGATTATCCTTTTGATAGTAAATTCACCATGCCTCATTCAGAGAGAAGCATAAAGTTTTCGTAATAAAAAGCTTTTTATGTGTTTCCATGTATGGGTATATTTACGTTTAAAGTGATTACATGTGGGCAAGTCCCGTACAAAAGGGCATCCTTTGGAAATAACTATCTTTCAAAAGAAGTTTTCATCGCTGGTGATTTATAATCTTCTTTTGGCGAGATAAATCTATTCAGGTGAGAATCTGCCAGCAAAAAATATATCGTTGGGTTGGTGTGAAAAAGACAAGAAAATTTCCTCCGGGCGCAAGGAAGATGGACCTTTATGTGGTATATAAATGACACGCTCTGGGGAATGTGAAGCAAATTGAATTATTTGCAATGAAAGAACTTCTTCGATTTATTGGGTAAAGTGGCACATTTAATAAATTAGAGTTTTGATATATTTTTCATTTTTTTCTTTCGATGCGCTGGAATTTCTCAGAGATTTGAATTGCATTCTGGTCTCAGATAATAAATAACCTTCGATGGAAAACGTCCAGATGAAACGGAACTTATCATACCGAAATTATAATTAAATTTTTATTTATTATGTTTGGTTGAATTGTAAAGAGCGTTCGAATTTATTCACTTTCCGAGTTTTGTGACAAGAAATTCCAATTTCAAATGCATTAAATTCATTTTTAACACCGCCATCCGAAGATTTATGTCGTCTTGATACCCACAATTCAAATAATAAATTCTAACTTTGTTTTATAGACTCACGTCAGACGCTACAAATCAGAGAGTTTTTAAGTAGAGAGAGTACTCAAAATGAAAGGAAAAGAATTCTACTGAAGTTCTTATTATTCTGTCTGCAAAAGTTCATTAAATCTCAATCTTTATTGAACCAGAGTAATGAAATGTTATTATAACTCTTCTTCTTTAAAAAATTATCAAGCCTTTATTATTGATAGAATTCCTTGAAAATTAACTTAATTACAGAATCTTTTTATAAAGTCTGCAAAATTTCATTACTTTTGGAAATTCAAATTGCGGTAATTATTTCATTCTATCCGTAATTTGCTTTATAGTTTCAATGCCATTTAGAAAAACGGTATTCTTGTGCAAATTTTAAAATCATGCTTTTCTTATTCTTTTGGAACTAGATATGTATTTTTTAAATATAATTTCATAAATATATATAGCCCATATTTAATTGAGCATTTTATAGACATGTGAGGGATTTCATGTAGAATTTTAGATATCATCATTCCTAAATGAAATAATGATCTTAAGTTATATATTATTCGTTGACTGTAAAGAAAGGTCAATATCTCATCACTAATAATCTTTAAGTTCTCGATTTGGTTTTCTGGATATGTACATATTCATCATTATCAAGGCATTGATAACAATCCACAACTTCTTTGTACTAAGTAGCGTCTTAAAATAAAAGCATCCGTATGGAAATACTGTGTAGTTTAAATACAAGGACTCTTTTCAAATTCTTGTTTTTATTTTCTTTATTACCTAGATAGTGCCTATATGTAACTTGAATATCTTCGAAGTAATGTAATTATCATCCTCATTAAAAGTAAACAAATGTGGTTACAATTTAATATTTCATAACTATTGCTAAGACATTCTATGTACGATTATTACAGACTTTGTAATGAAAGCTAAGATCTTCATTCATTATAAATGCTGAGCTTTCTTGTGTATAGATAGCCATCTAAGAGTCCATTTATTTTTTTCTAGCATGTTCAAGCTTAGAAAGTGAATCTTTCTTTTAAAGAGAATAAACTGAACTTTTTGAATTAATTCATATCTCTGAAGTTCTATCCGTATTATTTTAAGAAAATACGCTTATACGTAGATAGCATGTACACGTGCAGCAAGTGTGATTTTTCTGTTTGCAAGTAACAACGCATTATCGACCAACCCACTTGCAAAACAAGCTATGAAGTTGTTATGACAATTGCAAAACAAGTTTGCTGCAAAGTTTATATAGTACACTTACAAACCACGACCTGGTTACTGTTGTATATATCTGGTTTTGATCTTTGTCGCTGTTTTAAAAACATCCAATTTTTAATAGCTACTCCTAGACCATCCTTCTTTTTATTAATTCAATAAATCAATGATAATCTGTAAAAAACTAACTAGATCTTTTTATAAAAAATATTAGAAAAATTCTCTATGTTTTTACTAAATATAGAACTCGCAGTTTAAAGAAAACTATCTATAGCCTTTTTTTTAATGCTGAAATTTTAACGTTCATAAACAAAATTAAACCTAAAAAACAGTCAATGTTTTTTGAAAAATAATTACTTACATTGTGTCCCATATTTTTAACATTAATTACTTTTGAACCCTAATTTCATAATTTATTCTACTAGCAAAAGGTAATTATTAGCAAAAATCGCTCTCCCTTTGACTTCAAATCATATTCTCAACTCAAAATTAAAAGAATAATGAAATCAAAAAGACAGTTTAAAATAAAACACGTAGATGCGTGATCTATTAGCGCAATCTGTCTTCTGAAATCGAGGTCCACCTGGCTTAATGGCTAAGGCGGCAGGTTTAGGAAAAAGCTGTCGGGGGTTCAAATCTGAGATTCTTCTGAGTACTCTGTTTTTGCTATACTTTACAATGTATTTGACAAAACAAGCTTGCTGCAAGTTCGACGCTTGGTGACTAACTTGTTTCAAACTTTCTGCAAGCTTGCAGATATGCAGAGCAAGATTGCTGCAACTTTGTTGTAAACTAAAATTGCTATCTGGGTATAGATTAATTATCTGCGATTCAACTGGACATAAAAAACGAAAACAGCAGTTCGGCTGCTCAGAGAGTTAATGCAGACCAGTAGCTTCACAACATATGCTGATATCTCCAATAATAAATTGATAAAGATACTTACAATTAGGATAATACTGAATTTTTAAAGTTGTTATAAATCATTCATAGTTATAAATCTGAATCTCCATAATAGGTTATGTCATATATTTTCAACACCATAAAATGTTTATTGCATTTGATTATTAACAGAATTTTATGACTTCTTTGTTTGTCACTTCATAACAACAGAAATATTCCTGAAAATATGAAAATTATAAATCAATAATCATGTATCATTACAAAGTATCTATAATTTATTCTCAACGAAATGTTGTCTGCTTTAGATGAGAGCGGTGATTACCGGACAGTTATCAGTGGGTCGCACATTCAAACATTAGTCAACGGATCGTTGGTTATCAGAGATGTTGAGCAAGAGGATGATGGAAGATACATGTGTGAGGCAAGTAATGGAGTAGGCACAGCATTGAGCACCGTTGTGAAGTTAACAGTCCATGGTAAGTACTGGATATAATTAATTCGGTCCATTAATCACCGTTTCAAAGTTGGATGAGAATCTTGGAATATACTAAAGTTATTTTTCGAGATTGGACGACAAGTTTATGTAAAGTTTCTCTAATCATGTTCATTTACAAAGCTTGAAATTAGTTTTAATGAATTGCAAAAAATGTAGAAATTAGATCTCGAAATTTTTGATTAATGAAAATATCCAAACAATTATTTACTAAATTATCTTACATTTCGCCACAAAAGTTATAATATAGCATTTTAATCTGAAAAATTGTTATAAAAGAATTCGCACTATGCAACTGAAAAAAAATGAAATTATTCTTTTTTTTAAGTGTTTTAAAAATTATATAGCTGCTGGTATAAAACTGTTTATTACTAAAAAATGTTATTCGCTAGAATAAAACTGTTTTAAAATGGCAGGTAACACTGTGAACAACGAATGTTTATTTACATCGTTATACTGAACTTTTATGAAGAAGGGTAACATTAAGAGAAGAGAAAAAAATTCCTGCACATATTTTGGGTCATGTTTTCAAACTTTCCCCTGAGGATTGGTGACAAAATTTGATGGATTTTCGAAAACCCGTGCAAATAATTCCCCAAGTATTCTCTGGAGGTTAAACTGTCAGTGAAATTTTCCGCTCACGCCAAGTATTAAAACGCCCGTCTTAAGGTGCTGTCATTTTTATCCTGAAGATACCCTTCACGGAAGTAGGCAAGGTGGTGTAGTGCATACTAGATGATTTAGATAAATCGCAATTTTATTTTTCTTTAAAACATGGACGCTTTGTGCCATTTTTTTTATTTCTTCAAAAGTAGTTGTTTGCTGTCTAAGTAATGGTAAATCATGATGAGGAAGCATTGTTAATGAAGAATACTAATAAGATCAAGTGTGCTCAAGGACACAAATTCAGATCTACAAAAATAATTAGAGAATTTTAAATTCTCTCCGTAACATTTTACTGGTTTGTTTAATGATGCCACTTTATAGTACGTTCCTTACGTTTGACATAGCGTAGCCATATATTGGCATTTGAATCACAAAATCGAAACAAACCAAGCTAATTCAAATTCTGAAAGAAAATTGCTAGAAGCTTTCTCATTATTGCAGAAACAGAAATTCTGTGTCGTAAATCGAAGCTTTCTAGATTCAGTGAGTGTCATCATATAAAAATAATGAACTTAAGTTTCCTTTAAACTGATGAAGTATAATCACAACTAGCATCTAATTGATATCGTTGTGATGAATCTCAGATTGCCAGCAACTGAATAAATTTTTTTAATTCAAACATGGAACAGAAAATACGTGTATGAAACTTTTCATATCACTTTTAGAATTCAAGAGAACCATAACGTAAATAATATTTTTTTTCGTTCAATTTTCTCAAGATCTTTACAAAAAATCTCCAGAAATATAAGGATTCCAGTAGAATGCGTTCAAAACTTCTTGTTGTCAAGATCACGGATAAAGACAAAACAAAAATAACATATTTATGCTTCAGTGGCTAGGAATAAATTCCCTAAAAAGCAATATGATCGAAAGGCATACTCAGGAATAAAAGATGAGCAAGGCTAAGATTATTTCAATATTATGACATAGTGAAGGTAATGCGTCTAAATTCAAAAGACATGATGAATAAATCAGACTTACTTAGGTAATACCGGATATGAAGACATAGCCATAAAAGTATCGAAGTTAAATTCACTTTAATTTCATATATTTTATCAAGGAACATTATATTGGATGAAAAAATAATTGATGGCTTTCTCTCAACCGCATTCAACAAAGATTTTCTTTTTTAAAATCTCTTTCATGAATTTCATGAAAATTACGAACCTTTGAAATATGATTTTTTGTTGCCTGTGTAACCATTCAAAGCAGACAAAAATTCCACAATTGTAGACTTTACCACTTTAACATAATTTGAGCAGAACCAGTAGAAAAGGAAATAAATAAAGCCTAACTGATTTTATAAATTTTCTGTCCCATATGTGTGTATGGGTAAAATACGATAGAACAATTTTAAGATTATTTTTTGCCACATCAGTTGAAAAATATTAATAAAAGGAGAGATTTTGAGTCCAAACAAATTGGTATCTTCTATTCAGTGCATACTTATATCAGGATAAAAAAATTACTTTAAATGAGTTAAAATATTGAAATAAGTCATTTATAATATAAAAAGTATTTTTCAGTGTAAAATTCTTGCGTAAAAAATCGTGTAATCGTGTAAATTTACCTTGTGTAAAAAAATTAAAATGATTTAAACTTGAAAAATCCTATTTACTATCAAATGACACTGGAATTCGATATAATTTTCTGAATCCTAGTAACAATAATCAGATTACTTGTAATAATATTCTGATTTTGAGGTAACGAATGTCAAATTTATTTTTCGCATAACTTCGACGTCGAAATAAATAATTTCATTTCTTGGCGATCTTGAAAAGAAATTTCTTAATGTTATTTAAGAACATAATTCTTTTAGAATTATAATTAACCTTTCATTCAAGCTAAGAAATATATAAATATATTTAAATGTTTTACATTACAATAAACATTTAAACATTCTTAAAAGTGTAAAATTTGGTAATTTAAGGCCTTTCTTCTGATAAAAAGAATTGAAGATATTTTGATATTCTTGTTTCTCTGCAGTACTCTGTGGGCGTATAAACTTTCAGGGAATTGTTATTTCTTTTAAATCTGACTTGTAAACTTTTAGTTTACTTATGTCATTCAAATTTTTTGAAATAAAATAACAGAATAAAAGAAGACCAATTAAATAACTATATGCTACATTTATTTTGATTATTAATGTTAAACTTCTGTATATGACGGGCAAGATGATAATAAGTAACCCTTGCCAATATACGAATTCCCAGCGAATGGAATTCGAGATGGATATTTTAACTGCATTTACATTGTATTATTAGAAGTGAAGAAGCCATAATCTTGAGTATTCATTTAAGAACTTTGTTCAGGAAATTTACTTGGGTATTTCACTTGTATATATTTTATTAGGATAGCACCTTCATGAACGTTAAAATAATTTTTTAATGTAGGCAAACTTTCTGTATAAAATAGACTGATTGTTAATGAATTTTTGCTAGCATGTTATTTATTAAAACGTATAATGAGTTCTAACTTCATGTTTTTAATTTTCAAAATATGTATCATATACAATATAGTTCTAATATAGGATGTCATAGAACCTCTTCATCAAAAACGAAAGTATGATTTTGCTGAATGTCATCCACTCTACATAATATTTAGTTAGCACCTCATATCGGCGACTGTGGATTATGAAGTATCATACACACTGGCAAAGGACAAATTATCGCAATCTTTGAAAAGCGGCGTTGGTGACTTTTTTTTCTTAACCGTAACAGCAGAGATTCCCTAAATGCTCACTTTAACCAAGTCCTCAAATGTCTCTTACACTATGTGTTAGGAAAAGATGTTCAGTGTGACCAGAACTTCCAAGTCCTTTCACCGTAATCCACTGAAGATTTTTTAAAATTGAACACTTAAAGCATTTGATACAAAAGATTTTAATTGATTTTGTGTAAACAAGAGCAACATATCCCTATGGTTCTCCGAAAGGTTAAGTCAAGCCTTCCTTCATCGATGCAATTTTATGCTCTGCAACGAAATCAATGGGCGACAGCCTTTGAAAATTTCAATAACATGTCTGGCATTGAGTCGTATATCAGTTAATTGTTTCCTCAACATTTCATAGAAAATTTTATTCGATATCGATCCTAGTATCTATGAAAAATATTGTTTTTCTTACTGCATTCTATTACCCATATCCTTTTATTGCAGAGGTTACTACATATATATGACCCAAACAGAAGTAATAAAAGTGATAAAATGCATTATTTTCCATGACCATGAGAATTGAACTGTAAATAACTGCGCAAAGGTGTAGCGTTTCACATTTATGATGCTATCGATGGTATTTGTTGTATAAACATGCACACTGTTGGATTCCTGCTGCAACTTTAGCACCTTTATCTGCTGGATGAATCAGATTTTTGACGGGGATTATTAGTTTTATATGATTTATGACGTTAACTCTTTCCTTACAGGTGACACAAATGCTGTACCTTTTTCACGATATCGTTGTAGGCACAACTGATGTAAACGATTAGAAATCAATCATTCCGTTTGAACTCATCTGTCTCTACTTTAATAAATTGATTGTTTAATTCCTTGACTTACATGATTTATTGTTATTGAATTAATTGATTGTTTTACTTCCCTCTCGTATTCAGTGACTCTATGTCCGATGAGCAAATTGAATTTTAAAGAGCGAAAGCAAGAATAGGGATTTCTCGGAGTGTCGAGGAAAACCTCTGACCTTATCTCCTAAATCATTTGAAAAGAAGGAAATCGAATTTTTCTTCCATCGTCATAATCACTGTAATAAGAGGATTTATAGTTTCCTTTTATCCGTAAGCTAAATGTTAATTCTGAAAATATATTAATTTTTTGGAAATAAAGTCATTCAATTCACATACGGAAACCCATCAAATGTCTAAACCCTAAGGCTTGTTCTCATCAAAATTGTATAGAGTGTTTTTATTCAACAGCAAAGTAGAACTATTCTTAGTGTATAGATCTGTGACTGTGAACAATCTCAACAGTTTCGTGTATTTTTTGATGCTCTCGGACTTAAGATACATGACTAAGAACTGAACAGCTTTTACTATTATTATTTATTTTGATCATTGAATGACAAAAATTTAAAGTTTCGCATGAGTTTTTTTTTTCTTTCAAGTATAAATGTTGTTTTTGCGTATTTTATATGTGATCAAATATTGTTTTGTTTTTGCTTTATTCTTCTTTATATTGTCCAGTTTTGTTTAGTATTATCTTAATAATATTAACTTCCTTCTTACTTTTTCCTTTAATTTTAAAATTGTCATTTATCTTCATTTAAAAAAAAAAAATTACCACTCCTTGTTCAGTGTAAATACCATTCAGAGTTCATGTGTGTATTGTATAGCAACGGATTCGGAAACCCTCCTCACGCATGCGCCGGGCGGAGTTATTTTCATCAAAATAGGGGGAAGTGAAGAATGGAAGGGTCATGTTTATATTTTACTGGGCGTGATCTAACAAAGAACTCCGGAAATGCGCTCATATGACTCATTACCTGACACCCCTTTCCGGTGTAAAATCGTCCAAAGGTAGTAGTCTCGGAATCCATTGCTGAACTATACTTTTTTGTTTACAGTGTTTGTTTGCGTATTTTTATTTTCATTATGCTTGAAATGTATTATTTTCATCTTTGTATTTTTGGCACTTTAAATAGCCTATATCTATTTTTTCTTTGCTATCCTTAATATAGGTGACGTTTTCATATCCATTCAACCGCTCAGTACCCATAATGTTTCAGGCTGTATGAGGGCGGTTTTCTATATGAGAGCCATTTATCAGTCTTTTTATTCTATAAGATTAATTCGTTGTTTCTATTTCCACTGAAGATCTCTCTATGTATAGCTTGATTTCCTGCTGTATTTCTTGGTTGAGATTATATTCAGAATGTGTCTTGTTTTCAATGATGATTAGCTCAACTATTTCTAGAAATAAGAAATCAATTTTCAATAAATGCGTTGTTTAATTCCCTTATATACCCTTTTCTTCATTTTTTAGAACATGCGACTACAATTGTAGGCTTAAAAATAATTTCATTCTTTTTTTAAAGTACTCAGTAATAATAATCACAAGCTAATTTATTAATCTCTCATTTCTTTTTAAAATTTAAACCCAAATGTAATTCGACTTCAGTGTAATAGCTTCTGTTCTTAAGTGATTAATATTAGTTCTTTTTCCAATGCAAAGGAATACGACAAAAGAAACGGTTTGATAATAAAAGAAGAAATTTAATAATCTCGGATTCACATCCTTTCCCTTTTTTTCATTTGCTGAAATCGTAAATTCTTTTAAATGTGTTTATGCTTTTGCTTTATATCATTAGAAATTTAATTACGAACGCTTTGTGAAAGGAGGGTTCGTTTTGTCTCTTTATGAAAACCTTACATTTATCTCCCTGAGACAGTAAAACAGAATTGGTTTAATTAGCGTTTATGCTAAAAAGGCTTATCTTTCCATGTTTTACTCCTTTTGTAATATTTTATCGATGTGAGTTGAAATATATTTGGTTTAATTAAAACTGAAATAAGCCAGTAATGCGCTAAGCAAACGAAAGAGAAGTGAATGTTGCAGTGCTTACTGTACAGAAAAAAGATATATGTCTGAATGACATTATATTATTAATGATTAGGTCGGCTTAATTTTTATGATAAAACACGTTTCTTATTTTCTATTATTTTAATTTTTAATGAATATTACTAAATCGATATTAAATGATACCATGCAATTCGTTTCTTTGGTTTATACTGTTAAAACAACTATACTTTTAAGTAAATTACTTCAGTGTTTCCAGAGATGGGTACCGCAGTAAAGACGTAACATTTCATGTGGCTTTGTAGTTTCTCTGATTCAATCATTAATTCAAGCCAAAAGTGATTGATTTGTTGTATGAATTTTATTTTTAAGTGTATAATAAATTGGAGGAATTTACTTAAGTTTTCATTTTATCTTCAAGATTTTTAATTTATTCTTGGCAAGAGACAAAACGCAGTTAAAGATATTAACATTTTTCTCTGTATTTATAATATGCTATCAAAAATATTGTTAATTTTTCTCCTCTTAAATGTGTTTCGAAAACATCATCACTCTCTTTGTAATATTTTTTATATCTATTAAACCTTAAACTATCCGGAAATTTTTCTGACGTATTGTTATTGCCCAGCGAGCGCGCCCTCTACATCAGCACGAAAAGTCGCGCGTATTTCCTAGATACGATATTGTAAAATACACTTTTTTAAGAGAATAATTATTAAAATTAGACTGTAACTGGATAAGGTTAATAAGTATAATTATTTTAAATATTTTTTATTTAAAAAGGAATAGAAGCAATACAAACATAAAACACAAAACAATATAAAATGACCCAAGGATTAGCTGAATTACGTGAAAATAAATTAAATGAAATTGCAAATATTTTAACTGAAATATAAAAATTTCTAATATAAAGCTGTATAAACAAATGGATGTAAAAAACAATTGAAATTTAGATATAAAAAGGAAGAACTCAGTTTCATAGTCTAATTTACTGCAATGTTCTCGCGTATCTATAAAATGCCAATAGCATATGCGCAGAAGCCTATTAACCCTCTGGCCACTGAGGGTTCTCAAAATCTGAGTACAGTTGTATACGGAGGTTTGTTTACTAATGGATAGGTGAAATAGATTCGTCCACCCCGTTTCCCCTTTTCTCCTCACTACGGGTGGTTGGAGATGTGAATGGAAGGCCTTTCATCTCTTATCTCTACCCCACGACCAACTCGCCCAACCGCCTTCTCCCCGCTTTCGGAACAGTAACCGGCCGAAATCCGCCCCATTAATATAGAAGTTGCATCGCCGGTTACGGCCGGATTAGGAGTCAGAGGGTTAAAGCTTCGAATTCCAGCGACGACTAACAGTTTGTCGAAAGGAGCAGGAAAAATAGCCAAGGTCATGCTTTCATAGCACCCTCTTGTAAAAAGATATAAAACGAAATTCTTCTCTAGCGTATCTCTCACATACGCGTGCCCGATGGAAGGTTAAAGGAAATTTTATCCCACTTGGAACTTATTTATCCAGATGACTCAAAAACTATGATTGTCTTGAATCACTCAAATAATTAAAATCTTTCTCAAATATGAATGACGAAATGAATAAATTATTTTCTCATTTTACGCTTGAAAGGCACCAGTAATTAAATTAAATTCTACCATTCTAATTACAATACTATTTAGATGAAATTGTAAATTTAAAAAAAAATTAATAGCGTTGAATAAAATATTTTTGATATTTAAACTTGTCCTTGCAAGAATTTTTTTAATCCATAACTTTTAAAACCTTAGTAAAATACTATTTATTAATAAGATGGTACGCGTGATACACTCATTTGCAAAACAAATTAATAATCAATAATATTTCTTTGATGTTGGATTAACTTAATATTAAATAATCTACTCATTTTTTCAGAAATTTTATGTGAAATGTTCTTATGAAATATAATATACAATTTTTTATTTAGAAAGTGTTTCATTTTATGCACAAGTTAATTTAGAACTGATTTTCTTCTAATTGTCTTAATCTAATTTCAAAAAACTTAATTAAAAACAATTAAAAATGATTTTATTAGTGTAATAAGAATATTTTCATTTTAATAATTTTCTCAGTCTTTAATTTATAATTCATATGTCTTAGTAATTTTTAAATTTTTAATTCATTAACGTAAATATAGAATTTGAGAAACAATGTTTTCTGAAAATCCCTAACAAGTGGCCCCGCTTCTATGGAATCAGATTTAATTGACTTGACCAACTAGCTGATAACTAAATTATGTAAATATTAAAATAAGATGTTTTTATTCATAATACATAAATGTACAAAATTTCAAAACTCTAGAGGAAGTGAGTGAAAAATCGATTTTAAAACTGTATCTTTACAAACATAAAAGAAGTTTAGTTAAAGAAAAAGAATTTAAAAGGTTTTTTTTCCCTCAAACTTTATTTTTCTAAAACTTTCGAAGAAAATAAAATTTCTACATACCAAACAACTTAAAACGACATGTTATCAACTATTTTCTATCTTTTTTATAGTCCCGCATTTATAGACTTAGTTGGTTGCATAGACCTTTGCTATTTTGCCGTTCCTATAAAGTTTTGAAGTGTCTTCAAATGAAGACTGCTTGGAAACATTTATACCTATTGAATTATACCTCATGAAGGTTTAGTATAAAGAAGGAAAATATTCTCATTTGACGCTTTTGAGCATCAGAGAGTTGAAAAGGCAGCCTTCTGAAAATCCAAAGCAAAAATCAAATATTCTGAGAAATATGGATTGAACACAAATGGAAATATTTGATTGAATCGACTTCTATTTTTACGATGGTTTCAGGAAGTCACATCAAACTTTCCGAAGTCATTGGATTTGCCGAAGCTGAATTTTGAAGCTAACTCTAAGCAATTTCGAAAGTTTATATTTGTCGTTAACTATTCAACAAAGCATATGCTATTAATTTAAAACCAATTCAGATAATTTGTATTTTTTATTGAAACATATTTTGGGTGTCCACCCACACTTATCGTGATCAATAGCTAATTTCTAAACCGTTAGTAATAGACATGTAGTTATAATTTGAAAAAAGTTTTAATTGAAGGGAAAAATTATAATATATGTTTCTTGAGTCACTAAATATATTTCGGAAAAAAATACGAATTATAACTTTTTATACGGTCATCCGGTCCTATCAGTCCTATTTAGTAAAATATTTTTGACATTCTAACATTTTAAACAAAAGAAGTCCCATTCTTCTGCGGCTAAAACTGAGCAAGTTCTGGAGCTTCGAATTGCATGATTTTTAACCAATCAGCGGCCTCGTCGAGCAAGTGCTGTGCATTGATTGGTGAATCGTCTTCAAGACGGCTATTGAAATGGTATGAAGTGGTCTAAGTCAGAGATATTCAAGGCTCCATAACTCGGTCAGTTTCAGTCGCAGAGAGTGGGACTTTTTTTGTTTAAAATATTAGAGTGTCAAGCAAATTTTACTAAATATGAATGATAGGACCGGGAGACCGTATAATAAGTTAGAATTCGTAACTTTTTCAGGAATATATTTATTCACTCAAAACTCATATATTATAATTTTCCCTTCATTTAAAGCATTTTTCCCTTCATTTAAAGCATTTTTTCAATTGGAACTATATGTCTATCCCTAACGGTTTAGAAATTAGCTATTGTTCACGATGAGTGTGAATACCCTGTATAGTAAAATTATTAGATCAGACATGTATGAAGTAATTGGATTTTTCTCAATTTTCATGTTCGTTTATAATATTAACAATAGCAAATGTTTCTAGTTACATATTACATAAACTGTGTGGACTGATTAATCTTTGATGCAGAAATATGATCAATTAATGAGAAGCCAAAGACATGGATAAAAGAAAAACATTCATGAACCGAGAATATGAAAAACATTTATATACTGTTTATCTTCCTTTAACTTTCTTAATTAAATTTAATCGCCTAGTGTTCTGTAGTTACCCTAGTGATCTAGAATTTTTGGTACATAGTTACTTTACAATAATGATGTTTCCATTTCAGTACCAGCTCATTTCAAGCAAAAATTTGTGGCCCAAACTGTTCGGACCGGTGAATCTGTGACTTTGAAATGCGAGGCATTTGGAGAGAAGCCAATGACTTACATGTGGCTAAAAGATAAACAGCCTTTTGGGGGATTGAGTCATCCAAGGTTAGACAAATTAATTTTTCACGTTTTCCATTAAATTATTGCCTACTTTTTCACCGAATGCTGACTGTTTCACACTCCGTTAATGAAACACATGAAGCACTAAGCCGATTTATTTTGATGTTTTGTGCTCATTTACAAGTTTTATTGTTTTTAAAAGGATTAAATGAAATTATATTAAGAGGAATTAGTATACGATAACTTTCAAAAATTCTATTTTAAAAATTCGAAAATTTAAAATTTCCTATCTGTAAGTATTGATTCTTAAAAAATATACTTTTTTAATACTTTACAGTCTAAATTTGTTTGTGTACATAGGAAATGATTTATATCCTGTATAATCATTTCATAAAAGTATAGCACTTAAGTTGAAAGTTTGAAACACAAAATTATCAAAGATTTTATCTTTAAATTTGCGTTAGCATACAAACTGATATTATAGCAAAGAATTTGCTTTAAAATTTTCATTAACTTTTGTCTTTATAATCATTTCATAAATTTCAATGCATGTTAAGTAAAATTTATAAAGTTATTATGTATAAAGTCTGATACAAGGTGCGACCAATAAGTAGGGTGAATCACCCGTCGGATCGAAAATGTGAACAACCCGATTATCAACGACATCTTCGCAGTGTTCCGTAATATTCAGTAAATAGTAATGCGTGGTTTTGTGCTCCTGTGAGTCTTCATAAATTTATTATCGACTCTTGTTTGTGCGGTGGTTTCGTGGCGTGTCATGGAGCAGAGAATCAAGTTGACATTCTTGTATAAATTGGGTAAATCAGTAGGAGAAAGTCATGCAATGTTAAAGTAGGTATATGGAGATGACACCGAGACCTTGAAAACTGTGTACGAGTGCTTAAAAAAGTTTACTGATGGCTCTAATTTGTCTTGTACGGACACATCTGAAGCAACCTGGCTCTTAGCCTCCCTTGCACGATAATACACGGTCGCATACCGTTACGCTTCTACAGCAGTTTCTGTATGAAAATAGGGTACTGAACTGTCGCACCCACCGTATTTCCCAGATCTGTCACCACCGGGATTTTTCCTGTTTCCTAAACTTAAAGTGGTTCTAAAAAGGCGAAGATTCACAGACAATATGCACATTCAATCTGCTGTGAAACGAGAATTGAAAGCTGTACCAATGGAGGAGTTTCAAGAACTTTAAACGATTTGTACATGCGTTGTCAGAAGTGCATGGTTTACGGCGGGTACTATTTTGGAGGATTGTAAATAGTTTCCATGTGAGGCCTACTCAATGTAAGTCTTATTTCATCATTCACCCTACTTAATGATCACATCTTGTATTTCTACAGAAATGAATAATCAAAGTTGATAGCGGCTATTCTGTACATGGTGACATAGGAGTTAAGTTTACGTCGTAACAGAGTACCTTCATCTTCAGTGCTTCTTTGAGCCATATATAAGGGGTTTCAACCATATCGATGTAAGGGTACTTTATGAAAAATCTGCGGAAAATGAAATGTGATAACACGAAGAAAATAATGCATTTAGCCTGAAATAAAAAGTGTATGACAGCAAGAATAAAAAAGTCAATGCTCTATATGTAAAGTACAAAAATACAAAGAAAAGCATTGTGCTATAAAGAAACTTTCAAGGGAAGTTTTTAGGGTTAGAATAGTGTTTTGTAGGGTTTGAATTTCTAAATGGTTATTCCAAGAATTTTTTATAATAATTTTCCAGAAAAATGCCAAAATATAGAAACAATTCTAGTAGCTTCAATTTACAGCTTTATAAAAATATTTTTTCGCTTTTTTTTTCTGTCAAAATTCTAAAAAGGTTTCTTTAAATTTCGAAGAAATTTTCCATAAAAATATTCTGAAAATTGAGTGAATTCTATGTAAAAATATGTTTTCACAGTAAGCTCAGGAATAATTTAAATAGAAAAAAATGAGCGTACAAAAGTCTATATTGCACAAAATATTTCGCCAGAACACAGACAGTTATGACTACTTTTGAAAAAAAATGATGAAAACGCAAAATTATTTTCTAAACTTTTGGACAGAGGTAATGGCAAACTTAACTTCATATGCAATGTTTGCGTCCTATATAGTTCATCTTTTCATTCATTTTTTTAGTTCATTGACCTTGAATCTGTGTATATTAAGAAAGTTTATCTATTTTTTTAGAACTTCCAGCCTAATATTTACTTCATAAAAATTAAACTCAATAAAGCAATTTCACTGATTTTTATTGTGCAAGTATCTGTTTATCAACCAATAATATAAGGTATTTAAAGAAAATTGAAGCTGACTATAAGAAATACAAATATAAATGTTCATTCTAATTTGAAGGAAAAAAAGATTTTACTGATATTCTTTTCGCAACTAGTTAAGAAAAAGTAAATATTATAAAGAAAGAAAAATTAAAAATTAATATAGATATATTTTTAGCTTTTATAAACGAAAGAAACGTAAAAGTTTAATTTTGTTTTACTTTTTCATTTTATTTCAGAATCTACATTTTGATTATTTATTTACGCATAAAAATTATTTTTTATAAAATCATTTTCAATAAATTAAAACTCTCTTTTTTAAGCATTAATCAGAATTCTTGAAATATTGGTCTACACTATATTTACATTTTTTATGGATGTATTTCATTTATTTATATTTTTATGTTACGAGGCCTTACCCGTATTGCTCTTATGTAATCAAGAATTTTTCTTACTTCTTTGTCTTCTTTCATTTTTTTTATTCATTGGGGATTAATCGTAATGAAGATCCTTAAAAAGGACAACAATTTTTAGTCTTATTTTTGTTCTTTTATTAGCAACGAATATGTAAAACTCTTTCTTATTTAAAATACAAATAGTAGTTGCACGGAAACGAGACTGCTTATTAGGGAAAATTCAATCAATCAATAAATAAAAAAATAACAAAAATTAGGCGGAAATGGAAAATCAGAATTATGGTACTTTTATAGGTTCTATTAAAATGAACTTCAAAACAATAAAATAAATCGAAATCAGTCTTCATTCCGAGCAAAACAAATTATATCGATTTCTTTTTAAAAATGAAAATCAGAAATATTCGAGTAAGATATATTTAAAGATAACAGTAGTTTCATTGTTAGGTTTCAGTTTTATAAATAACTTTATTTAAATAAATTTTCATATTAAGGTAAGTATTGCACACATAATTGTTTTCATAAATATTAAGAACTGTGATTACATACTACACATTATATAACTATGGCATATTTAAGACTAAGCAAGGGATATA